>LPNX010734607.1:293805-394889 GCA_001517045.1 Pseudotsuga menziesii
CGTGGTGAGAGGATTGGTTCCTTCCATGTCAGATATGAGTGCTGAGATCCATAGCCATTCTGACAAGTAGGTCAGATATAAGGGCTGAGCCATTCTGTCATGATGAGAGGATTGCTTCCTTCCATGTCAGATATGAGTGCTAGCCATTTTGTTGAGTAGGATAGATGTAAGGGCAATTGCCATTCTTTGAATGGAGCTGCCTAGTGAGGTACCAGGAACACTCAGTCTAGGACTGAGTAGCCATTCTGATGTGATAGAGGGATGTGTTCCCACTTGATCATATGTAAGGGATGAACCATTCTATCATGGCTAAAGGATTAAGTTCCTTCCATGTCAGATGTGATTGTTTGCCATTCCGATGAGTAGGTCAGATGTAAGGGCAACTGCCATTCTCTAGGAGAATGGAGGCACCTGGTCAGTTACCAGGTAGCTCAGTCGAGGAGGACTAGGGGCCATTCTGATATGATTGTAGGATTGGTTCCTACAAGATCAGATGTGAGTGCAAGCCTTTTCATCATTGTGAGCAGGATGTGTTCTCGCCTGGATGAAAGTGAGGAAATATTCCATCATTGTGAGCAGGATATGGTTCCGGCCTGGGTGAAAAGAACTGAGTTCTTTCATCATTATGAGTAGGATGTGGTTCCGGCCTAGATGGAAGTGTAGAACTCTTCCATCATTGTGAGAAGGATGTGTTCCAGCTTGGATGGATGTGAGTACTATGCCCTTCTGACGAGTAGGTCAGATGTAAGTGCTAAAGCCCTTTCATAGATGATAGTAGTTATGTCCTATCATGATGGTGAATGTGAGCGCTAGTCCCTTTTGACGAGTAGGTCAAATGTAAGTGCTAGAGAAGACCTACATGGAGGCTAGGCCTACAACCAACATGAAAAAGGGCTGGCTTTGTAGAACTTCCTGTGACAAGAAGAATCATGAGATAGCACCAGTGATGATCCAGATCGAGTGATGATAGCCACTGATGATCCATATCGAGTGATGATCGATATCTAGTGATGATGATCCATATCGAGTGATGATCAAGATCCAGTGATGATGATGCCTCATGATGATCCAGATCGAGTGATGATCCAGATCCAGAGATGATGCCACATGATGATCCAGATCGAGTGATGATCCAGATCCAGAGATGATGCCACATGATGATCCAGATCGAGTGATGATCCAGATTCAGTGATGATGTCCCATGATGATCCAGATAGAGAGATGATCTAGATTTGATGACTTGAAGAATCAAGAAGATCAGAGATGCAGATGATGAGATCATCCAGTTAATACAGAGAAGAAGACCAGTGCTGAAAATTGTGTCGAAAGAATACCTTCCTAGTTAAGAGGGAGTGTTGATGTATTTGTAACTTCGGAATGTATTCATCTATGTATCTTATGTATTGTAACCCGATGTTTATTCCGGGATGTATATATTATGTATTTGAGTCATGTTGTCATGCCCCAATGTTCCGATCGGGAGGATCAATAATGTAAACAAGTCATGTCAAGTCATGGTGGGTAACCCTCCGATTGTCTAGTGTTAAAGTTCCCGCAGTTCTGGGGCACTAGGGTTATTAGACTCTCCTAGTAGAGGTCAGCCCTTAGTAGGGTTTTAGTCATGTCGGGATTAGTATAAATAGAGAACTGGAGTCTCTATTTATCACACAAGTCATACACACTCAAGTGTAGCGCATAGTTGAGGAAGGAGAACACTGGGGCTATTCAAGAAGAAGATTACTGCTGTTGGGAGATCACTTACTGTTTTGGGGATTTTACTGTTTTGGTGCTGATTCTATCTTTGAGGAAGTTGTGGGGTTTTATCCTTTATGGTTTCCCCGAGGAAAAACACTGTGTTCATTGTCTCTTGTGTTTGATTGCTATACTTGTTATTCTCTCAGTTAAAGATCCTAATAATGCTAGCTTAATGTTGAAAAACTAACAAGCACAACTCCGTAATTTTAAGAAAATCTTTTTAGGGTTTACCTTAATGAAAACATGTTTGCCTATTTGGAAATCTTTTTGATTTCATTTAATATCCTCTTGACTCTTGTGTCTATCTTGTGCTATTAAATTGAGCACATAGATATGTGGACAAACACATAACTCACACGATAGATCACACAATTTACTCAACAATTGAAGAATGAAACAATGCAAAAATGGCTTGCAACTGTGAATGATTTCATTAATAAAAAAGTAATTAGATAATAATTACAATAAAATACAATGGCTAAATAGCCACAAGCAATTCGAATCCACATGAGGAAATTCGAATTGATTAGACTCTACTTGACTGTAGGTAACTAAGACCTTGTCTAAATCATTATCGGAGGACTCAATAGTTAACTAACCTTGTCTATATCATTATCGGAGTTCATCGGAGTTCTAAAACACAACTCAAGTGTCTAATTCAGTGTTAACTAAGGCTAACTCACTATGGTAGGTGAGGAATGCACCTCTCCTACATGCAACCATGCAAACCTAGTGCTAACTGAATGTAGAGGACTAGAACTGAATGTAGTTGACTCCTAACTGAGTTTGACTAGTCACCAACTCAACTCAACTGACCTTGGTTGGTATCGACACTCCCAGTGGCTCCTAAATTGTAGGGATTGATCTAGGAGGATCCTAAACTGATGCATGCAAGTGAAATTAGTGGCAGTAGGCCTCAATTAGTGTTCCCCACACTTTAGTAACTGAAACATGTGCCCCAATTAGGCCAAGTGGACCCAATGGTGCTAGTGACTAAAAATAGACTGGATGGACTCCCGATTTAGACATATGACCAATTTGGACAAGGGAGGATTAATAATCCTAACACCCCCCCTGAATGATAACTTGGAAAATCTGTGGGCCCTCATAACTAAGACCATAGGTCACCTATTACATCAAGTAAATTAAAGTAACTACTCAATACAAGGAGCTGGGGAAAAAACCACATGGGAAAAAATCCCCCTCTTTAACTAAGCAGATCGAATCAGGATGCAAGTTTGAAAAAACTTGAAAATGCATTGCTGCAATCTCTGTGATGTAACAAAGCAACATGCATGGTGTTTTGTGCATAGGTATCCTGGGGCCTGGCATGTAGATTTCTCCTTCTTTTCCCAAAATGAGGATGGAAGGAAGGAGGAATGTAACCTTTGTCTCTTGCTGGATGAAGAGGCATATGATGAGCTCTATTCTTCTGAATGTAGTGAGACTGAGCCCTTTCCATGTACCATCTTAATGGGAGTCTATTGCATCTCTCTAAAGGAGGTAAGATTGCATGACATAGCGCAAGGGTCTTTCCCTTTTGAGTGTCAGGTGGTTTTCCAGTCATCTTCCTAGCTTCCAGTTTGGAAGTAGGGACTAGATCTATATCTGAATCACCCCGAGTCTCAATATCATAAACTGATATAGCTGGATTTGAGTCATGACCAAATATCACTCGCTTTAGAGAGCCAGTATGAGTCATCTGGTATACAGATAACAAGTTTGAAGCTAGGGACGGAACATAAAGCACATCTTTGAACCTTCCATGTTCAATCTTGATAGAGCCCTTCCCTTTGGTCTGAACTCTACTATTATTGCCCAAAATAATACTAGGACCATCAAAAGATTGTAAAGAAGAGAATGATTCTCTGGATGCAACCATATGATTGGAAGCTCTAGAATCAATGAGGCATGCATGTGCTATTGAGAAGCTAGCCTTCAGTGCATGACCTGTTTCGAAGTAATCTTCAGTGTCTTCAGTGTCTTCTGTGTGGTCAGTCTTCCTTGCGCTAGGAGGTGTAGTAATGTTATGTTTCTTAAGAAGGAGAGTGATTTCATCAATTTGTATTCTCATATAGGATCTTTCTGGATGGAAGCCCCTTCCATAGTAGGAACAAAAGGGTTTTCTTTTGCCATTCTTCTTGCTTCTCTTCGAACCTGAAGGCTCATTTGACTGCTCTTTCTTCACAGGAGACTCATCCTTTTTCTTCCCTTTATGATTCAATGCCTTTGGTCCTCTTGCAACTAGTGCTTGATATCTAGAAGATCGAATGATTCCCATTTGGATCAACTTGTCATGCTCATGAGTGAGAGATTCAATGAAAGCATCAAGAGTGGGAATTTTCCAATTTGGAGTAGTAAGCCTCACCGATTGAAAAGTTGATACAAAGACTGAGTAGTCTACACTAAGTTTTGAGAGAATGGAAGGGATGATTTGATCATCCTCCTTATCAACCTTGCATAGCTTCAACTGGAATACTGGGTTCTTGAATTTTGTGAATAATTCATTCAGTGTTTCGAAGCTGGATGGATGAAGAGAGATCAACTCATTCTCTAGCTGATGGACCCTCAATTCATCTTGCTTATCAAATAAGGAAGCAAACTTACCCAAAATTTCCTTTTGATTCTTCAATCCTTTGATGTGGAAGAGAAGATCTTGAGAGATTGAGAGGAACATGCATCCAGAGGCTTCATCAAGCCTATTCCAGTACTTTTCTTTATCATAATTAAGAACTGGCTCTGCCTCTAACTCCATTATGAGTCTGTAGAGATTCTTGGTGTGAAGCAGTGACTCCATGTCCTCCTTCCATTGGTGGTAGTTGAAGGAAGTGAGCTGCTCCATTGGATGGGCCATTTTGAATGTAGTGAAGAAGACAAAGCTGCTGTAGCAAATGCAGTGAGGAGAAAGAGATGCTTGTAGCGAATGCAGTGAGAAGAACTGATAACCTGTAAATCGCACAATCAAATAGAAAAAATAAGGTCGACAGTCTGCACTTTTGGAATTTTCATCACACCCAGCATAGTTGTTCAAGAAATATTGATCAACAATTCCTTTACTTAGGATATTAGGTGGTAAATTCTCCGCTTCTGGTGCAGTACTGAAAGGAGCAAATTTGCTAAAAAAAATGATCCAGCTGGAGATCTGAGGAGGAGAAATGCCTTGTCTGCCAAGACTCTGATACCATATTAAATTGAGCACATAGATATGTGGACAAACAAACAAATCACAAGATAGATCACACGATTTACTCAGCAATTGAAGAATGAAATAGTGAAAAAATGGCTTGCAACTGTGAATGGTTTCATTACAAAAAAAATAATTAGATAATAATTACAATGAAGTACAATGGCTAAATAGCGATAAGCAATTCGAATCCACATGAGGAAATTTGAATTGATTCGACTCTACTTGATTGTAGGTAAATAAGACCTTGTCTAAATCATTACCGGAGGACTCAATAGTTAACTGACCTTGTCTAAATCATTATCGGAGTTCATCGGAGTTCTAAAACACAACTCAAGTGTCTAATTTAGTGTTAACTAAGGTTAACTGACTGTGGTAGGTGAGGAATGCGCCGCTCTTGCATGTATCCATGCAAACCTAGCACTAACTGAATGTAGAGGACTAGAACTGAATGTAACTGACTCCTAACTGAGCTTGACTAGTCACCAACTCAACTCAACTGACCTTGGTTGGTATCGACACTCCTAGTGGATCCTAAATTGTAAGGATTGATCTAAAAGGCTCCTAAACTGATGCATGCAAGTGCTATTAGTGGCAGTAGGCCTCAAGTAGTGTTCCCCACACTTTAGTAACTGAAACATGTTCCCCAAATAGGCCAAGTGGACCCAATGGTGCTAGTGACTAAAAATAGACTGGATGGACTCCTGATTTAGACATGACTCCTGATTTAGACATATGACCAAATTCGACAAGGGAGGATTAAAAATCCTAACATGTGAAACCTTTAAATTACCTTGTACCTACTTCATAGTTAATTCCATTTCCTTTAATAACTCAGGTCCTAGTATTAACCTGTCAACGGGGTTACTCCATGAGATGGGAGTATTGCATTTTTTGCCATACATATTTTCAAATGGGATGAATTTTGATGAAGGTTGGTAGTGGTTGTTGTATGCAAACTCAACCAAGTGTAAGTAGTCCTCCCATTTACTTGGCTGTTCTCTAACGTACATCCTTAACATATCTCCCAAAATCTGATTTACCCTTTCTGTCTGTCCATCCGTTTGCGGATGAAAAGATGTACTGAAATTTAAAGTAGTCTTTAGACCTTTAAATAAATATTTCCAAAATTTTCCCGTGAATTTAGAGTCCCTATCAGAAATTATAGTTTTTGGAATTCCATGCAAACGAAAAATTTGTTTCATAAATATTTCAGCAATATTAGCAACTTTATGAGTGGTCTTTACCGGTATAAAATGGGCTGCATTACTGAGTTTGTCAACAACTACCAATATAGAATCATTCTGGTTCTGATTTCTAGGAAAACCTGTAATGAAATCAATGTTTATTTTTTCCCATTTCCAGCTAGGAATTGGTAATGACTGTAATAAACCGGATGGATGCTGATCTTCAGTCTTAACCTATTGATATTCAAGACATCTAGCAATGTATTCTGCCAACTCATTCTTCATATTCGACCAAAAGTAATATTTTCATAACATAGTTATTGTCTTCTAATAGCTAGGGTGTCCTGAATAAGGAATTTTATGTATTTCATTTAAAATTATCAACTTAACGTTAGGTATATACAATCTATTTTTATACAGTATTAACCCATTTTTATTTAGAATGTAACCTGTATTTAAACTTTCAGTTACATTTTCTGCCACTTTAGCTTGCAAATTTTGGTAATTTTCATCCAATTTTACTCCTTCTTCGAGCTGATCTTCTAAATCCGTGTTGTAAGTGCTGACTGCTGCCATAAAATTTAATCTTACATTTCTACTCAACGCATCAACTACTTTATTTTGCTTCCCCTTGATATGTTGGATCTCAAAATCATATTTGCTAAGGAAAGCTAGCCACCTAGCTTTCCTTGCATTTAAATTTAGTTGATCCAATAGATACTTTAAACCCTTATTATCTGTCATTAAGATAAATTTTCTCCCGATCAAGTGATGGCGCCACTTCTTTAGTGCATGTATCACAACATCCAATTCTAGATCGTAAGTAGCGTAATTTTTCTCATGAATTTTAAGTTTCCTAGAATCGTACGATATGACATGTCCTTCTTGAGTTAAGACCCCACCAAAGCCATCATTGCATGCATCAGTGCATACAACAAAATCCTTCTTAGGATCTGCAATTCTTAAAATGGGCACAATAGTTAATAATTCTTTTAATTTCTTAAAACTCTCTTCACATTTTTGATCTCATACAAACTTCTTTGCATTCTTCTGTAGAGAATTTATGGGATTTGGGATCCTTGAGAAACCCTCAATGAACCTTTGATAATACCTGGTGATCCCCATGAATGACTGTACATCAGTCACATATTTTGGGATCGACCATTCATTAATCGATTTTATCTTATTTGGGTCAACCGATATCCCATATTTAGTTATTACGTGACCCAAGCATTGTATTTTATCTTTGAAGAAGTCGCATTTACTGAACTTGGCATAAAGCTGATGTTCCCTTAACACTTGTAAAATGATTTTTAAATGTTCTTCGTGCTCTTCTTTAGTCATAGAATATATTAGAATATCATCAATAAAAACTACTACAAACTTATCTAGGTATTTATGTAATACGTTGTTCATTAAACACATGAAGACTACTGGGGCATTAGTTAGTCTGAACGGCATGACAACGAACTCATAGTGACCATATCGGGTCCTAAAATCCGTCTTGAAAATATACTCATCCTTAATTCGGACTTGATGATAACCGGATCTTAAGTCAATTTTTGAAAATATTGTTTCTCCGCGTAGCTGATCGAACATATCATCTATGCGGGGCAACGGGTATCTATTTTTAATTGTCATCTTATTAAGCTAACGGTAGTCAATGTATAAGCGTGGAGTACCATCCTTCTTTTTAACAAAAATGATCGGTGCTCCCCAACGAGACACACTTCGTCTTATATACTTTTTATCTATCAGTTCTTTTAATTGCCATTTTAGATCATTAAGCTCTAGGTTGTTCATCTGATAAGGAGATTTTGAGTTAGGCACCGCACCGGGTACCAGCTCAATAGTGAAATCCAGCTCCCTTTTCGGAGGCAATCCTGGAATTTCCTTTGAAAATACATCCGAATAACCTCTCAGAATTGGTATATATTCTAATTTTAGTTTGTCTTCTTTATTAATGTGTTCTTCATTAGTTATAGTTATAGCAAAAGCTTTACATCCCTTCCAAACAACCCTTTTTAGTTGTAAGGCAGAAATCTGCCTGATTGCTATTTTCCTAGGGATTCCTTTTACTGTTACCGTTTCCCCTTTGTTATTTAAGCAGGTAAAAGTTTTATGAAAACAATTTAACACTACTCGATGCTGTTCCAACCAATCCATTCCGATTAATACATCATAGTATCCTAATGGAAGTACATTCAACTTTACAGAAGTTTCAAACCGATTCATAAATAAAGTACAATCTTTCATAAAATTCAATTACTTTCCTTTTTGCTCCCGTAGCTAATTGAACCAGCCATGACTTTGCAAATTTTTCTACTAGTAATTTACTTTTCTCTACTAATCTGGGAGAGATATAACTTAGGCTAGCCCCTGGTTCAATTAAAATAGAAATAGGTTTATGATTCAGAATACCTTCTACTTCCACCATGGAAGTCTGATATTCAACCTGTCTGTTTTCCAGTGTTGCATTGATTCTGGGCATCCCTCTCGCTAAATCACCAACTGTTGTTTCTTCCTGCACAACATGAATGTTGTTGACGGTATTCATTATGTTAGGACAAACTGATGCATAGTGATGTCACCAACATTCCCAACATTTTATTGGTTCCTTATGTTCGTTATTTTTAACATAATTACTGTGATTATTTGTCAATTCTTTATTTCTTGTGACAGTAGGGTTTTGTTGTGAGTTACTTTTAAAATTATTTCCTTGAAATTTTCTGTTAGGAAGATTGTGTGAGTTATTATGCCCACAATTCCGATTAAGTGTGAAATTTTTCTTCCTTGATTCAAAATTATTATTAGGCCTTTTTGTTTTCCAGTATGGCATGTTCTCGCTTTTCCAGTTCTTCTCATAGCAGAAATCTGCTTTTCGCATGGCCTCTTCAAGGGTCTTGGGATTATCATATTCAATTCTGTTCTTAATATGAAAACGTAAACAACTCAAAAACTGTTGTACCTTGGTTTTTTCATCAACAATATAAGGCACATATCATGGTAAGCTTAAAAATTTACTATTTAACTCTTTCATACTCATGGTTCCCAACCTTAGATCATAAAATTCTTTAGCTCGTTCTTCGTAATATTGCTCCGACATAAATTTATTTTTAAAGTAATTTTTAAAAGTGCCCCACTTTATATTTTTCTCTTTTATGCTCTTAACTCGCTTTATATCCTGCCACCAAATGTCAGCTTTTCCAGTTAATTTATATATTGCCATCCTCGCTTTTAATTGATTAGAATAGTTATATATCTGAAAGTACTTTTTCATTCCGGACAGCCATGCTTCAGTTTCCTCTCGTTTTTATGTTTTGCCATTAAAAGTTGGTGGTTTAATCTTTCTAAAATCTCCAAAAATCTATTCATAAGGCTTGTAATTCTTCTTTCTAGAGCGATAATTACTTTCGCTACTATCATTAGAATATTGGTGTTTCTTTCTGTCACGAGTTATCGTTAAATTCAGAAGAAGAATTGCTTTCAATTTTAGAGTATTTTGACCTTTTACTATTATGTTGATAGGATGTAGTGTCAGATTCTATCTGTTTATCCTTTTCTTTGTTATACAACTTTTCTAGCAGTATTTGATTTAGCTCCTCCTGAGCTCTTAGAATTCTCTCATTTTTTTTGAAGGTCTCCATTTCAGTTTTTAGATCCTTAACTCTTTGCAGTAATTTAGATGAGTTATTAGTTATATCTTATTTAACAGGTTCTTTTCCAAAGTTATTTTGTTCATTTAATGGGGACCTCTCTTCAGCATACTCTTCGAGCCCTTCCATACCTGCAAATCCAATTTAGAAAATATTCTGTACAACAACATTCAAAATCACAAATCAATATCCATAATTTTTATTTACTTTTTGTTTACATGTGCTAAGCCACTTCAGGCCTAGTGTTTGAATGTGCACTTTGATACCATATGTGACATCTCCAAAATTTACAAAAATTTAAAAAGTTTTCTATGTGACATTTAATGTTAAGTCATAGCCTAAAAATGCTAGTTTTATAACTAACTTTAGTTTAATTAACAGATAGATACAAGTAAAGACATTAAAATAAACTTAGGAGTTAAATTTCTCTTTTGTTAACTGTGACTAAAAAGCTACAACATTTACTTACTAACTTGTAAGTCACATGCTACTAACCGTATTCAATCTATATTGAAATTTTAGTCTTGAATAAAAATGTTGATCAAAAGTTAAAGAGTTTCCAATTACTAAATTCTGATCATTGGTTTGTTTGTAAGAAAAAGTATGATTCTGATGGTTGTTTTTCTTCTCTTACTGAATGGGGCTTGAGGTTAGCTCGAGGCTTACTTAGCTTTTTCAAAGCCAACACAGATCCGATCCTTGTATAGGATTCATAGGTAAAAATTTCTTCCAGGTTACGATGTAGGATGTTAAAACTCTGAGGACTAAAATGAGTAAGTTAGGAAAAATCCTTTAACTCTATTTAATGCCTAGATTATCAAAGTGGAAGAGTTCCTATGCTTATAGCAAAAACTAATTTACCTAGGTATCAATTTGAGTTGATAGTGGGATTATTTATTTTACACATTTGAATTATATGATTGATTGTATATGATTTCACAAACATGTTTTTTGTTGTTTTTGGTACTAGAATCCCTAATACCTTCCAAAATACTTTTATGTATGGATTTTATCCATGATAACCCTAGAACTTTTCTAAGCCCTCGAATTATCATTAGTATTTATTTATTTATTTAGCAGTTAGATATGAACTAAAATTATAACGGACCTAGCCCAGGTGTATAACCATTGCATAAAGTATTAACTATATCCTAGCTAGAATTCACAATGCATACTATAAATTCAATCTATCAACCATAACTTATTTAGTTGTAACCAAAAATAATATTATTACTTTGCATATAATAACTTGTTTATTTCTTAACCCAAGTTATATGAATACTTTTCATACTTTGCAGGGTTTATCATGCAAGTTCCAAACTATAACAACACCAAAAGAATTTCAAGTGTAGTGGCATCCACGTGGTGGATTCTCACTTGATGGAGGGTTTTGACGACAAACCCTAAGCGTTTACATTAGGTTTTTCCATAAAACACGTTTTTATTTTCATCAGCTGTTTGTTGGATGGAGAAAAGAGCCGACAGGTCCTTAGCCTTCTCAGTCTCTGCAACATTTGTCACTTTTTATTTAATCGTGGCCTTAGCAGGTCTGGAGTCCTAGCTCTTCGCCATAACCATTTCTTGAGCTTGTCATTAAAAAAGTGGTCGCCACTTATTTGCTGTGGCGTTAGTAGGATTTGAAACTCTGGTTCCTTGCCATTGTCGTGTTTTTCAAGCTTGGCTATGGCATTAATATGTTATTGTTCTAATTCTTTTCCATACTTGTTTCCTTCAGACTCGGTCATGGTGTTAGCAGGCTCATCGATTTAGGATGGTAAGTTGTATCGAATCCTTCGTACATTTTTATTTTATTTTATTTATGCTTAAAATATTTAACAAATGGTCTTAAATAGTTGCTTGTTTCCTGGTAGGGAAAGAACATAGTTGAAAGTTTGAAGGTGAAGAGCTGAATGGTGCGAGCGTAAAAGGCTTGGTAAGCCTCGGTCCCAACCTTGGGTACCCTTCGTTGTTTGAGTTTGCAGTGATGTCAATGGTATACGCAGTCTAATCCTATGGTGTTCGAATTACTTGCAGTAATTTAAATGTTTTGTTTGGATAAAGGTGGAGGAGGCCGTATGGCCATTCTTAGTTATAACCCTTGGGGTTTTGCAAAAGAGCTATGGCTCTTGTAATAAGAAGATAGGGTAATATTATTACCGTTTTTCTAGGTTTTTTAAATTTTTTTGTTAATACTATAATTACTTGGTTTGAAAACTTACTCGGCATTTTTGCTCAACCACTATAACTCTTTCATGGATATGAATATGTTAATGCAATTTGGTTTCAAGAGTTGAACATTGTGGCAGCTGTAAAGGTTATAATCTTGGTAAAGAATTGAATACTCTGTTTATAAATATTTTTCTTCTAAAAAACAGAGCTTATGACCGTAGTATAAAATAACTGTTAGTAAATGTTTTCTTCTTGTAAATTTAGTTGCACAATGTGTTAAAATTGATAAAGAGTTTTCAATCGTTTTATTGTAAATTATTCTATGGATCGAATAGGTTAAGCCACTGGCAAGGTCAATTGTTTGAGATTCTTCTTTGTGCAAACTATTTTGTAAAGATTAACTTAGGGTTTGGTATTAATAGACAGTTTTGGTATTTAGATTAAAATGGTTATCTTCTATCTTAAAAAAAGGTTCTATAGATGGATATAAAGTATTGTATTAATGCGTAGGTTTTCTTAGAAGATCAATTTGCAAAGTTAATAATAGTATTAATTTGATACTGTATGTTTACAGTTTAGTTTCTTAATCATTTTCAGTCTAATGACTATTCATCAAGAGCTTACAGTGTTAGATGATATCAAGTAAACAGTTGGAGGTTTAACTGTGCAATAGTTACTGTAATATATCTAGTATAACATTGGTTATATTTTAGGTTTTACATTATTAAAATTATGATTGGTTTATTTATTTACTAAGTGTAAATAATTAGGTTATAATATTGTAATTAATAATGTATTATACCTCACACAGTTCCATGGCTGGGTGACAAAATCTTTACTATGATAGAGTATATAAAATTCTACATGGTAAAATAGCTGAAAATATGACATTAAACAAATTCCATAGTTAAAACGGTTTCTTGAAGATATTTCTGGAAATCTCATCAGAGGAAATATTATTGACTTATTTCAATGGAAACCCTACCATTTAATATGAGTTCATATTCATTTCATCCATGTATAATCATTCCTACTTACCTCTAAACAAACCTTATGTACTAGAGTACCTCATTGTAAGATGAGTGGAAAAATGCAGAAAGGAAATTTTACTCATCATTCAATCATTTCTAATTCTAGGTTTATTTATTCATAAAATCCTAAACAAATAACTCTCCTAATTGAATGCAGATTCATAGTATCTAAGCATTATTAGGAAATCTAAAGATGACTTATTCATTCCAGAAATTTACTTTAACGGAATTAAAGATAACTCAATGGAACCTGGTAACTTGTAGAAGAGACAAACAACCCAAGGAGCCCATTCCAACCAACATTTTCCTTAAGATAACTCAACTCCTTGTCTTAGGACCCCCGATCCTATCCACTGATCCACCAATGTGTAATACACTGTGTGAAGAAATGGGATTAAATACCCCTGCAACTCAACAAAAGTACTTAACAATAGTACTTCTGTCCTCAGCAGTAAAGAACTCAGCTATCAAGCTGCACTAGTTCTAAAAAACAGTCTTAACACTCAAACCACTTCTAAATTCCCCTCATTGAATCTCTTACGCTCTTTTCTCAACTTCAGAAATTCACAAGGTAAAGAATGAACAATCTCCTGCTGAATTCGAGGGATAGAAATATGCATGCCTAGGTATTTTTAGTCAATTTTTCAATTAATTAGCCACCTTCTCTGTTCCACTTTCTTGGGGAACATGACCACACAATTAGGGAAGTTTCCCCCTACAACAACTAGAAGTGGTTGAGGATGCTGCTATGTGTCAGTTTGTTCTCACCCCGGTCTATTCCTCCTAGTGAATCAGTGGACACTCATTCAACAACCTCCTTAGGCTATTTGTCTCATCTTTTATTTATTAAATAATAAAATGTTCAACATAATTAATCACAGTCATCCTCGACCTCACATGGTCAATAGTGATAAAATTTACAATAAAAGTAAAATATAATGTTTTCTTAAACAAAAAATGTTATTGAAATTGGGGTACGTGACATGTTGACAAAGGGAGACACACCCACATGGGGAGTGATTTTAAAAATATATAGTCCATAAGTAAATAATTTTGAGTGGTTTTGATCTCCTCAAAGGCAGATTGATGTTGCTGATATGAACTTTGTAATACTTATGATTTCTATTGCTGAGTATTGAAGTTACTGTGTTAAAAATTATGGTCTCTGGAAGTAAGATTTACATCTTCAGATCATTAAAATAAGCACAAGATAACAAGATCAACGTTCAAAGAGAAATGAAAGTATACTTCGCTGTGTTGCTTATACACGGCTACAAACTATAACATTATGAATAAATATAGCAAAATGGAGCAATGTTAAAGGGGGATTTTTTCTCGAAAACTTGTCATTGGTTTCAAAGGGGGAGAAAAATTTCCTAAAGGAGAAAATGTTTCCATCAATGCCAAAGGGGGAGATTGTTGATTAAATTTGCATTGCTGTCAACATAAGATCATAAGAAAAAATTGATGAAATAGTCCAAAAATATTGAGCCAAAATAACACAGTTGGCTAAGCGGAGTCAGAAGCATTATTACGTGAAGTTTCTATGAAGTGAATATTTGGACGACCTATATCATAACAATGAGAAATATCAATGGTATAGAATATTTTCCGAAATGACAAGGTGCAATATTGTTAAAGATGCGAGAAGACTATTGTGGAAGTCATTATTGAAAATTTATGAAAAGCAGACCCACAATACGCAATCCAAAATTATAGAATAAGTTTCATGGGAGATGAATTGCGGAAGTCCATATCAAAAAAGTTGGAAGGCACATCCACAGTCCACAACCCGATTGTGGAAAGAATGTTGTGGCTGCATAATTGCAAAATTTGTTTTTGAAATTTGGGAATGCATACCCACAATATGCAATCCACAATTGTGGAAGGTGATTACGGAAAGGGCGATTGCGGAAGGAAAGTTGTGGACGCCAATTTCAGAAGGAAATTGCTAAGGCATACCTACAATTGTGGAAGGAAGGATTTCTCGTAGATTTCAGAAACGATGATTGTGGAAAAATCGTTGCGGAAGGTTAATTGCAGAAATATAAACGCAGAAAGGGAGATTGCGGAAATATCATTGCAGAAGGTTAATTCTGGAAAGATAGTTTGAAGAAATATATATGCAGAAAGGTTGTTGAAAAAGAATTTCTGTTAGAGTCGGAGTGATGCATTATCACACTGTTAATTCACAGTTTTTGTAATGAAGATGTTATTTTATGATTTGTTGATTGGTGAAGGGTCACAATGAAGATACATGAATATTAGATGAAGAGGCACGACTGGGGGTATATAAGAAAATATGTAAACCTTCAAACAAGCGTCTCTGTACATTCAATTTGTAGATCTAAAGGTGTACATAAGTCATATATAGAATTTTTCATATAAGGGTGGTTGGGAGGCACACAGACAACCTGTAAACGTGTAGGGGGTTGTTGCCTCCTTCCATTTGTTTCTGGTAAATAGGGTGTTGGTGCATCCTTCAGTTGTAGTTGAAAAACTAGGGTGTTGGTGCAGCCTTCAGTTATATCTAAAAAACTTGGGTGTTGGTGCATCCGGAAATTTGGTGCTTGCAAACTATTTGTAAATATAATTTTTCAGTAATAAGAAGTATTGGTGGTTTTCCCAATTGGGGTTCCATGATAAATTTTGTGTTCTATGTTCATTGTTGATTTTTTTTTAAAGTGATAAAGAATTAAATAGATTTCTTAATACTGATTCACCCCCCTCTCAATATTAATTGATTTTCTAATGTGTGTCACCTCTGTTGTCTCATGTGTTGGAGTGATGATGGCATATTTTTTCACCGAACCTTCATGTTTTTTCTTGACTAGTGTGTGGTTTCCCTTTGCTTCATGATGAAGTTATAATGGTATTCGAAGGGATGATATTTTATATTCTTCTAAATCTACTCCACAAATTGTTTCACCACCACGAATCCCATATCCTATCTCCTTTGTATTGATCTCAAAATCACCAACAGAGAAGCTTAGATGTCCATCGCTCTCCAATAGCCTCTTCCATTGTGGCTTGGATTTGCATGCTGAAATGTTCCTTGGTCCTCTTGGTAATTGACTCAATGGGATGTTCATCATGCTCATTTGATGATTATCCTTTGCCAGGAAGGGTTATATGCATGTTTTCTAAATGTTTCAATGCAATTTCCAATTGCTTGTGGCATGCATCTAGAGCATCAAATTCATCCTTAACATCCACATTAACTCTATAAAATTTTATACTATCATTTTCATCATATGAGATGGGGAATTATTTGGTTTGATGTAAGAAAACATTGCTGCTACAAAAATCATATTTACCTTCATACCTTAGCATGATGATTTCTTATTTTTGCTCAATGCATTCACTACAAGAACCACATGGGTCTTATCTTGAGAGACTGCTACTCTTCTCATTTAATGGTTGATTTGTCCTTTGATCTTGCTTCTTCAAGTGAACTGATGAATATTACTCCTTAGTTGTCTTAGGGTCAATATTCTTGGAGACTCTACCTAAAGAAAACCCAAATAACCTTTTCATACTAAAAGCAAATGGATTCGATGAAGCTTCACATTCGATCCCCTTCTCTTCTTCTTTGGTCAGAGAGGTGGAATAAATTGGTTCCTCTTTGGATGGTTTGCTACTCTTAGAATAAGTCTCATCCAAATATTGGGACCAAAATAAGTACCGGTAATGAAAGTAATATTTAAAGGAAGTTGTTGCATAAATGTCCTTATCCAGATCTAGATATTCTTGATAATGGGAAGTCATATTTTCCCCTTATGATATCCTCTTTGATAATTCATCTTCAAGGCTTTCCCTTGGTGCATTGGACCTTATGTCATATCTATATTTAATTTCACAATAATAGTCATCCACCTCTCGTGACATAGAAATCCTCCATAAATGAAGATGATTTCTTCTTCTTCTTCATACTCTTCAAAATCATCATCTTTAGTTGCAAAAGGTACCAATCTCATGGCTGCAATTTCTTCTTTCAACTAATGATCACAATGCAAAGGTGTAGAGAATAATGCTCTAATACCACTATAATATCCCCAATCTGATATCTGATATATTATCTCAAGAACATTGAATCCAAGACTTGTGGATTTCCAACTTCTCTCAAAACAATGATTTTCATAGATTTCCAAGCAATAATGGATTATGGTGCAACCCAAAGGGACAAATTTAGACCTCTGTATGTGACCAATCAGACCCGATATAAGGTTTGGAATTATTATTATGAATACCTATTTGAATACTTTTTACAAATAGTTAGCTTGCAACCACAAAACAACACTTTAACTAACTCCAAACTAGGAACTAAGAACTAGTCTCTTCCCAACTTGTTCCAAACACCATTAGATTACTACGAATTTCTCGAGGAGTGATTCTAGGATATGATACAAAATTAGGAAAAACTACATAACCCTTATACATGAACCAAACTTCTATATTTGGACATTCTCTAAGTGCATCACACCTGGGAAAACCACTTTGGATAAACCAAAGGATCATAGGAAATGAGTCCCTAGGAATTACGTTGAAAATCAATGGAGTCTGGTGTATAACTAGAAGTGGCTGGTTTTTAACTACCCCTACCTTATATTTTAGTCATTGGGCTCATATATTTGGAGGTATTATGCAATTTGGGAAGATTTGGAGGAAGATTGAAAATCGAGATTGCTCAACTGGTATTTTTCCAACTGGTTCCAAACGACCTAAGAAGATCACAAATTTATAATAAAATATTGGGATGGGTCATCCCATGTCTCACCTACCTGCATAAACTTACATATCACTATTTGGTTGAGTATAAGTCATTGTATTGCATTTTTTGTGAAGACTAGTCAAAATTGCCATTGCATTCATGCATATGAGAGAAGTACTTAAAATAAGCGATAGAATTTGCAAAGATAGGAACATAAATTTGATTTGATTATAATTCATGCAATTAAATATTTAGGATTTATACAACATCAAACATGGCTCATAGATTTGAAACCCACAACTATAACACTGCTACAATATCACATTGCTAACTACACCTGCAAACAACACGTTGAAACTGCTGTAAACTTCAACTGGAATGGAACACAAACTTAAAATACTATGTATTGCTACAATGATCTCAATGAATGGATAGGATGTACGCTCCTCATTCACCAATTGACATGGCTAAGTGACTCCAACTGGTAACATTAGATGGAGGGGCACATCTTCCTACTGGTTGCAAGGGGCACATCACCCAAGCAAAGAAAATCTTATAGCTCTTCAAGACAAATGAAAAAATGGCCAAAGATACTTCAAGGAGGCTCTCATACTCATTTATAAACTTCTCTTCTATTTTTCCTCCTTCTAAAGTTTTCTCATGGAAATATTAATAAAATAATAATTAATATTATTTTCATGAGAGAATAGAAGTTAGCCCCCCTTTCTAATTCAAAATTAGGAAAATATTTCCTATATTCATGTTGCTTTCCTTGGGTGTTTCTATTCCTTCTTGAGCATTTATTATTAAAATATGGAAACTTCTTCCTTTCCTGATTTTCCACTGCTTTCCTTCTTTTCAACTGCTTTCCTGCTTTTCAATCGCGTTCCTGCTTTTCGGCCGCTTTCCTGCTTTTCAACTACTTTCCCGCTTTTCAGCTGCTTTCCTGCTTTTCAGCTGCTTTCCTACTTTTCAACTACTTTGTTCCAGATTCCTTTGAGTGAGACAACTCATATCGGCCCACACATCCTCCTATGCATCCTCTTGATCCACGTAGAACATTTACAACTCATTACACAAATATTAGACACTTAAATAATCAAATTTGTGGAACTACATCACCCTTCCATGATTTAAGTTAATTATGCATAGTAATTGTAGGTCAATTAACTCCTAGATTAATTAATTACTTCACTTAACCCATGGGAATATAATGGGCATAGTGGTGAACCATAATGCTACCAGAATGGGCACATTACAAGTTTAATGCTCTTCTAAAGCAATGCACCCTCTTTATTTGTTTTTATGGATAAAAAATCATCATTGCCTTTTGGAGCAAGTAGTATCATGTGGTTATCCTATCCTTTAGGGTTGTTTTAAAGATTGTTTTGGGTGGAACTATTATTTCAAAGCCAAGAATTCAAATTATTTATTATTTATTGGATTCTAGGGGGCATCTCTCACATTTTGATTTTGAGGATAGTTTGTTGGTAGTTTTTTGGATAACCTCTTATTTTAGGGTTTCAACCCTTCTTTATATTTCCTTATTAAGTCTATACATGGGATTCTTTAACTCTAGTTTCCTTGAAATGTTTTTTTCCCCTAATTAATAAGGATTTTTACTCTTGGGAAGATATGATTCAATAGATTTCTATAAGCAAAAGATTCCGCATGAAGAGTTTTATCTCCAAGTCTTGCATTGTTTTCTTCTAAGGAATGATGGACTTGCATGAGTAACATTTTGTGCAAAAATATTCTATATGATGATACTAACACAACTTCTAATCATAGTTTCGAAATATTTGTCCCACATTATTGTCTTGATGAATCTATGGATGAGTTTCAACTTTTTTCAATGGATCAACTTGTTTAAGTGGATCCCATCTTCCATACCATGATGTTTTTCCTTACTGGACATACTGTATGCAAGTTCATTTAATGTCACATGGATCTTGTCTTTTTTCTACATTATGGTGTTGGTTCATTTTGGATTTACTTTCCATGGAAGCTTCAATCTCATTGACGTATTGTGGTACTTGGTGCTCCTTCAATAAACCACCTTACTTCAGTGGCTCTTCTTTAAGACCTTCGCCAAAGAACTTCTTTGCGCTATTGTGTAACTGTGTTGGTATTGGAATTATGATGTTTTGGAGAGGTTCTATATTCATAAGGCCCACATTCAACATTAAGGGGGGGGGAGGTCCTATCTAGTTATTTATATTCCTAGCCTTCTATCCCTATTCAAGGAGGATACTATGCATAGGGCCAACCTTATGTTGAATTGGCACTCCAACCCCTCATTCTACCACACCTCAACCAACTTTTTTGAAAAACCCCTTCCCATCTCAAGGGGTGGTCACAATTCAACCCATAATTCCTTACTCTTCTCATTGCTCTAAGTCATGTCACTTGAGTGTTCCTTCTTTCCACAACATATACATGACCTACGTTGATGTTAACCTACATCCACAAAGTGTTCAATATGGTATATCAAATAAATCTCCAAACCTTGATAAGGACAAGGATGCCCCTTGATAGAAGGATCCTTGCATCTCTCATGCATAATGTGAACCCTCCTCCAATGATCCCTTTGTATTTTACTTCCCACAAATGTAATGCTAGAGCCACCCCTAACTATAGTGTTGTGGATTACTTGGCTTAGCTCCCCATGGCTATGTGTACTCTAGAAGTTCTCTAGCACTACCTCATGCAACACAAAGATCTTTTATCTTCCTTAGGAGAAATAAATCCCTTTGACACTTGTATGATGACCTTCAAATTAGATAGAGTGTATTTATATATGGCTTATTTGGTCACTTTTCAAGTCTTTATTACTGTTAACAATTTTATTATTCATCCATGCATCCTCGGTGAAGGTGTTTCTACTTGCATCATGTACACCCATCCTTGGAAGAACCTTAATTTCCATGAATTAGTGGCATCCTTTATGACATTATGTGCATATGGTGATAAAACTTCCTATCCAAAAGGTTTCCTCTAAGACATCCCCATCCAAATATTTGGAAATATGATCATGATAGATATAGAGGTTGTAGATTTATACTTATATTATAACCTCCTTCTTGGTCATAACTACATATATGTTATGAAAGTGGGCACCCCAATGGTTTTAGAATCACGATGTTCCTTCATGAAGGGGACATCATCAAATTATACCAAATTACCTATTATGACCCTAAGGGGTCGACTTGTTTGGACCATGAATGACCTATAGTGGAAGGAAAATTTTCCATGCCTTCATTTGTTGGTGTGGGTAAAGATGCCTCTTTTCTTGGAACCTTTTCAGGATCTTCTCCTCTTACCTTAAAAGAGGATATCTTAGAATTATGCACCATCACTTATGAGAAATATCTTGTTCAACCACAACCTTTTGCTAGTCCTACCCCTTTGACAAGGTACCCATGGGTGAGAGTTCCTATACATCAATTCATGTTCCTCTTTCCTCATCCGAGGATTGTTGGAAACCCTATGAAGGCTACCATTAACCTTTCAGGCTTGAATCTAGACCTCCCTATTTTGTACTTAGGAAAATTAAACCCTTTCTAACATCCTGGTTTTGACCCCGTTTGCATGATGTATATAATGTTATTAATCGTGGTGAGGAGCTAAAGGAAAAAGCCCCACCATCGATTTGGTTGTGTATGTTTTGGAAATAGGGATAGTTGTCGATGGTATATCTTTCTATCCGACACATTATAGTTTGGCATCATGTAAATACGCACATCAATTAAAATAAACCTACAGCCAGCTACGACAGTGCAACGTTAAAATGAAAAGGGCATGATTTTCCTAAGGATAAGGGGGGGGGGGGAATTGTCTAACTGTGGGAGCCATTGGGAAAGTGCCATGTGTCAACCCCCTTTCTTGTCTCTTTCAGCCACCAAGTCATTTGGGGGTAGGTGTTAGTTGAGGGCAGTTACTGCTTGAGGAAACGTGGGCATGGGGGGGGGGGGCGTCAGTATGGCAGACTACTGTCAGCTCTAACGGTACGCATAACCAATGGCCGAAGCCATCGTTTCCCTCACGCAGGTAGTTGGCTTGGTCTTCACCTTCATGATTGTGGTCTGGGAAATTCCATCCTCACAAAGAGAGATGCTCTGTTTTCCTCACACACAGTTTTGCTATCGTTTTTCCCTCACGCACCAGTCGGGGTTCTCCTTTGGTTTTGTGCATGCAGCGAGCTGGAAGAGCGACCTCAAGGGCACGATTTCTACTGTGTATGTGGAATAGCCGTGGTTTTCATCCACGATTCTGGCTTGCTATTGGTTTAACCCACGATTTGGGTTGCTGTTGTTCTTCCCATGATTTTTGGATACTGTTGAGAGTCCGATTTCTTCTTCCATTACGGACTGTGTGTGTGTTTCCTTCTTCCATTTTTGGATTGTGTCTCTTCCCCTTGCACACAGGTTGAGAGTTTGTTCTTTCCCCATTCCATCTGTGTAAATTTCTTCAGTGTTTGCGTTGAGGAGTTGTGTGCTATGGGCTTTTAGATGTTGGACGGTCGTTGACTTCCACATCCGTTGGTTGAGTCCTCCCATGTCTATGCTGGGAGTTCTGCTTCTGCCCCAACTGCAGACTATGTAAGGTTCTCGTCATTTCCTCATCAGATTGTGTCTGCGTTTATGTCCTTCTTGTGCCCAAGATTGAGAATCAGACTTCTCCCCTGTTTTGAGAATGTGTAAGGTTGCTGTAGTTTTCATTGTGAGTTTGGGCTGTCGATTCACCCTGGTTTTGGGTTGCTTCTTGGTTGCTGAGGCAGTAGACGTATTTTGGGGATTGTTGCTGAGTTGTTTTGGCCATGTTAGGGCCAAGAACAACTCTAGAGTGTGGTTGGACCTGAATTGTGCTTCACCTTTTGTTTGGGATTGTCACCCGGTTGTCTTTGCCTTCTTCACAGAGCCGTGAATGGGTTGTTTTGTTGCGATATGCAGTGGTTGGTATTTTGATTGTTGAGAGTAGTAGTAGAGGTTGGGTATGCTTGAGAAGACTGGTGTTGAGGCCACCAGCTTAGCATCTAGCCTTTCTTAGCTTCTTGACGACCTGGTAAAACCCTACTGTGTGGGTTTGGCTGATTAGCAAACCTTGGCTATGTGTAAGCCTACATTGACCCTTATTCCTTGAGGAATCATGCCCAACTCAGGGGTGGTAGTGTTGCTGAGAGATTGATGAGCACACTGGCCTATGGTTGGGTGGAATGTTGCAGCGATGTAGCCGGTTGTGGGGCGAGTTCTTCATTAAAAGATAAGTACTCTTGACTATTTCATCTCTGCGATTATATCTACTGTTTTATGAGAAATGATGAACATGTTGAATGCTGGAATATGTATGTTTGCTTCCACTGAATGTTGAGGAACTATGCATCCTTGTATGATGGATTATGCATCTTGGTATGTATTATGTTTAAGATTTTTATTTAAGCATTGATTCCTGTTCATCTTCATGGGGATCTTTTCCTGGATGTTTGGTGTTTAGTAACATCCTCTTCACCAGTCAGAGGGTCAGGGATGTTACAGATTGGTATCAGAGCTCATGTTGCAGCGTGGGCCTCCATGGGCCATGAGAATCAGTGACAGAGGTAGGTTTCCCTCTGCCCATCAGAAGAGAAATGAGAAATCAGAGAAGATGACAGGAAAATTTCAGAAATTTTCCTAAGTGTGAAATCATTGGACGACTTAGCTGAAGCTCACCCAATACGTCGGAAGACTTAGCCAAAAGCTCCTCTGATGCATCGGATAGTCTAGGCAGAATTGCACTCGACAAGAGATGGTTGGAAGGAATTTTCAAGAAATTTTTCTAAGTGTCAAGATCATCGGATTGTCAAAAGACCTAGTTGGAAGACCCTCTGATACAGACCCCGGTGGTGGTGAGAGATAGAGGAAGTCTGAGTCGATGAAGTGGATGGAAAAGTAGGAAGGCACCGCAACGACGGCGGAAGAAAGATGTTGAAGGCACTGATACGTCGGCTGGGTTGGCAGGTTTGGGACGCAACAATGGCGGTAGATAGTACATGATTGAGCTGATGTGGGTGAAAATTCAAAAAAAATTCTAAGTGTTGAGATCATCGAGAGGATTCAGCTGAAGACTGCGAAAATGTCAGCACATTTAGATGGAAATACTTCCGATGCTGCCGACGAAGAAAAGGTCGACGTAGCCGAAGTGTCAACAGGGATCTCTTGAAGACCACTGAAATGTCGAAGAAAATTTAGTTGATTGAGCAGCCGATGTGGCGATGGACGAAGGGAGATATTTTTTCTGAAGAGCTGGAATCGTCGAAAAAATTTAGATGATCGAGTAGCCGATGCGGCGGCGGAAGGAAGAAGAAAAATTTTCGAAAATTTTTCTAAGTACAGAAAATGTCGGAAAACTTTAGAGGATCGGTCTGCCGATACGTCGAAAGCCAGAGGAGGATCAGCTCGAAACGTCGAAAAATTTAATTGATTGGGCCACCGATGAGCATCAGATGAAAGATGAATATCAGACCACCAAAGTGTCGGAAGCTTAGTCAACTAAGGACCCGATACATCGAAAGATTAGTTGGGAAGAGACCCGATTTAACAAAGGAAAATTTTGAGTTTTCAAGTGGGATTTCTTAGTGGATTTCAGCATTTTTTCAGTGGGATTTTCAGCAGTTTTTCAGTGAATTTACAGGGCTGAAAAGGAGAAAAATGGCAGCGATCTTATGCGCCAGATTGCAAGAAAATCAAATATTTACAAAAAAAAAATGAGGGTGTTTCCCTTGACCTGCCCTGCAGTGGCATAGGGAAGCTACAAGGGGGAAATCCCCCCTTGACCCCCGTCGTCCCTTGAGACAGTCGTTCTTGTGAAAAGAAAATTCTATGTTTTGGGCAAATTAGCCAAACCCAGAATTCATAAAAGATGAATGGTGCTTCGGAAATGAGATCCCCAAGTTACTGAGTGTTCCTCGTTGTATGCACTGACTTCGCCCGATAGAAAAGTTTTCCTGAATATTCCTAGACTTGGTCATACAGGTGGCTGAAGTTGGCACCACAGACCGAAATACAGTTGTGTGTAAAAAATGCAGAGATTTGGTGAAAATCGTCATTTTAGAAGTAGTGTGATTTTCACACCCAAAATCAGAATGGAGCATGGAGATAGGCATTGGAGAGCATATCCAACAGAGAACAATGGAGAACCACCAGAGTTTGAATGAGGAGAAGAAAAGTACTAGTGGTTGTTTTGACAAACAATGTTGCTGTCAATATGGACAAATCCAAGAATTGCATGCCTAGAAGTAGCAAATACCAGGAAGACGAACCAACTATTATGTGGAAGAGGAATTCCATGCAAAGATGAGGGATTTGAAAGGGAAGATTCCTTAACCCTTATCTTGCTAACTATATTTATATTTTATAAGCTTGGCGTACATAAGGATTATGGCATGGGGATGTTGAAAATGCATGGGGATATGTATTGCATGCATAGGATATTACATATTGGTAAAAGTAGTGGGAATTGTACATTTATAATGAACCACTAATGGTAAATATTGTATTGGTGTTGGTATTGGTGGAAAAAACCAACGACACAGGAGAGGGGATAAAAATGTTGATGATGTCGTTGCATGGGACCATCAACCTTGAAAAAAAAAAGGATAAGGCAACAGATCCATGATCAAGAAGATGGAGAGCGAATTCCACAATCCTCTGCAAGATACTGATTAAAATGGTAGTGTTGAAGGTGTAAGTAGGATCCATGCAGGTAATGGTTTAATTATGACAAATTCCAAGGAGTGGTAAAGGTAAGAGACCTCATACCATGTGGATATTTGAATATAGAAAGGTGTCATGCCTGTATATGTTGATTGAGCTTAGTAGCCCAAGGAAAGTAAGTACTGATGGAATGATTGTAGTAATGCATCCTATATGAAGTAGTCATGGTTAGGCCATGCATGGTATGTTGAATGCATAGTATTCTTGAATCAATGCAAGGTAGCATTGAATGGATATGCATTAAAAATATTTTATGAATCTTGTAGTCATGCATTGAATGGATGCATATGAAGGGTGTGAGTGACTGATTGCATAAGTACAGGTGCAAATGTTGTGATGCATTGCATGAATGCATTGAGATGAGTGCATGTGATATTATGAATAACTAATGGATGAAATGATGAATTGATGACAATTCAGGAACCATTTCAAAGGCTGTTATGAATGCAGGATAGTAAGTGCATAAAGAGGATAGTCACGACCAATTGGCTGCCAAGAATTCTCTATGGAAGAGCAAGGTGGTACAAATGATATGCTTGTGAAGTAAGGAGTATCTAAACATTTCATTTAATTGCATGAATGATGTGACTATACCTTGAAAATGTTAGTATGATAATGATTGCGTGAAGTAAATGAGTTTTGGTAATATTGATGTAATTAACAGCTGGAAGTGTTTGAATTCTATAATTTTGAAAATGCTTCATTGATTTTTACAACAATGAAATGTTATATCCATGGAGACTTACAAAGTGTTTGGTTGATTGAAGTTCAAGTTTTAGGTAGATTGTTTGGGGCATGGCAATGTGGGTAAGACCATGACGAAGGCCGAAATCTACCACGTGAAAGAGACAAACCTTATGAGAAGAGTCTCATGGCTTTGAAAATAGTTGGTATGCATAATGGGTCGTTAAACTTGAGTTGTGAATTTCGGATTTAAGGAATTGCTGATAACTACTAATCACTATTGGCTTGCATAAGATTGTGTCAGGAGGATGCATTGTAAGTGGGTATTCATATTACGCTAGTAAGCATAAAATTATAATGGGCATAGTGGTGCTGCTTACAAGAGACCCACAATTGAGGATCACCTCGTTGCTAAGCAAACTAATTTCTGTAGTATATAGAATTGCAAATTCCTATTGAATTTGATTACTAATGTCATTACATGGTTATGGAACAATCAATTTGGATTGTATTATCAGATAATGATTGAATTTTTGGCTATTTGATGAATGTGCTAGGGGTACACACTGCAAGAAGATCATGTGTGATGGCCTACAGGAGCCAAACTTCATGGGAAGGTTTTCCCTTATCTTGGAAATGGGTTTTGGGTGAAACTCCATTGGACATTTTGGAAATGTCTCATCTGCACTACATGTTTGGTAAGCAACATGAGTGAGATGGTATAGATTATGTTGGTAAGACATGTGTGGATATGAAAGGTAAAAAAAAAGAGTTGGGATGGCTAACCAAGGGACTGTCAACTTAGAGAAGGGAGCCCCTTTCCTTCTTAACGAAGGAATACTGCGTCGGCAAATGGATAAGTGTTCTGTGACCCTTGCTAAGAATATGCATGTCAAATTATTAAAATTCCATATGCAGAACATGTTTTGAATTTATTTCCATGATGACCAATTTCTTGAGTATGAATAGGGCCTACATGGCACACACTAGGAAAGGGTGCACACTTTTTCCGATGTTGAGTCATGAAAGGGTTATCAATATTGACTACACCCTAGGGAGTGGACGTACTCCTGGTGTCTCAATACTTGATAGTGAATGATATGAAATATGGTTACAGTTTTAGAGCAATAACGCTGATGAGTTTGCTATATTGCTTGTGTTGACAGGCTAAAAAGATGCAGTTGGGTGTTGCACCCTAAAGAGAAAAGGCAAACGGTTGTTGTGAGGGGTTGTAGAGTAAGGGTTATTGTTGATATAAGTGTGCATTATTGTTGATATAAGTGTATGTTGATATAAGTGTATGTTGGTATAAGTGTATTGTTGATATAAGTGTATGTTGATATAAGTGTATGTTGGTATAAGTGTATTGTTGATATAAGTGTATGTTGGTCTAAGTGTATCTTGGGCTGTTATATGCCTGGGGATCGATAATAGATCCTGGACCTGGAAATGGTCGCGGTAAAGTTCCAATCCCAGTCGACATGAGGGTGTATTGGCTGGACATTAATTATTTGATGTTGTGGAGCAGCCGATGTGCTGACCTAACATCCAAGTCCATAGGCGATCCCAAGGCTTGCAAAGCGAAGCGAGATCCTATGGACCAACGAGGAAATGCACAATACAGATAAGTATTGGATTATTTTGCTTATGACTGTACATGTGTATATGATTTGGTTATGATGCTTTAAGCTCTTGTTCTGAAGATAAAACCGATGAGAATAAACTAAACATGTGAGTCTATTCAATGTTTGGATATAGGTATCATTGGCAACGAGGACTATGAGAGAATCCTAGGGGTGCATGTGGACATGTGACTGTCCTGGAGAGCTCGAAATGAACGGTAATGAAAAAGGTGCTAATAATACTATGGAGGTCCTAGCAGCGGAGACAAACCAGGTGGAGAGACTCCATCGTTGAGAGGTCTAAAATAGACCAGAGACACTAAGTGTCATGACCAAGAGGGATTGGTCCAGCATTCACGGTGAAGTGAAAGAGGCTGAGAGCATGAAAATCCACAGGGGTGGTGTGGGTTCCAGGATGGAACAAAACAAAGAGGGGAAAAACTCTTACTGCTCTCTCTTGCCCTTTTGAATTATATATATATATATATGCATTGTGAAAACAAAAGATTGTTGAATGCATGTATGACTAAAAATGGAATGTGTATATTTGCTTAAAGTAAATTATGAATGCTGGAATAGTTAATTCCCTGCCCAAGAATGGACATGAATGAGCTCGTGTGCCTGTTGGGAAGTCATGAAAAATATGAAAGTATCCTTGATGAGACTTGGATTGTCATGCCAATTGGGCAGTTAACCGACTGATTTTAATGTCTATATTATGCTTGGCCTGATAGAATTTCAATGGTGCATTTCACAGGTGAGAAAAGTGAAACCCGGTGGTGCACATTGATCATGGAAGCAGATAAAAAGTTGTTGGACTTGGCTGGAAGTCTCCTTCAAATGATTGCCAAGACCTAAGAAAATCTTGGGGAGATGCTCAAGATACAGAAAAGGCAGAATGAAATGAACCACCAGATTTTGCAAGACTCTATTGGTTTGCAAAGGGAGGTGGAAATCCTTCTGGGATCAATTGGAAAAGGAAAGGAAGGTGGATCAGTGATGGGACATTCGTCCAAACGAACCGTTAAGAAATGGTCCAGGCATGAAGACTCAAAAGAAATTGAGCAGGTAAAGATGAAGCAGCTAGTGAAATGCTGGGAATGCGAAGGACATCATTTACGTTGGGGCTGCCCAATGAGGGAACATGAAGAGGGAAACAATTGCAAAGTTCCTAGACTTCGGGATAAGCTGAAAGCTGAGAACCAATGGGAGAAGTTCATGGAAGCCGAGGGGATTGGTCCTGAACATTTAAAGTGAATAATTGAATGTGGGACAGATCTGCAAAATTTTGAAATTTTGGATGTGCAAATTGTATATGTATTCCTATGTATTGGAACACCGAGGATGGTGTTATTCCAAGGGGGAGGGGAATGTAACACCCCAGTTTTGACCCCGTTTGCATGATGTATATAATGTAATTAATCGTGGTGAGGAGCTAAAGGAAAAATCCCCACCATCATTTGGTTGTGTATGTTTCGACAATAGGGATAGTTGCCGATGGTATATCGTGCTATCCGGCACATTATAGTTTGACATCATGTAAATATGCACATCAATTAAAATAAACCTACAGCCAGCTACAACGGTGCAATGTTAAAATGAAAAGGGCATGATTTTCCTAAGGATAAGGGGGGGGGGGAATTGTCTAACCGTGGGAGCCATTGGGAAAGTGCCATGTGTCAACCCCCTTTCTTGTCTCTTTCAGCCACCAAATTGTTTGGGGGCAGCCATTAGTTGAGGGCAGTTACTGCTTGAGGAAACGTGGGCATGGGGGGGGGGGACGTCAGTATGGCAGGCTACTGTCAGCTCTAACGGTATGCATACCTAGCGGTTGAAGCCATCATTTCCCTCACGTAGGCAGTTGGCCTGGTCTTCACCTTCACAATTGTGGTTTGGGAAATTCCATCCTCACACAGAGAGACGCTCTGTTTTCCTCACACACAGTTTTCCTATCATTTTTCCCTCACGCACCAGTTGGGGTTCTCCTTTTGTTTTGTGCATGCAGCGAGATGGAAGAGCAGCCTCAAGGGCATGATTTCTGCTGTGTATGTGGAATAGCCATGGTTTTCATCCATGAGGCTTGCTGTTGGTTTAACCCACGATTTGGGTTGCTGTCGTTCTTCCCATGATTTTTGGATACTGTTGAGAGTCCGATTTCTTCTTCCATTACGGACTGTGTGTGTGTTTCCTTCTTCCATTTTTGGATTGTGTCTCTTCCCCTTGCACACAGGTTGAGAGTTTGTTCTTTCCCCATTCCGTCTGTGTAACTTTCTTCAGCATTTGCGTTGAGGAGCTGTGTGCTGTGGGATTTTAGATGTTGGACGGTCATTGACTTCCACATCCGTTGGTTGAGTCCTCCCATGTCTATGCTAGGAGTTCTACTTCTACCCCAACTCCAGACTGTGTAAGGTTCTTATCATTTCCTCATCAGATTGTGTCTGCATTTATGTCCTTCTTGTGCCCAATATTGCGAATCAGATTTCTCCCCTATTTTGAGACTATGTAAGGTTGCCATAGTTTTCATTATGAGTTTGGGCTGTCGATTCACCATGGTTTTGGGTTGCTTCTTGGTTGCTGAGGCAGCAGACATCTTTTGGGGATTGTTGCTGAGTTGTTTTGGCCACGCTAGGGCCAAGAACAACTCTGGAGTGTGGTTGGACCTGAACTGTGCTTCACCTTTTGTTTGGGATTGTCACCCGGTTGTCTTTTCCTTCTTCACAGAGATGTGAATGGGTTGTTTTGCTGTGGTATGCAGTGGTTGGTATTTGGACTGTTGAGAGTAGGAGTAGAGGATGGGTATGCTTGAGAAGACTGGTGTTGAGGCCACCAGCTTAGCATCTAGCCTTTCCTAGCTCCTTGACGACCTGGTAAAACCCTACTGTGTGGGTTTGGATGATTGGAAAACCTTGGCTATGTGTAAGCCTGCATTGACCCTTATTCCTTGAGGAATCATGCCCAGCTCAAGGGTGGCAGTGTTGCTGAGAGATTGATGAGCACACTGGCCTATGGTTGGGTGGAACATTGTAGCGACGTAGTTGGTTGTGGGGCGAGTTCTTCATTAATATATAAGTACTCTTGACTATTTCATCTCTGCGATTATATCTACTGTTTCATGAGAAATGATGAACATGTTGAATGCTAGAATGTGTATGTTTGCTTCCGCTGAATGTTGAGGAACTATGCATCCTTGTATGATGGATTATGCATCTTGGTATGTATTATGTTTAAGCTTTTTATTTCAGCATTGATGCTTGTTCATCTTCATGGGGCTGTTTGCCCAGATGTTTGGTGTTTAGTAGCGTCCTCTTCACTGGTCGGAGGGTCGGGGACGTTACACCATTTTCCCATCCCTTAGGTCATATTGATACTTGCCAGACTAGTTGGTACTTGAAATGCACAAATACCCATGGTTACATAGGAGGCCACCACCTCCACAAATAAGTTCGGGGAAAAATAAAAGAATGTGACAACCCAATTTTCCCCAGACATAGTTGTGAACCTTCCTACCCCTACACATTCTAGATCCCCCACACCTTGTACTGTGTGCGATTTACTTGGTCATGCCACCCATAAGTGTCTAAATTTTCCATTTTTTCATAATTATATCCATGCTCAGGGGGAGAAAACTGATGGGGCCACTTCTATGGTTTACATCACTCTTCCTGATGCTACCAAATTATGCAATAAGGCATTGCATACCAACCAACTGTGTGCCTTGTGTGGCATTTATGGTGACTACTCACACCATTACAACAATCTCCAAAATTTCTATTCAATCTTTGTTGTCCTCCTATGTAGATCCCATTAATTAATCGGTTTAATATCATCAAAGAGGTACCCCCCCACACCCCATATTTTGAAGGAATGACATCCATTTATTACATTTCTTCCTCTAGAGAGACCTCCTCTTCCACCCTTTCACCACCCATGTCAACCTCTGTGACAGTGAACCCTCCAGATATATCTACTTTCACCTTTTAAAGCGATGAAGAAATCCTTGAAGCTCTTACCAACCCTAAGTCTCCGTGAGATGATATGTATCACCATGCATACTTCCTCTCACAAAGACCCTTATTGGAAGGATCATCTTCAAATAAATTCACCATCGAATCAAAATAATTTCTCCCCCCATAGCATGTTGATTAGTTCAAGAACCTTATTCCTACTCTGGATGCCTTTAAGGAGGGCAACATGGTCAATATCTATTCCACTATACAAAAGCATATTTTGGTTAAGCCTAGTGTCATTGAGAATGTTAGCACTATATTTGAGAATTCCATGAAAGCACTCTTTATATCGATGAGTTAGCATGTTATTTCATCATGGGCCATCGGATGAAGAGAGGGATTTTATCTACGGTGGTAGATCGTTCCGCTGTTGAAACGTGGGGGAGAAATTGAAGTGATCTCATCGATGGAATGGAGGTAAAAGGAGTTAAATATCGATGGTTCAAATTAAAGAAGCTATATATCAAGGGTGGAGAGATATTCCAGAGATCAGAGATTCAAGGAAAAAGCTGAGCTTTCGGATTTGTGGAGTCCTTTAAAGAAATGCAACTTTTAAGGGCTAATATTTATGCAAGATAAGATCAATGACAATGGAGCATTTTTCTGATTGGACATGCTCGAATGAAGGAAGTTTTTGGATTTGCGGAATGGGTTAGTTGGTGTAAAGATCAGACATATGAGATATTAGTGGAGATATATCGGCGGTTTGAAACAATTCCGCGGATTGAACTAGCGCGAAGAAATTCCAAATTGAAGTCCGCGGAAAGTGGTAGGGGCCACGTTGATTAATGACTGTGATTTTGATCAGGTTGTGATCGATGGATAAGGTGCATTTCACAAATTGAAGTTGCTCTGCTGATCATGCTTGAAACGATTAGCGGAATGTTAAATCTCTCATAGTTTGACGGTTCTGATGAAGGTAGGTTGCAGATCGATGGTTGATATTGATTTCGCCAAAGCAAGTTTTGCAAGGTGACAAGGTTAGGTCTCGGTATTGAGATTTTGCACATGAATGGCCTAGATTTGAAAAAAGAACAAATCTACGGTGTAGATTACGAGAGGTGCACAATGCTTATGAAACATAAAAAATTATAAAAAACACCTACGTGGAGTTCAAAGGTTTATTTTTTCTGAGCATTGGAATTGATGGTAACCCTGACTGTGTGCAAAGTGCCAACGTGGACGAGTTTGAACACTATGCTAATTGACAAGGTAGGAATCTTGAAACCTTCCAAGTACTTCTAAAAATGGATAAAATGGATGAGATATAAGTGGTAAAAGTGGCAGATAATGAAGAATTAGGGGTTTCCTGTTAGAAGGGTGAGGAAAGCTTCAAATACAAGAATGATGAAGTTTTGGATACCATTTTTCTAAATGAAACAATTCAGAGAGCTAAAATTAAATTGAAAATTATAAGGATCAGAGTAGTGACACCCATGGTGTTTTTAGGTCTTTATTTTATCTTTTCTCTATTGACCAGACTCCCAATTTCCCCAAATTTGTCGAGTGGTGTGGGAATAATTTTTCCGCAACTGAAGAAGTCATCATGGATAAACCTAAGTCTAGGATCCTTTGCCCTATTAATGCCTCTGTTATTGGAAAAACCCTATCTGTCCCAAATGTTTCTGTCCATTTATCCCAGGAGTACAAATAAGAAAACATCATGCATTTCTTCCAAGAGTCTGCAACCGAGAGTAAAGAAGCATTTTTGAAGTCATGTTCAAAGCCTGATAGTGAGGTTATGAGTTTATATTACCCTATTGAACTAGTTTTGTTTAATGAAGAAATCCAGTTGTGTATAACTTTAGCGAGTCAAATTTTGGGGTTAGACACTAATGGTTATGTTACAAAGTCACTATTGAGTTTGTTATTTATCTTAAGTACTTTCCAAATTGAGTTTGAAATTCCAGGCCAGTCTTTCCAGTCTTGTTACCTTAAGTTTGATGAGTTCCTAGTTGAGAACATTCGTTTTCAGTTAGTCACCTTGCACGATACCAGAGTTTTCAGATTCCAGTCCTTTTTGTTGAAGATGTTATTATCACACAATGAAGATAGCCTACAGTTTCCTGAATTGGTACTCACTAATGAAATGACCCAGAATTATTGCAAGTTTATGAATTGTTTGATGGCAGAAATATATAGTATTTTATTTCAGGAAATATTGCCCAGGGTATTTCCAAAGATGAAGTAAACATTACATATTTCCCCTAGTAAAATGATAGGAGACTGGTTCCTTTCAGAATTTGAAACCATTATAAGATTATATGGATTTGTGCATCATCCTTATATTGTTCCAACCTTTCTGACATCTAGAATATTTTATTTGGAATTTATTAGACAAAGGCTTACAGTTGAGGAAGAACACATCTTAAAATTCAGGAAGAGTATGGATATTAAATTTCCCTGGGAGGAAGGGCCATATGTTGTCAAAAGTAGAGCTTCTCTACCGGTAATTGATAATCTGCTTAGAAGCATGGGGTTTTCTTTGGGAACCACTGTTAACTATGATCCACACCAGGTATTCTCTAAAAGAAGGCAAGAAAACAAAAATAAGCCTTTTGAACATACTGAAGTAGTTGGACTCAGAGAAGCAGCTAATTGGGAAGATTATCCTAACAAAGCCCCAGATAATATCAGCATGGAACAAGACTCTGTCTCATCCATGCCTGGAAATAATTCTCCCCCAATGTATCTTTCTAACATAGTTGTAGTTTCCGGTAATATTTCATCATTAATAAGTTTTTCAGGAAATTCAAATAAGAGAGAACATTCATGTTTCATGGACACTGCCAGTACACCAAAGAAGCATAAATTTGGACAAGAAGGACAAATGGTACATGTGAAGAAGAGTAGTGTGAAAGGTAAACAGAAGCAAGGAAAATCCAAAGTAACTGGTATGGAGCTTCAGGAATATGTATTTGATGGAGTAACCCCAAATAAGTATGCATCAAAAGAGGAGTGGTTGAATACCTACAGGGGATTGGCTGATAAAACCTTTGATGAAACATCAAAATTATATGAAGAAGTGAGACAATTGACAAACCTAGATGTAACTCTAAAAACTGTAAGGGATCATGCCAAAGATACCCTGAGTTTGGCCATGACTGTTGGTAATAAGGTATCATAGGTGAATGTGAGCTTAGATAAAATACCTACTATAGATATAATACACTTTCACAAAGAAACAAATGATATCATATATACAAGATTGATTAAATCTACATTGCAGGTGTCTAAGTTGGAGTCCAATAAAAAGAAAGCTCAGGACCTCCTACGGAAAGAAAGGGTTGAGAATAAGTCCCTTTGAGTCAAAATTAAAAGTTGCAGGAAGATTTATTAAAGGTTGAAGGGCAGTCAGACAAAGGAGTAGTGGATCAAAAGTTGTTCGATGAAAATGAGAAAGAATTCAGGTGCTAAAGAAGAAATTAAAAATTCCCTCCACTCAGCTTATTCAGACCTCTGAATTGACAAAGTTTGAGAAGGATAAAGAAGCATTAAGCACTAAATTGAGTGATTGTAAAGCCAAGTTGTTGAAGCTTGAAGAAAAAGAAAAAGAGTGGGAAACAGATGCTAAGCTTCTGATAGAAAATGAGAAGGACCTAAAAGCTAAGCTAGTAGAAAAAGAAAAATAATTACAGGAAAAGTGTGAAGAAGTTAAAAATCAATCTATTGTTTCGTATGTAGAAGTAGATGCAGCTTCTCTTTCTAAAGCAATGTCTCAGGTAAACCTGAAAGATGTAGAACTCACAGGATTAAAGCAACAAAAAAAGAATCTAGAAGAGATAGCTTTGAAAAAAGAACAATAGAAGAAGGAGATAGAGGAAAAATACCAAGAAGTAATAAATCAAAATACCAAGTTAACAAAGGAGGTGGTTGGTCAAATGGCCTTGCAAGGAGCCAAACATATGATTTGGGATAAGATTATTCAGGAAGCCAATAAGTTTAGACCATATTTAGATTTAATTACATATCGGGATAGTGCTCTGAAAGTAGCTAGAAAATATATTTTGATAGTAAAGCAGGGATTAAATAGGAAGCCAATGGAAGTAGCATAGAATGCTATCAACTTTTTAAGTGCCTTATCAGAAGATCAAGTTAGAAGGTTTGGTATCCAAGACAAAGTTGTTATTGCCTCTTAGGCTAGAAAAGCAATTGGAAAGTACATAATGTTGGATACTGTACAGGCTAAAGTTGATATTATAAGTCATAGAGTCAAATAAGTGACTAACTTATTTACTCCATTGGTAAACAGGGGAATTCCTTTCTTCTGGGGGGAAATGGGACCGTTATTGTCTCAAGAGGAATATTTGGAGAAGTTAGTAAATTGAAGGTTAGATTACAGTAAGTTTCAAGATATGCAATAGGCTCTATCTAGAAAATTCGTGTTTGATAAACTGGCTAAAGAGTTCGAGTTATTGTTTGATTTTAAAGTCGTGTGTGCAAGGTGCCTAATCTTTCATATGCGGAAAACATGGAGCTCAGAGTTCTGGAACATGAAATGGTTGTTACATATTTTCCTAAACTTGAACATTGGAGAACAATTCAACAATTTGGATCAAATAAATATAAGTTACGTCCATGAAGACATCAAGGAAGACACCGCGAAGGAGTTTCAACGAAGAACATATTTTATTGATAAAATGTTATTTTAATTTCATTAGTTAATAATTTTTGTTATGTCAGAAACTATTTTGTAATAGACAAGTATTTTGACACATGTAATAAATGGTTGAAACCGTTAGCCAGTTAGGTTTATTGTTCATCTCAAGGAGCAATTGTATAAGTCTTCACACATTTGATGAAGCAAGGGTTGGAACCAATTAGATTTTGATAGATTTGTGTAGTCAAGTATTTATTTAATTTACAGAGCCGAAAGTTGGTGTTTTTCATAGATTCATGTGTTATTTCATGTTGCAATCTGTACTTTCCCTTCTCATGTGAATGTTTTTCCAGTTTTATCTTTCCATTATGTTTTCCTTCATGTCTAAAATGAGTGTATAACAGTTTAGAACTCATATTTTCAGATCTCCACCCAAATTTTATTCTAAACTTGATACATAATTCATTTTATAATGCTATGTTTTAATGGTATGTTCATGTTCTTCCTTTTTCACTAGACAATCAAATATTGACTGCGATTGAGTAGCTACCTTGCCTTTGTTTAAACTTCATGCAAAAGCTCTGTTTATCTATTTTCATATCTTGACTCCATAGCCCAATGGTCATGTGTTATGTTTTAACCAATCTTATCAATTACAAACAATTTTTCTTATACATATCTGGGTTTGTTAATATTTTGTGAGAGATCCCTCTCAGAAGAGCAAAAATCCAATTTTCTCTTTAAAGAGGTTTTTGCTGTTACCTAGGAATATCCTTTACAACCTTTGGTAATTTTCCAGTGTTAACAGAGAACATGTTGCTATGTGATTATTATACACCTAAGGAAGTTGTCACATATAAGGATCTTTTTCAGGAGTTTCATGATTGTTTTACTTGGTTAATTGTTGAAATTCTAGGTTTTAATCACATCAGTTCTGATTGACACTTGGCCCAAGGTTGGACTTGTGCACTAAAAGCAAAGACCCATCCACACTTCTAAATAACTAGCCATCAAATCCAAAATGCATGATTGATTTATCTGATTGTGTATACCACATGCGTATCGAATCCAGTCCCAGTCAATAGGTAGGACACCATCCACATTTTTACTAAATTCTAAGTTTTGAAGAAAGCTTTCCGCAAATACAACTCCCCCCCTCTTCATCAACCAAATTATCAATTATTATGTATGAAATGAGGTTCCATCCTTCATGGATGGTTTCTTGAGGTATAATAAGATCAAAATTCTCCCACAAGAAGAATATAAAACCTCCTTCACTATTCCTTGGGGGACCTTTGCTTGCCAATTCATGCCATTTGGACTCAAGAATGTCGAATCCACTTTCTATATTGCCATGTCATATTGTGTTCATGATATGGTTGATATAATAATATCAAATTTGGATGACCTCATAACTAATTCCAAGAAATTCTTGTATCACTTCGAACATCTTCATAAAGTGTTCCCTAAGTGTTGCAGGTATAACATTATCTTGAACCCACTTAAGTGCATATTTGAAATTCTTGTTTTCCAATCGTTAGAATTTATCATTTCCAATAAATGGATCACCCTTGATCCTATAATGGTATAAGAAATTCTCAAACTCCCTCTACCTAAGACTTTGAACCAACTACAAAACCTTCAAGGTAATGCAAAATTCTTATGCCATTTTGTTCTAGATTATGTCATGACCATTCATGGATTCTTGCATTTCCTTTGCTCTAACATTCCTTTTATATGGGACAAGCAAGATAAATATTCTCGTGATGCCTTTAAGCATTCTCTTACTTCGACACCTTGATTATCACCCTAGAATTTGTGAAGGATTTCATTATTTACATTTCAACATCTAGTTATGTTGTCATTGAAGTGTTTGTTTAAGAAGATTTCGACCACTGGGAACGTGCAATTTATTATGTTAGTAAGAAATTAACTAGACCCTTTGTGTTGTACATCCATGAGGAGAATATAGCCTTAGTATTCATTTTCTCAGTCTAGAAACTTCGCCATCATACCCTTATGAAAAAACCAAATTTGTTGTGAATTCAAACCCCATTTTGTAACCCTTGAGTTGACTTCATGACCCTTAAGAGTAAAAAGGATTTGGACTTGACAGAGCTCATTTTGTATTTATGCTTTGAAACTAACCACCCCCAATCAATTATGATCTTTTGGATGGACATATATTCACCATTTATTTGGACGTTCCTTAGTAAGGGAACATATTCATTTTTTTATACTTTCAAAATTTTGGTCCTCATCTCTCTTGTGATGATCATCATCGAATTCATCAGCAATCCCTATGATATCTTATATTGAAAAGGCAGTGAAATTATCTTACAATGATGCCTCAAATTTGATGTGGCCGAATGGATATTGAATGACTATCATAATGGTGCATATGGCGGCCACCTCTTTGGAATGTCCAATACATAATAGATCGTTTTCATAAGTTGTTACACACATATTTTTGACCCTAGAGACTAATTGAGAATACATTAATGTTATATTTCTGAAACACTCACTTCTGCCCTTGATTTCATCATTTCTTATAGAACGAGCAAGTTTTGAGGAGACGAAGTTGAAATGAAATGGATATTTTGCATTATGATCTTGGGAACTCATACATGACTTAGAGTTCACTAAGTTCTAAGAATCTACAATTTTGTGAAATGAATAAATAATTGGCACTTGAATTATAAAATAATAGACATTTTGGACTTCATCTTATCATCTCCTCCACCAATCTATATAAGGGAGAGGATTTCTAAGCATAAGGGCCTTTTTGGTTTAGGGATATTGGATCTTGGATATTAGGGAATAAAAATACCTAAGCGAGTAAATGCTACAAAATTGTGGAGAGACCCTTATCTACCTTATCCTTCATTCATATCTGATTTATCCTTTATTTTTAGAATGTTGTAATGTCCCTTTTAAAGAAATTTTATTGAATGACCAATTTTTCACCTTTTTCCCTATTTCGACCTTTGACTAGTTTTGATGTCTAGGTCTCCAAATATTATGAGAAGGTGTATGAATTATATTAATAATTGAATATTATTTTCAGGGATTATTTATTACCCTCCAAATAATTCTGCAAACTTGTTTGATATTCTGGCCAAAGTAGGAGTCTTTACTAGCAAATTGGGGTTCCAATTCCCCCTGGGTAATTGCTGAAAATGGCTTATCAAATGCTCCAAAACCCACTCGAATTTCTGAGCAGAGGAAGAGGATGTTTAAGAGAAATTGTTAAGGTCTCATATGCATCATTATTCAATTTATTCAGGCTGTTATAACCCTCTCCCAAACAACTACAAAATCACTAATTCGACCCTTGGGGAAATGGCACCAAATCTTCTCCAAATGCAATTAAACTGAGTAAGATGACTTCAAATGATTAAGTGCTGAACATGAAAATTGTAATACTCATATATTACAGTCCATTCATCATAAATATATCAAAGATACATTCTTCCATTCAAAGTAATCAACATTACCATGGCATACATCAATATAGTGGGGAAATGGTCATTGCTTGCTCATTAATAGTCGCTTTTGCATACAACCCTTTGGTATTTTGAACTGAGACTTTATGAGAATGAATAAAAAATAATATTAATATTATTTCAGTCAGAAATGTACCATGAAAATATCTCCCAAAGAGTATAATATTTCACCCAAAGCACAATATCAATATAGTGGGGAAATGGTCATTGTTTTCTCATTAATAATCATTTTAGCATACAACCATTTGATATTTAGACCTGATACTTTATGATAATGAATAAAATATAATATTAAGCTTATTCCAATTATAAATGGACCATGAGAATATCTCCCAAAGAGTAGAATATCTCACCCAAAGCACAATATCAATATAGAGGGGAAATGGTCATTGTTTTCTCATTAATAATCACTTTTACATACAACCATTTGGCATTCGAACTGAGACTTTATGAAAATGAATAAAAACTAATATTAAACTTATTACAATCAGAAATGGACTAGTAGAATCTCTCCCAAATATTATAATAGCTCACCCAAAGTGCAATCCCTCCATGAGCATGAATATGCAATAAAAACTGGAAATGGTTGAGAGAATGTGATGCACTAGAAGGATCCTTCGAGCTTCCCCCATAGCTTGTACCTGTAACTTATTACTCCATTAAATCTCCATTAAATACCTGAATGGCCTTTCCACACACTAACTTGGATGGGAATCTTTCACCCTCAAAATTGGCTAAGGCAAGAAACTGGTCATCCACTAGCTCTCTCTCTTCACAAATGCAAATTTCTCAAATGATAAAAATATTCCTTCATTCTTTGTTCTTAAAATTTATAAAGTTTCCAATATCTCTATGGGTCGAATTCCTTCCAAGAGATGCATTCCAATTCTACTTGGGAAGAGATTCCAAAGAATGCCACTTGTACAACAATTCCTAGTCTCCCACTTCCACCAAATCACATGTGGAAGCATATTATCTGCCCTAACTCCCTTGAGAGCCCTCCTAGAGCTATTATTTAGCCTTGACATGTCATATATGTCAAATTTCATCCTTCAGGCTTGATTTGTGTCATAGGTGTCGTAGCATCTTCATCATTGTTGTCATAGAGCTAGGGAATCTAGTCCAAGTGTCTCACTAGCTCCAAAATGCCTCTTCCTCTTTCGTGGGAGTTACTCTTCCAGTCCAATTCGACCTTAATTGATTCATGCCAAGTATATTTACCTTAAAAATTATCCCAAGACCCTAGGGCTTCTTATGGATTCGAAATGACAAGAGGAGGATGCCATGTGGCATATAAAATCTAGTTTGTTTGGGTCCCACATCCTCCATGTGTCTTCATGATCAATTGCCACTTTGATTTCCCCTTGTATTTATTTATTTAGCTTCTTTATTAAATATTTTTTCCATTCTAATGTTCAAACATCATTTATTAGTTCCCTTATTAAAAAATTCCAAATGTATCCATCCAACCTAGGAAACTAGTAGGATGGATGAAATTGTCCTTCTATGCAATTATTTAAATGGGGACATTATAGTCCCCCCCACCCAAGATTGATTTTCCTCAAGAAATTTAAGATTTATATGCTGGGAAATATTCTCCTCTTCCCATGTGGCATCTTCACTTGGTATATCCTTCCATTGCACTAAGTATTCTTTGATAGTTCTGCTCATTAATTTTCTTTAGCTGCAATTTGAGTAGTGGCACTCCTGTACTACAATTTTGTGTTCCCAAAAGTAAAGAGATGTGGATTGTGCATATTGATATATCTTGTAACATTAACAATAACATCAAAAGGATTAATCAAATCCATGAAAAAACCAAATTTACACAAATAATCTTTACCTCCATATTTTGGAAACCTTTTCTGAACTTTCACCCTTTTTTGCTTATGTATAATTCTTTGAAGTTGGTACCGAGTTACCAAACTTTGAGTTGCTTAATATTCAAATAAAATATCAAAGAGGAACCAACATGCTTTTTTCTGCACTACTATGATTACAATAATCTTCTCAAGTGGTGAATAAATCTCCAATGCTGCTTGCCGCCCCCAAAATTGAAACCAATGAGACCAAAAATGCTCCCAGGGTCCCATATGATCCTTATACATGCATGGTGTGAAATGTCTATGATGAAATTCCATGAACACCAAGCATGTTAAAATTGAATCCATATCTCAAAAGGTATTCCACATAGGAAACATGAACACTACTCTACAAAGGTGAACTCAAACAATTGAAGGTTGGTTTGCTTTCTCAAACCAATAATCGAACTACTACTCCAAGTGAGGTGGAACAAAGCAATTCCAGGATCCCATTGCTAGTATTGTACCCTTAAAAACATCATGAGTACAAAATATAGATCATTAAAGTACATAACAACATCATACAAATGTACATCCAGAAGGTACCTCATCAAAGAATCATGAAAGTGCTTGTACATCCAAGTGAGTAGATCACCATGTGTTCCATACACAAGCTTCAAGTATTATATCAGATCTGCCCCAATGAAATAGGTAAGGATATAATGTCCCATAATTATTCTCCAAGAATATATAATTTGCATCAATATAATCAGCCATTTTTTCTCTCATCCAAGAAGTGAATGAAGAACCTCCACCAAAATCTGAACCAAATAAGGAGCAAAGAAAACATGAAGACTTCAAGTGGCTCAAATAAGTCTCATCAATACACCCATGAATATGTATATCACCATGAAATAACGTAGTGTGTTTCTGCCAATAATAATGTTCTTCAATCATATATCTCTTCACCCAAGTGTGGGATGAAGTTCCTCCAACATAAAATATACTAGGAAAAGAGCAAGGAAAATCATGAGTCTCCAAGTGACTCAAGTGAACATCATAGGTGCACCCATGTAGATGTGTATCATCATAATGTAACAAAGGATGCTGCTTCAAATGTAAAGAATATGGTGCTATAATAATGTCGTCATCAAAAGGATAGATAGAAATTCCATAGTTTTCATGTGGCACCATAAAAAAGAAACCTTTCACCCATACTTCATTAGGATGCATGCTACAAAATATGGAAGTGTAGGATGTAGAAGAAAGAACCAGTTCACCCAAATGATCAGAAAGTGCAAAATTGTCATCATGTGAAGGATCCACAGGGGTAGGAGTATGCACCTCTCTTAAAAATGAAAAAAATTCCTCATGGGTTGGTTCCAAGGTAGTGGAATCATGTACTTCTTCAAAAAGTGTGCACCCATCTTCAAGAGGAAACTCAAGTTCCTCTTCCACCACAACTAGTGATTGGCTCTCATCAAGCTCATATTCAAACAAATCAAGAACCTACAGTTTTCCATGTTTCTCATGATCCCTCATGTCATGAGAATCCTCCAAGAAATATACTATATGACAATCTAAAACATAGGAGGAAGAACAAGTATCTTGCAACCTTTTTGGAAGTTGATCATTTTGAGTTTTGAGCTTATGAATATCCTCATGATTATTCAAGTATTATTCATGAAAACATTCATTAAGCTCAAACAAATTATTTCCATCAAAAAACAAAGACATGAAATTACCTTCAATGTTGCACATTGCTCTTTGAATCTTCTCCATGTCTTCAAGGAAGGATGGATCCTCCAATGAATAATTTTTCCAACAAGAATTTGACACTAATGCTTTAGTGTCATGGAGTATATTAAGGGCCTCTTGGATATCCCTTTCACTCATTTTCAAAGACCCTTCAATGAAGGATGGTTCATGGGAGTGAACCTCCTCTTCTTCTTTCTTATTGATTTGATCAACTTCTTCAAGCTCAAGTGGTGATGGGGAAGTTGATCTTGGTTATTCATTATCTGTCACAAGCTCTTCATTTTCAGGCTTAGGAGAACTTGAGCTTGCAGCAACACTTTCAAATCTGATATCTATGTCACCAACATAGAGTTGTGAGCACCCATCAGTAGGTACTCCTTCATAGTTCAAGGATCCATCAATAGATTCTCTTTGATTTTCACAACCCCCATCAGCAAGGATTGGGAGCTTGTATTCACCGTCCTCTTTATGTTCTTCTCTGCAACAGGGATGATTTTAAGGGAGAATTTTAGCCCATGGGCGAATTCTAAGGGGTAGGCAAAAAAAGGTGGGCGAATTTTTATATTAAATTTTTATTTATTTATTTAATAAATTAGCCCATTATTTATTTAATATATAGCTGGCCCAAGTTAAATCGCCTTCATCACGAAATAGGGAAAACCTGGAAAATGAAATTTAGCCCACGAAAATATTGACATTTGCCCACATTCTCCCGAATTTTTCCGATTGGGAGGAGAAATGAAGATGGTTCGCCTCGGATTTATGGATAATATGTTAAAAAATTGGTATTTCACGCAGGATTTATGGATAATAGTCTAAAAATTTGGTATTTCGTCGGGGATTTATGGATCTTTGGGTAAACTGGTCTTACTTCCGCCTCGATTGGGGTAACTTAGACATAGTATGTCTTGGATTTGGGTTTGTGGACAATTATTTGAGAAAAACATGGAGATTTAGTCAATTGGGGAAGTTTTTTACTGGATTTGGTCCATATTTGAGAAAAACGTGGATAGATTTAGTCAAGTGAGGACATTTTTTACCTATATAATGCTTCAAGAGTCAAGCTCAACATCAAACTTGATTTTAATTGCAAATCGTGTCTTTACAGTGGCTGAGTGGATTTGTGGAAAGCAATTTCACAAGGTTTCTTCTATCTGCAGGCTTTTTACAAGTTAGTTTCTTAAATCTTCTTTAAATAATTTTTTCTCTGGTTTATAGTAGAAGGTTGAAGCTGAATCAACATGAAATTTTGCTAGTCTCATACCATCATGATTCACACTTGTCTAATATTCGGTAGGCATTCACCCACTGTACTTCTCTATGATTGATTATATACTTGAATGTCTTGAATCTATTCACCATCTCTAAATCATCTCGAAGTGAAATGCCTCAAATTTTCACTTGGGGATAGGATGAATCTAATAAAAAGCCAGGGGCATCAGCAGGAAAAAACATATAGATAGGGTGCGAGGGGGCATCCCTTCCTAATAGATTGGTGGAGAAGAATAAGAGGAGATAGCCTTCCAAGCCCTCTACCCTTGTCCCATTTCGCTAGAATATATATAAAATATATAGGAAGGAATTATCATAATTCATTTTCTTTTTTAGAAAGCTATTTTGATAATGTATGAATTTAAATCCCTAGTATAGCTTGTTCACTGTTCATTCACTTTATAACTAAAGTAAAATATCCAAAAATCTGAATTTGAAAGAGTCCTGTCAACAACCTTTCACGCACTATGGATAGGGAGTAGTTAAGTTTTGATAGCTCCAGGATTAGCGTGGGTTCCTACAGTCAAAAGTGTTTTTTAATAGCCTACTGTTCCAGTCTTATATCTTCCAATTGCAAAGCTAGTTGTTATATAGCCATTTCCTACTGATTGAGATCCCGCGTCTTTCTCGATTCCCACTGTGCATAATCATAACCTCCACACTGGTTCCTTGTACCAATCACCAGATAGCTTCAGTATAAAAACAATAGCTAGGAGACTTTGTTGTTTTTTAGTAATTGGGGGTTTTCAGCTTCCGTCCAAAGGAAATAGCTAGGCCAGTGCAGCCCTTCCATTATTGGATCGCATCCTCTTTTTATTTATTATGCCTTCACTTATGTCCCATGGGCCATGGGCCCTTTGCGCACACGTTCCGGCCAACAACATCAGTAGAACGATTCAGTTCTCTATTGGGATTTAAGATGCGAACGTGGATGCTTTTGTTGAGTGCAGGGTTAAGGCTTTTGGTTTAGGGGCATTCTTATTAGTTTTCTAATTGGAGCACATCCCCTTTTGGATACCAAATAGAAGAGAACATATAGATGGGGTCCTAGTTATTACATAGTACGCAGGAATTAGGGTCTAAGGCTGAAGAGCTCAAGAGCCCAAAAGCATATCCCAACCTTGAATATAGAGTCAATTAGTGCTTCAATTTATGAAAAAAACTATTTTAATATTTTAATAGATTAGTCATGACCTTGCTGACCTTCATAGAGCTGGGTCGTAGTCTTAATCAGATTGCTAAACCTTATTGAACCTTCCTAGGCTGATATGTGACTGTATTGATGATTCTATGTTGGGTCATGACATTTGTGACCTTGCTTGACCTTGTGGGATGTTGTAGATAGGGCCGTGACTTTTTGGGCTTCTAGATAGGGCTTGTGAACCTTGTGGGATTCTATATTTGAACCATGAACACTTGTTAAATTGTTAAACTCATCCGTGAATATTTAAAGGATGTTTGGATTAAGTTGTGATCATTGTGAGACCTCAAAGTTTGAACCGTAAACGTCCTAAGGTCTATTCATCTTGTTAGAAAGGGATGCAATTGTTTTAGGCCTGTTTAGAGTAGTCTATGATTGCTGGTTGTTTTGACATGCTGATATAGATATGTAATAATGAATTAGTAGCTTCATAATAGTGATAGATAGGAGCTAAAGTAGTCTCAAACTGATGTGTTTTCATACCTTACAAGAATGGAAATAACTGAGCGATGTGTGTAGTCATTATCCAACATGTGTGGTGTACAAATTCACTTTCCCTTCCCCTATCTTCTTAAAACCTCTATAGCCATTCCTAGAGCCAACAATTCCACCTTGATCCCAATTGTTGGGTAATGTGAATCGTGAGAAAAGGAAGGTAAATGATTCAAACAGAGCTACCTTCCTAGCCAAAGCTGCATTTGGATCTTCCCCCAATTCTAATAGTATTGACATTTTTTCTAAGGTGATGGAATATGTATTTCCTTGGCCCTATTTTCCCAACCCCTTTTCTTCTAAGTATCCCATGGCTTGCATTATCGGGAGGGCCTAAAGGTAAGGAAAGGGGTCCTTTGGCTATGGTTCTTCTGGAATCTCACTAATTGATTGTTCTACCTTCCCTATTAATTCTACCATAGGAATTGTTTTTCCAATTGCTTCCATAATCATCATCCCTGGGTCTTCCTCTTCATCATGGTGAAGGTTATCATATATTTGTGAAATTCTTGATCTTGAGGAAGATCAAAGTAGAGCACCTATTATTTCTTCAGATACTTCTTCGTCTTCTAATAGGATCCTCTTTTGTGGTTATTGAATCCATATGAGTTCACTGATGTGTATATTATATCTAGGGGAGCCTCAAATTCCATGTCTTTAATGGTGACTATGGCTCCCTTTGGACTATAAAAGGAATAGTATGGTGGGTCCTCTAGAACTTCAGGAAGAGGAGCTAGGAACACTTGATTTGCCACTTGATTTTCTATTTGTCATAATCATATTGTGTTCATTTAATCAATATGATTAGGCCCTTGAAAATTTCTCCACTAGACACCCTAGACCTAGACCTTCATAAAAGAGTCATGCCATTTGGTTTTCACAGTAGCCACCAGGGTCCATGCCTAGATGTTTTTTTATACCATTTTCCTGTGGCGAAATCAAGGCCTTGAACTGAAGTGACAGAAGAAGGAACCTTCTTGACTTTAGTGATATTTGAAGGAGCCTTCTTTACTTTAGTTTTGGACTCCCTGGAATTGAATCAGTCCCTTTCCATATTTGCATTTTCTAGAGCCTTAGTGTGCCCAGAGTTTAACATGGTGGAGTTTTACTGCTGATTCTAGTCAAATGTGTGCCCAGGGGCCAGAACCTCGGTAAAAGATCAAGTGGGTTATTTTCATATTATTGCTTTGGATCTAATTTCCCATTTGGGTGTCCTTGGTTCTACGCAATCAGGCACAGGTTCTGGGTATGAAACTCTCAGAAGGCTCGAAGATGTTTCTATTCAATTGGTTTTACAGTATTCTTGCCACTCTAGGGCTATGGAAGAAAGAGGCCAAGATTCATTTTCTAGTCCTAGATAATGCAGGAAAGACTACCTTGTTGCATATGTTGAAAGACGAGGTGAATCTTTTCATCCCTTTTATCCCATGTTAAAGAGAATTTATCAACATAATATATTGTTATTGATCTTGGTGAAACCAACATGAATTCCATTACATTAATGGTACTATTGCAATCTGGAGTAGAATAAGAAGATGCTATGAATCCACCTTGTACTGCCATTTAGTTCAAACATAACCAGATGCAGGATTGTGCTTTTGAACCACCCTAATCTAGATGTGATAACTGACCTCTAATAGGTGTTTCTTTATTAGTAGCAAAGTTAGATTTGAGAAATTCAATTGGGCCTACCATCAAGTCTGTGTGGAGCACTCAAGACAATTTTTCACTTAAGAGATGTCAATTTAGTAAATTCATACCTATAGCTCTTTTGCACAATCTTTCGTCCCTCTAGGTATACATCGCTATAGATCTTATCATTCATCTCTCTAGATAAAAATCCGGTAGTAACCCTTCATTCCCCATGAATGAGGTGATTTCGAGAGTGTACTAGATCCCCATGGGGAATGCTAGAAGCAAAATCATGAGTGGGTGACCCAAATCATTGAAGCATGAAATGGTGAGAATGTGGTTCCTACAGAGTTACGTTTGAACCATGAGCTTTGCTAGTGGAATATCAGAATGCGTTTCAGAGGCCAAAACTCAATAATATGCATGGTATCTGCTTTGTTTTTATATAAATCCTGCATACACGATATTTTTGATAGACTTTTGGTTATATAAAAGTACATCTACACTGTTTCTTCTTGTATGTTCAGGCGTGAAACTAAGTATGAGGCCTTAGCTCCTTAATTTGGGTTTATGATTTATTGTTAAATTTTCAGGATTTGATCTTCAGATTTTATGAAATGAACTTGTAAATATTTTTAGGCACAAATTCCAATACAAGTGGGTTTAGTAAAATGGGTCTGTAATAGATTCAGATAAGTTAGGGATATATGTAGTAGTAAGTTTTGGAAGGCCACCAGGGAAAAGAACTAACTTGACTATTTATATTTTAATATTAGGATTGTTATATAGGTTAAAATTTGGAGTATTCAGTACAGATTATTCCTTGAATATGCAATCATTGTTAAGGTTTGAGAGAACATTGGGGAACATATTGATAATCTCTTGCAGTGGGTATAATTTTATTTAAATCAATTCCTTGAATATGCAATCACTGTTAAGGTTTGGGAGAACATTGGGGAACATTTTGATAGCCTCTTGCAGTGGGTATAATTTTATTTAAATAAATCCTCAACTTAATCAATATAAAAAACTTTCTTCCTTTGAACTCTTCTATTTGTTGTCCGTAAGCATCTTTTGAATGATGATGTGACTTGTAGAGAAGTTTTGGAATAGTTGACTGATTTCTCTCTCTGTTCTAATTTGTTTTATATGCTTTTGGTTGCAGAGGTTAGTCCAACATCAACCTTCTCAGTATCCTACATCAGAGGAACTAAGTATTGGTAAGAACAAGTTTAAGGACTTTGATCTTGGTGGTCATCAAATTGCCAGAAGAGTCTGGAAAGACTATTATGCTAAGGTATGGGTTATGTTTCTATTGTATTTAGGATGAGCTTTTGTGTTCTTGAGCTGCATTTTTCTCTACTCTGTTCCATTGGTTTATATCTTTAACATGGATAGTGGTTTCTGATAAGATTAGTATTTGATTTTTGTGTTGATGGGTTTGGATTAGATAGTAGTAATGCAATCATTGTGGAGGAGTAGGGATTTGAAGCCACATAATTGTTTCTGTTATAGCTTTGAAACATTAAATATTTACATGATGTTGTCTCCATTTTGACTTTTAATAAAGATAATCCTGAATCTAGAAACCTAGAGTTCTTCATCTTTTAGTGCCAATATATATGTTTTTCTTTTGCTTTTACAACATAAATTCAAGTAATTATTTAATATCTAGTGAGACCACATCTGCCCATTGTTCATGTAGAATTCAAGTGAGCAAATCATTTTTTCTCTAAACTCTGTTTCAATTGTTTATATATTTTACATGGACAATGGTTTCTGATAAGATTAATATTCAATTTTTTGAGTTTTACTTTGCAAATTTTGGGAGCTGGTGTCTTGATATTGGAGAGTTCTTTCTCCATCTCCAGTCCTTCCCAAACTAGAAATTTCAACAGATAGGGTTCCCAGATCTATTTCTATACATTGGTTGCTAGTCTATTATACCGTGAGGCCATTCAGTCCTAAAGGTAACTGTGGTCTTAATTGCGAGACATCCCTTGTATTTTTTGGATTACTAGTAGCTTAAACTTTCATTCATTTTTGTGCCATTCTTAGATTCTTTCTTTTTTGGTTTGTTTTCCTTGACTGAGTATCTAAAAACTGGTGGGTGTCCATTTTTCATGTTCTTATTTACCTTAAATGCACTAAATTAGTGCTCACAAGAAGGATTAGAACATCTGTTTTGGAAAAAGTAATTTTTCATTATTTTTTTTCTCATGTTTTGAGAGAGACATTACCATCACATGTTTTGCAGTGATAATTATATTGCCAAATGTCAACCCTGATTTCACACGCTACAGTCCCCTACAAAACTTAAATACAACTTTGGGGTGTTAATGAGTGATGTTTTTGTTGTGTCAAGTTTGGTTGATTAAACACTTAACAAATTTATTTGTAACTATAATTTTTAGTAAGTTATCGATTCTGATGGTTAAAACTGAGCTCTGCACTTTGATAAGTAGGGAAACTTGTGGAATTCTATTGGTGGATGTTGGTGTGCTCTTCTTAAGAGGGATTAAGAAAGTGATTAAAACATTATTCTTTTTCCCAAGTATGGCTTGTGAATAATGGTTTAAGTTTGATATCAATAGTTGTGTGGATAAAATATATGTGAGGCTTAATGACCCAATGTTACCAGAATTGGAATTGGCAAAAAATTAGCGAGGCAAAAGAGTCAAAGTTTGGAATCGGATTGGGAAAAAATTCAGAAAAAATAGGCAAATACAAAAAAATAAATATCTACACATATTCTGAATTAAAAAGAACATTTTCCCTTAATATTCAAAGGATCCATGTCCATAATACATATACTACAAGATATTAATAGATGTCCAAAAGATATCAATATATGTGCAATTCTCATCCATAATATGAGTCCATATAGATAAATCATTGCCTATACTAGGATCGTATTCATTAAGAGCACTCTATGCCCCCCTCCTCTAAGCTCTGGCCCTTGCCTCTACCTTGAATGGTTTAAGTTTGATATCAATAGTTGTGTGGATAGAATATACGTGAGCATTAATGACTCAATGTTACCAGAATTGGAATCTGCAATAATTTGCCAAGGCAAAAGAGTCAAAGTTTTGAATTGGATCGGGAAAAAATTCAGAAAAAATAAGCAAATACAAAAAATTAAATATCTACACATATTCTAAATTAAAAATAATTTTTTTCATTAATATTTAAATGAGCCATGTACATATACTGCAAGATATTAATATATGTCCGAAATATATCAATATATGCACAATTTTCTCATCCATAAGATGAGTCTAGATAGATAAATCATTGCATATACTGGGATCATATTCATTAATAGCAATATGTGCCCCCCTCCTCTAATCTTTGGCCCTTGCCTCTGCCTTGAATTTAGAAGTTGATCCTCAAGGAGGTTAGTCAACACACTCAACAAGGTATAATTAGAAAAATTTCCCATGCTTAAATAAGAGAATTTTCTTGGCTGAAGGATGCATTATTATTAAGGTCATGACAGAGGAGTTCAACGATCAGCACCACCAACATCAAGGTACATAGAGAGGTTGATGTGCTTGATTAAAAATGCCAATCGCTTTCCCTTATACATGATAGATTCGAGTGTAAATGTTGCATGTTTGAAATCCTGAAAACTGTTAAGTCTCTTGAATTCTGGATGGGATTTAAAATTCTACTTTTTGCATATGAAATCGATGAGTTTGGAACCACTCTTAAACATCCTGAAACAATTAATGGTAATGGTAAAACTTTAAGTAAAATTAAAGAGAAGAAAGATAAGGAGAATGCCACTTTTATTTTAACAATTTAATAATGCCATTACTACTAAACACGTCCAGCATATATACTTATAAGCATTTAAAGATTATTTTTCAGACTTTGCCAACATTGGTTTGTTAAAAACTACTTAATTGGTAAAAATAATTGTTGCTTGTGTATTTGTTATTCTAGATTGATGCAATTGCTGTGTTTTTAATTGTTAATTTTTTTTTTTCTGAAGTCCAACTTTCCAAATCTATGTTAAATTTGTCGGTATCAATTTGATTAGAGTTTTATTTCCTAGAAAAGTTTTCTTCATATTTTTCATAGTAGTTCTGTGTATATCATATTTTTGAGGACTCTGTATATAATATGAACCATAATAATATGTACAGACTTTACATCACCAAGCAATAGTTAAAGGGGTGATATGAACATTCTATTCCAATGCTTTGATTAAGAATACTTTGAAAATGGACTCATGGCATACAAGGATTATATAGAAGAGATGGCACTTGCCCTTGTATGGGTTTGACTTGGCTAAGGATAATTTTCCCATAGGTTGGAGTGACTTGGAACCCTTCTACATATTTAGGGGCATTTAGAAATGACATGGCACCCTCTCTTTGCACACATGTTGAGGCTACTTTATACTGGAAGGAGGAAGACTAACATTGTTCAGGGAATCCTTTTAATGATTAGATGTGAACCCTTCATCACATAGTGGGTCATAATATGGCATGGTGGAACATATTCCCACTAACTGATATAGAGAACACCCTATACAAATAGGGGGTAACAGGAGGAAACTCTATGTTTAGGAGGCAACATTTCCTAGCCTGTCACCCTAGGTGTGCCTATTGTTTGGTACTGGGTTTGCAACTAGGATCCAAGGTGCATAAGAATCAATTCCCCTTGGCTGAGCTCCTAGTTAATTGCGTCAACAAATCATAGGATATTTTTTACATGTTATTTGTATGAATTCCTTGGCTATATTTTATCATCCACCAATTCAGGTACTCCTTGCATTATGAATTGATGTTGACAATCAATAAATCCCGTGGTTAGTTTTTTATGGCAAGTAACTGGGATCATTTTGTTGTTACAACAAGAAACACTTACGACACAAATTAAAGTGTTGAAGTGATTGGATAGAGTATAAAATGGCATTTGCCATAATAATTTGAACATGACAATAATTTTGCAACACACCTGTATAATTATTAGGAGATTGAGGATGTGACTAGATGGAGAACTACAGAAGGAGATTTGTGGCCATGTCTAGCATGTGTATCACTCATGTGAGGATGCTCTATGATTCAACAATTTGCATAGTTTTGCATTTCATGATTGATAAGGCAGAGTAACTAGTAGTCAGACAACTTATCTTCAAGGACCATCACACATTAATTGGCAGGAAATTGATATATGAGGAAACAAATATGGTAAGGGATGGAATGTGCTATATTTCACTTGTATAATTATTAGAATATTAAGGGTGTGATTAGAGGGAGAACTACAGAAGGAGCTTTGTGGCCATGTCTAGCATGTGTATCACTCATGTGAGGATGCTCTGCAATGCAAAAATTTGCATAGTTTTGCATTGGATTATTGATAAGAGAGGGAAACTAGTGGTTAGACACTCTATCTTCAAGGATCATCACACCTCAAATGGCTGGCAAAGTGATATATGACAAAAAAATATGTTAAGGGCTCGCATTTGCTGTAGATAATGACAAGTCGATTTGGCATGCTGCATGATATTTGAAAATCAAATTCTGAGTGGATTCATGGGGGGAGATATTTAATTAAATTCATTAATTAGTGGGTTTGATTTAGATAGTGTGTACTATGTGTTTTATTATGACCATCTATTTTTGCTTAAACGATTGTCAGGTTATGCTAGTAGCTTGACACTTATTTGAGTAAGATTTCCATGAATCTGCCCCTGTGCAACAAATGGACCCTATCCCTTATCAAAGTACCATTGAATTCCAACTTTAACTTTGATGTCCAATTGATTTGAAGTAGAGGGATTGGCAGTAGATACATGCTTATAGAGATAAATCAATTTAGTTGATGTGTAATTCTCTCAAATCTTGTTTGCTCTGGTGATTTTCAAGGTATGCTGGGCCCTAGAAATTACCTAGGTAAGAAGATTTTGGGTATTTCTAGCGTCAAACTCTTATTGAAGATGGAAACAGAGGATTCTGAACTGCGGTTTGAGTCTAGTCTTTGTAAGATTTAAATTGTGTTCAAATCTATATTTTCTAGTTGAACATGAGTCATGACTAAGCTGTATGAGTAGATGTTGCAGGCCTTGTAGAATGCAAACAAGCCAAATTTAATTGGTGCTATACAAACTAGGCAGAAGTCAATCATAGTGTACACAAATTAAAGGTTTGTCCAGAATGCAACATTGTAAACGTGAAGAGGATGTATGGAACATACAAAATGGAAGAAGTGCAATTTGTTATCAAAGAATGATTAGAAGTGTGTTTTCTTCTTTTCTAAATCATTATTCATGTGATGTTTTAAAAAAATGTTAGTTATTACCATTTACACAAATTAATAGAAATTTGTAGATTACTTATTAAAACATGTACTCGTTTTTAATTTGATTTATCATCGTAGGGGGTCTCTTGTACCATAAAACTCAAAACTAGCCAAACTTAAAGTTTAGATGATTTTTACTGCTTTTTATGCTCAGAGTTGGGTTTTGATGGTACTTGTACATTCAATATCAACCTAGAATTTGCTACAACCTTCTGGTCATTTCTTTTCAATGGCTGCAATATGACTTTTGACTACTATTTGTGCTCAAAATTGCCTAAAAGGTACCCATATTTGAATACTAGGGAATTTTTGATGGTGGAATTAAACTCAGAACCCAAGATGAAGAGTGTTTGCCTCATGAATGATTCCCAAAATTGCTACATGTCTCTTTTCAATGTTTTCATGCCTAGAAAGCGCCTAGAATTAGGGATTTAAGACTGCTTCTTGTTGTTATTTATGCCCATAACTTAAAGTAAATATGACAGGCTCTATCTCTACATTGTATGACAAACTCAAAAAATTAAATAAGAAATAGAGTGATTTTGTATATGAAGTCTTTGAGTTGAATAATAGTGAAAATAGAATATATTAGCTTGTTTTAATCTGATGGAAGAGTAAGTCATTTGTGTAAATATTGATCTTATATGGAATTGAATTTGAGTTTAGCAATCGAAATCCAGATAATCAATGGGAATATATAAACATGAGAATTGTGTGCACAGATGCTGAAGGTATTATACTTATAGAATCTATGTTACATATAGTGATTGATATTATGCTCGACATTGTTACTTTAATTTCTATACATTGTTAGCTTTGTATAACAAAGAAAATATGAAGGATAAGTGTTCTATCTAATGTGTTTTGATGAAGATAGAGAATCTCATTTTCCTTATTGAAAAGGATAGGTTATGCTAAATACATAGATACATTTAGTGAATCTTTCAAAAGCTAGGCATTTTGGATAAATATACAAAGGATTATTTGCAAGTTGTACAACTTGGGATTAGAATTCATTGATATATTATTCATTTCTTCGTTGATGTGATGTCAATGCTTGTTATTTCAAGTTGGTGAATAAGAAATTATAGAAATTATGTTAAAAATTGGGCATTATATACCTATTAAGTACACACCATTGGAGACATTTGTCATCATCTAAGGCAATGATCCTTTATGTTACATAGAACAAAGTCTGCATATGTGTATGTCATGAATGTTGGGATTTTACGACATGATGTATGTCATGCTTGTTTGAATTCTATGGATTGTTTTCCAAAAGAATAATGTGGAGCATAATTTCTGGTTCTATTAGTTTATCAGTTTGTCAAGATTTAGGTCCCCACATGTCCGTTGGACCATTAAGGGACAAGATAACAAGTGGAGTCCCCACTTGCCCTGAATCTAGTCAGTGTAGTTGTGCTTCATTGACACCTTCTAGTTGTATTAGTGTTATACCTCCTTCGGGGAAAGAGTCAATGAAAGAGTCAATTAAAATTCATTGAATGAGTCAATGTAAACACTCATTGTAAGTCGGATCAATATAAATTTATAATGTGCCATTGTATTAATTTTATATCATTTTTGTCATGCAGGCTTCACTTCAGGTTTCTATATCGATTTGGAATTTCAATTTTGGAATATTAAGTAAGATGTCAAACATGGATTGTGGAAAGAAAAATAAAACATCAAAACAAAAGGATGTAATATCATATTTTCAAAAGCCTCAATCCAATAATCCACATCCTATTCATGCTTCAAGCTCTCTTGAGCAAGGTATCCGTGATAGAGATGTCAACACTTTTGAGAATGCATCTGCAATCTAGATAATGGGTGGTAGAATACATTCATCTAATGATCAAAGTGAGAAAAATGCATTTCCATCTGAAATTGGTAGTTCAAATGTTGAATATTTTTCATTGCAAGGTGACACAGTGCATTCACGGAAAAGGAAAAAGGGCCAATGGGATGCAGGGAGAAAATTCAAAGTTGATTGGGTCTCAAGATACCTATGTATTGAACCAATACCTCCAGCAAATGAGAATGAGACCTCACGAGAAGTTAAATGCATTTCATGTAATTGGAAACTTGGAAAGGTGGCGAAATTGCAGATGAAGTTAGACACAATCGGGAAGCATGTTGGGAAGGTGTATGATAAGAAAACTGCAAATGATGAGAATAAATCTACTACCAGATGGAAATCTGTTAGCGAATGTCGACATCTCCAATTTGAAGTGGAATATAATGAGTTCTTACTAAATAAGAAAAAACTTGAGGAAAGTGGAGGAACCATCACATATCAATTTGGAAATATGATGGAAACAAATTTTTTTATCAAAGACAATACAATTAAGCACTGTATTTCACCTCCTATCCAATGGCCGTCCTATGACAGATTATCCAAAAATGAAGAAATATATATATTTTATGCAAGTGCCAAATTTTACATCTTCGCATTGATATTTATCGAGTGGTTGGGAATGTGGAAAATATCCAACTCAAGTAGAAAAAAACGATATGAAAGAGAAGATTGCAAATGCTACATTTTTGTCACTGTCTTTGGATGAAGTTATGACTATTGATAATAATTCATGGATTTGCATGAGCATTTATATGGTCAATGGCCATATCAGGCATTCCTATCTACTTGGAATTCATAAAATGACCAAAATTTCTACAACAGAAAATATTTATGAACTTGTTATTGATAGTTTAAAGGAAATTGGAGGTATGGATCATTCCATGATTGTAAAAAAGTTAGTATGTGTTGGAGCAGATGGAGCATCAGTAATGCAAGGACAAAGGAATGGCCTTTGTGCTAGAATGAAACTCTCGGCTTCACCGTATATGCTTAGTATTCATTGCATGGCTCACAAGACGAATCTTGCATTTAAAATAGTGAGCAACTTTCCATTGGTTTCAAAGGTTGAATATCTTGTACGTGAGGTTCATGCATACTTTTGTTGGAGTCCCATTTTTTTTTTCTAGATGGTGTTACAAATGGAAAAAAACTATTAAAAGATGTTGATACAAGATGCATATCATTGAAGGGACCAGCTGAAAGACTATTCAATGAATATGCATCCTTGGTAGGGGTGATGTATGAACATCGCTCAAGTGTAGAAAAATCTCAAACTATTCTATTTGTACTAATTGATATAGAGAAATTATTAACATTGGATGGAATTCTTCCTATGCTTCATGAAATGAATAACCTCGTGAAGATGACTCAGAGTCGCACGATGTATATTGCTGAATACACAAGAGAAAGAAAATTAACATGTATTGCATTGGATAATTTGTATATTATGGAAGAGTCTTTTACAGATTTAGCATTTACAAATTGGAGGAAGATAATCAATATAGAAAATGATGATTTGTTTTCGAAGTTTGATGAAAAAGGGATGCTATGTATGGCAGTTCATGGGAATATGGTTCCCTTTTATTATAATGAAAAGATAGGAAGATCCACCAAATAGTGCCCCGTCTCAAGAGAACAATTTCACGATGTTGTAATTTCAGTGAGAGACAACTTGAAAGAAATTGCAAAATCACTATCATTAGAGAATAGAGAATGGTTTCCTCGAGATGAATTGTTGGAGGCCATGTCTATCGCATACCCTCAATATTGAGACCATAGTCAAAATTCAAAAACTGTACAAGCTGACTTTATAAAGAAAATTAAGATTTTGCAGAGCCATTTTTGTTGAGAGGACGAGATACAAGGAGAACATATTCAAGGTATTTTAGATTAAAAAAAATGATAGATCAATTTGAATGCTTTGGTAGAACAATGTGGGGCCAATTTTCTCCGTCGGATAGTAAAGAATATGGTGCAATTACAAGATTATGGACTAAGCTCAGTCATAGCAAAATGCTACGAGAAATAATGTCAGAATATTTCAAATTAGTGGATTTATGTCAAACCATGATTTTGGGATCAGTGGAGGATGAGAGAATGTTTAGTGCACTGACATTCTTGAAGTCAAAGGTGAGGAACAAGCTTGATAAAATGTGGATACATGCTAAAGATTATATGTAACAGAGTATGAGGTTGAAAATTTTCCATATGAAAGAGCATTAGTTCTTTGGTGATCAGATCGTGAAAGAAGGGGAGAAAAAATTATAACAAATATCTCTAATGAACTTGATGTGGAAAATGAGGACCAGAGAAAGAATGTCGAAAATGTCGAAAATGAGGACCAGGGACAGAATGTGAATTTGAAATTGGATTTCACCTAAGATTGTATATGATCTAATACACATTAAGGACTCTTGAGTCTTATTTTTTTCCATATGTTCCATGTACCCTTGCTGGTGATCACTATATGTGAATTTGAGGTCGTGTTTTAGGTAAAAATAGATTCTACATTGTAATTTTTTGTTGTAACATTGATGATTTGAGCTACATTACCTTCATGTGGCTTATTTTAATATTGATTTTTTGATATTTATCTCTTACATTGTCTCTTTCTTGTATGCGACAGGAAGTGATGGTGGAATTTGAGAAATCTAGGCCTATGAGCTATCTATTCACATAGATAGTGTCCTAACATTAAAGGATAAATAGCTAATTTGACAACACTTTCGCTAAGCAAGAATGAGCTCATTCAAGTATATGAAACCATGTTGGTGTTTAACAGGAATGTCTTGACAAATTTTTATGGTTTGTTTATTGCTTTTGTTTGAAGCATTTTGTCGCTTTTTGAAGTTTGTGTGTATTTTGGTTAAATATTGTGTTAGTCCCTTCAATGCTTCTTGTTCTCATTTGATGCTTGATTTAGCCATTTGTTGTAGCTTGAATCAATATTGGTTTTAATCGATTTCCATTGATTCAGGGTTTGAGAAAAGATATTTTTATTACATTTTAGTTGCATGAATTAATTATCTTCACTTTTTCGAATCTCGATTCTTTTATGTTGATTGCATATTTTCTTTGTAAATACTTATCATTATTCAAAAAAAAAATGAACTCTACATAGCTAAGCGAAGAGAAAAATGGTCTATGCATTAGGTTCCTATGAATTGATCATAGGATACCTATTGGCACGAGACCAACATTCATCTAATGCAATAATCAATTGGCATAATTACAATGCATAATTGTATTAGCCTCCAGTGACAACTATTCTTCCAGAAGACTATCATTATCAACCAAAGAGCTTGTGAGGTTGTTTGTACTTCATTTATGGTACTAATTCTCTATTGTTTAATTCTTGTATATTGTTGAGGCTATTGCTTTGCATTTTTTGAGACAATGATTCTGTTCCAGCAGTATAATTTTTTTGGACAGGCATTCATAATTGGCATCCATACATTTTCAGGGAAGTTTCTATTCAACATACTTATTTTATGGGTTATATTTCCTTACCTATACATCTTACATTTTTAGGGAAGTTTCTTACATGTACACACACTCTTACATTTTTGCACAAGTTGAGTTTATCTTTTCCTGCCTTGTTGGATGCTTTTATGCAATCATCATTTCCAAGATTGTAATATCCTTCTTACTACAAAGGGAAAGTTCGCTAAGTTTTACTCCTAATATGTTCACTTGTTTGGTTTTGTACTTCCTTCAAACACTTCTAAACCCACTATTTTACTCACTGTTTGCACTTCAGATCTGATTCTTGGACTATCTATTATAATTCTGAATATGTTTGCTTGTATATCAAGATATTTTACCATGCTTGTTTCAACACCCAATCATAAAGTTCATGTACTTTTAACAAGAGGATAATATATGTAGCAAATAACCTGACAAACTAGAAATGCATAAGACCAACAAGGAATATAAATTGATGTATTTATTAATGAAGCAATAGGAATATGCCTGAAGTGACACTAGCTGATTTGAAGCATGGAACTTTTCCCAACACATATTTAATGTAGTCTCCCTTGCTATAGAGGTCTCCCAATAGTAGTAACAAGCTGTCCACAACAAGTATATGCTTACCAATATATATTAATGCTTCCCAACAATGTGATATACACCCCACAGTTGCTCCCAATCAGGAAATCCTCCACTCAGTAGTTAGATATGGAAGGATACTTCCCAACAATTTTAACTGTTTTCTATTTTGGCTATGGGCATGGTTTAACTCACTTTCTTGTTTTATATATCCTTGATAACCCTGTTAACTGACTGCTGTAGGTTTCTTCTCTTGTAAATCTGACTTCTAGACAAATTTCTACTATTGATTTGGCTGCAATATTTAATTGAACACTTTGGATATTTCTTGTTGTTGACGACTGTCATATATCAAGCTATTGGGAACATTGTTGGTTCTTATATGGTCATATTTATAGTGTTTTCTTGGGTGGAAAAACATAATATGCAACCAACAAATTTTCTAGCACACTAATCAGATTTGAATAGATAAGAACAAATCTTGATCAAGAGAGATTGTAGCGGTTGTCCAATATTTTGAACCTCAAACATAATCATTAGTCAAAGGACCAACACCATTAGTTGCTGATACAAGTACATATTAAGCATAACTTGTAGCACCTATAGCATATTAAGTGCCTATAAAATACCTATAAGAAAAGTCAGGGAAAATAATATAGGTGGCATAAACTAGGGTTCTCTACATATTTTTAACTACTATTGGATCCGAAAAATGTATAATTTTTTGTTCAAGTGGTGGTGGGGAGGTTGATTTTTGATGGGATTGAGACTCCCTGACCATTTCCTAGATGGATAGGTTGAATTTGTCTCTTAGTTGTTGTTCTCAGAGTCCCTATCCTCTCCGTTCCTCATTTTTTGTCTATTAGTTCAATTATTATGGAGTCCTAAATAATGCCAAACAGAATCCGAACCCCAATTCATCGGTAGTCTAGTATCTTGTGCTTTTTCTTAGACTGTGTATTTCAATGAACTGTTAAGGTCATCTGTGCTTCAATTTATAAGGTATTCATCTATTATGATGTATTTGGGTAGAAACAAGAGATAACCTACTTGTGATGTTGAGTTGGGACTTTTATAATTATATCTACATTGTGGCTCTACCATTGCATTGGGAAACTTATTAATGAATTCTTTATTTTTACTGATTGAAGAGGAGGGGTATTTATGTTTGAGTTGGGACTTTTTTAATTGTACCTACATTGTGGCTCTACCATTGTGTTGGGAAATTTATTAGTGAATTTATTATTTTTACTGATTGAAGAGGAGGGGTATTAATGTTGAACAAAATCCCAACAGAGGCATATGCCATTGAAGTGAGATAGTTTGCAACATCACATAGATAACAACTGCAAGTCAATATTGAGAATATATTTCATTACTGTAAAAAAAAGATAGATCCCTTGGAGAGAAACTTACTCATAACTTGGAACAATACATATGCTTACATTCTTCTCAATAGATATTAGTCATTGTCTTCTATATGCCAATGAGCAAGCTGTGCATGTTCCACAGGAGATCAGTGTCTGTGGTGATAAAGGTTCCCTCCTTGGCCTCAGGTCCTTTTTTCCTACACTAAGGATAAGCTTCCCTGTTAGATTCCCTCCTTTTCCAGAGGGGAGTCAGCTGCAAAGTCTCCATCCAATTTTCCATCTTTGGAGGGTATTAATCCAAGTTCTTCAATTAAAGGTGCTTCTATTCTTTAAGTGATATAAGTTAAAGATGTGGTTAGATATATCAATGACTCAATGGTTCTCAACCCCAAAATTTGTCTCATGCTGGAAGATTCATAATGAAGATATTAGGCTCTATCCAAGTTCAGAAAGTATCATCAAAATATGTTTGTAATAACATTAAATCCTTCAAAGACGAGGCCTTGATCTGTTGTTTTGAAAGAGATTGGCCAAGCTATGATGCTTTCATGAGCTGGATAAGTGACAACTGGAAAACAAATTTATTGGTAAGATTCCATGTTTTAGTTATTTTGATAGTTCGTTACAACGAAGTTGAAGATATGAAGAGAGTAATGGAAGAAGGGTCCTCGATTTGGGGTGGGGATGGTTCTTTTTGGCGACTTGGTTCCCAGAATTAAACCCATCTTCCATGTTTGTATGGGTGAGAGTCCCCAGTTTATCCTTTCCCTTATGGGAAGATGAGGTCATGGAGAAAATTGGTAAGGCCTTACGTAAGTTTATTGGGTTTACATAAGTAAGAAATATGACAACTTCTTCTATTAAGCAAGAATACATGTACAACTAGCTTAAGTAAAGGAAAGCCAAATGAGATCAACCAAGTGTACAAATAGTGGAAGATATATTTTTAAATGCAATTAAATAATGTAATATAAATTTTAAATTTAATTTAAAGTTATGTTAATTATAGAAAACAAATTTGATGAAGATCCAATATATCCCACCTTCTTTTGTTAAGATGCATATTGTTTGACTCTTATTTTAAGATAAATATTGTTTGACTCTTATTGCAAGTTATAAATATAAAAACAAATGCTCACTAACTTACCAACTTCAGTAAAAGATGAATTAAGGAAGAAACACTTGAAGTGATATTTCTTTACTCAAAGGAGATTACATTCCACACAATAGAGAGAAACCTAAATACTTAATTGAGGAGCTTAGTAAGTCTGTATATGGTGTGTTTACGTTGCACAGACATATGAGTCTAGTCCATCTCTAAAGAATTATACAACTATTTCCACCACCATTTTCTTGCTTTAGTTGCTGCTCCTAATACGGTCTTTACTTCTGTTTATAAAGGAGAAAATCATACACTGGGTCATGGGAAGAAATCAGATGCCTACTTCTCCTCCTTGAATATGTAAAGACAGGTTCCATTGTCACTCCTCACTGTTGGATCAAAATTTTCTGCCCTTGGGTCATTGCAGCCTTCGGGAACAGGAAAATTGACATGCTGGGTAGCTTGACTTGTAGTCCCCACCATCAAAGTTAGGAGATCCCTCTTTCCTTCCACCCAATCCTAATCCTAAATATACTCTACCTATTTATGCACACATACATATATCTTAAGTTCCCAATGTGGCTTAGGGATAATAAAACTAACCATAGAAGGTTCCCCTTTTGATGGAATCCTCATTAGCTTCTCCTAGAGCATCCTCAGCCATGTACTTATCGGCCAATTGCACATGTTTCACATTATCTTGCTCTGCAACAAGCATGTTACCGTACTCAAGAATCTTCTCAATTTTCATTGCAGGCTTTTTGAATGTTGGAGGGCTATCCTTTGAGTTAACAAGTTTCTTGCCAATGTTTTGAATCCCTTAGGCTATTTCTAAGACCCACTTTCACACCTCGTCATGATAGAACCTAGCCCTCAAGGCACCAAATAAGTCTACAAAAAAGATAAACTTTCAGTTAGAACATGTAGATATACACCCAACTATTATGATTTACTTTTGAAATTTCTATAATTACACCTGAATAAGCATTCCTACAAGCATCTTTGTGTAAATGTTGTATCAAATTTATCCTGTTAAAATAAGCAGGGCCTTAGGGCTTATTTCAACCTTATAAAAGGCCAAATATTATTGGGAAAGTATGTTGCTATTGCATCTCTATGGAGGTGGCCAAGTGGTTAGGATATGTATAGATGTTTTAGCTAATTTCCAGGTTCATTTTGCAGGGACATAAGTCATACTATTGCATAATGTACATATGTTCAGAAAATAAATTTTGTATAAAAGCAACAGGGTTATCTTGAATTTTGGAATTATAGTAGTTTTTAAGAGTGAAGGTTTTCAGAGTTAGACATATTATTGCTATCTTTTGGATTAAACTGTGTTGAAGTTTAAAAGTCTCTAAGTTTCGAGTGGGCACTCCACTTATCATCAAGGGTCCATCCAAAATCTAGCTAGATCCTTGATGATGGGTGGATCTGACTAGAACCATGATGATGGGTAGAGTGTACACTCGAAAAACAACAAGGTTATCTTGAATTTCAGAACTATAGTAGTTTTTAAGAGTGAACGTTTCCATATTTAGTCATATTGTTGCTATCTTTTGAATTAAACTGTGTAGAAATTTAGAAGTCTCCATATTTCAAAGTGGACATCCCACCCATTATCAGTGTCTAACCATAGTCTAAATAGATCCTTGATGATGGCTTCCTGACTAGACCCTTGATGATAGGTGTCCACTCGAAAAGTAGGAACTTCTAAAATTCAACACAGTTTAATATAGAAGATAGCAATAATATAGTAGTTTTGCTTAAGACTCTCAATATAATTTTGTAGAATTAAATAGCTTATATATATAGAATTTTGTAGAATTAAATAACTTATATATATATATATATATATATATATATATATATATATATATAGATATATATATCCTAATTGATTTGTTAAAACTTTACAGTTGGGAAGGGAGTAATGAATAAATTCAGTCCAATACACATACCAATTGACTGGCATGGGAAGGAATCTACAAGCCTCACAACGTCATCATTGTTTACATTGTCTGCTCGGAAAATACCCTGGCGAATCCAATTTTGTCTTCCCTAGTAGGAGCCCAATATAACTTCTCCATACGCCCGTCACAAATCAATTGAGCATACAAAGTTGATAAATCATTTCCTGTCACAATGATTGGAACACGAGGATTAAATTTTTTTGTTGTACATGACAGACAGTTGAACATTGGTTGGGTTATCAGCTATGTTCATGAGGGTGGAATTGACCATCTGGTTGTTCACTGTGTACTGAGTTGTGCCACCCATTCTTCCAGCTCATGCATCCAGATCATTAATGAAGGGCACACACACCTTCCTTTTCTTGATAATGTCAGATGTTTCATAGTATCATTGTCTGATCAATTTTGTAGTCTCTTCTGCATCTCCACTCTCCATTTCTCCAGTACTCATCATAATTGGGCTACAAAGACACAAAAACTAAAGACAAGTTAAGAACTAGTAGGAAATGACTTGTTGAAACAAGGAAGGTTTTAAGGAAGTATATTTCTATTGTAAATTACATTAACCCTTAAATTGTTACTGGTGGCAATTTGGGAAAACTATAAGAAAACTACGCAAATTTATAAGCTGCCAAAATTTCTAAAAAAAACTTATCTGTTTCATTGATTGGAAATCAGATCAATATTAGAAACTGAAAATCTCCCTTGAATTTTACACTCCATTGTTATGTGTAACACTTTGTAAGTAGCCTAAACTTTGTTACTTTTCCACAAAATTCCTCTGATTGATTCCAATTAGTCTCTATGGCCACACTAAGTAATTACACAGTTAAAATGACCCCGTAATAAATAGTCTTCCCAAGTATGTTGGAGAAGACCTCACTCTTAAGATCAAAAGAACAAGCATCCATGTAGAATAAAACTCAGTGTGTATTTGTGTTTACTTTCCTAGAAATTGAATGACACCACATATTTGTGCCAAAGGGAAAGAATAGGAAATATTTCTCACTTGATTCCCAGCTTTGCAAACACAAGCTCACATTGGAAGGACTTTCCTTGACCTTTGCGTCCCCAGATACCAAGAATGAGTGGAACCTACAAAAAATATGAAAAAATTGTAATCAACAGAGGGTTTTCCATTGAATTCAAGAACATATACTGAACATTCAACCAAATGGAGAACATACCTTACCTTAACGGTTAGGAAAATTCATGAAATTCTTCGAGATGTGAGCAATAATATTGTCCGTAAAAGCAGGAACAATGTAGTACCCATCCATTGTGTTGTCAAATCCATAGCTGGTTAAAAACAATAATTCTGTATATTATCAAGCAAATTCTACTTTTCTGGTGTAAATTTATAATTTTAGACCCCTTCCAAAGTAAAAATTAGAGATCTAATTAGATCAACATGGAGTACATGAGTTAGTTCTTAAGAATTATACCCAAGTTTCGTAGACTAAAGATATGTGGTCGGTATTTTGATTGAAACTAAAAGCATATATATTAGCAAAATGTAGAAGTTGGGAATATAAAAATACAAAGCTAACTAGCTGAAAGGAAGGGACACAATTCAGAGAAACACACTTTCGTTGAGTAGTACTGATATAGTAATAAGAACTCATAATGGAATTGTGCGTGCCAACCCCCATCGAAGCTTGGAAAAGGGAATCAACCATTCCCTTTCCATGTCTAATATCCTATTGGTCATCATATACATCGTATGCAAGACCTTTCCATTTGTCCTTTTTAGTCTGCTTGGTCTCATCAATTTCAGCAACAACCCTCAAGTGATTTTCCTTTTTGAAAGTGCGGGGGGGATTGTAGCTGGTATTATTCAATCCACTTCCAAAAAATGAAGTGCTAGGGATTGTCTTTAGGATTGATGCTTCTCCACTGGACAAAGGCAGACTATTCTAGCAAAAAATAACCACTAGTTTTTAGTATAAGTATCATCAGACAAGATATTTAAACAAATAAAGACACTTAGCAAGATAGATATACCCTCCAAAAAAACAGTTTGCAGGTTTAGTGAAATACTCATTGCATGGTTATAAATCTAAATTGTAAGGCCTAAATCTGCTGGTGCATACCTCCCAAACCAAGGTGATAAAGCCCCAAACTTCACCAGCTCAAAATCAAACATCAAGGTCTAAAGGGAAGGATTCTCATTTAATTTTCCATTTAATTAATACGAATTGAATACAGATTGCAAGCACAAAAAACAAGAAGAAAGGATCCATTTGAGCATGACTACTCATCCAAATAGAAAGCAGAGATTATAAATAATAAAAAATGATCAAAGTTCATTTTAACTCCAAGATCAGTTCCAGAATAGGATTCAAGTTCAAGTTTGAAATTTGGCTATGTCCATTTTCCCAGTCTATCAAGAGTTTTGAATCACCTAGCGCATGTAATGTTCTGATCCCTTTTTCAACTGCTTCTTTCAAAAGCATCCACAGATCATATGTATTAGCTCTATTACTGGTTCCTTCCCCTGCTCCATATACTTCCAAGCAAAGAATTGAGACTTTGTCAAGTAAAGCAGTATCTCCACACCACACTTACCAGGTGTTCCTTGACAAGCACCATCAAAGTAACCCCAATATTTTGTGAAATCTATAACTGGGTCTAAAAGCCTTCTTGATTTTTTTTGTTGGTGAGGCGTACAAATTTCTCCATATGATAGTCTGATTTGATTTGAAACCAATCCTACATTCAATTATCTACATTGGAAAATACATTACGACTTGCACAAGAAATCTCCCCATTGGAATCTATTATGTCATCATCCCCATTAGATTTTCCAAGGTTTCTAATACCATTCAAAGAAGAAACCTTTGAATCACTAACTTCACTAGGAACATTAGACCATGTATTATAGAATTCCTTGTGATTTAAGCGTCGAACACCAGAGTCATTGTTTAATGTAATCACATAAGCATTTATGAAACCTATCTCAGATTGTGTTAAAGAAGATTCCATACTTTCTAATTCCATTTCTTCATAATTTTCTAGCACATGGTAACCAGATTCTGCACCTACAGGAAACTAACACAACCACATTTTAAGGACTAACCAAAACTGCAATATGAATACACTATAATCTAGAAATTCTACACACTACGAAATAAACAATGGAACATGTAGACCACTGCCAAAACATATGCTACTTCTCTTCCATTACCATTGAACAAAATTGTTGCTATAGGAAAAATAATTATTCATTAGCAAATGCAAATTTATACTTTTGAGATGCATGACATTGATGCACGTGTTGGGTTATGGATGTTTTGATAATCTATGCATTAGTTAGGTTCAGTTGGGAAGAAATTAAAGAAACTATTTATTATTAAAAAAATATTATAATATAGAATATTTTTCAAACTAATTAAAGAGAACTTGAAAATAAAATAAAATAAAAACAATTATTTGTATTAATATATACTTTTTAACTTATTTCAATGTGTACATGGACATAATTTGTGTTGTTGACTGACCCAAAATAATAGTTAAGGTATTCGTGGAAGATTCTTTTCAACTAGTCATACTACTGGTAGTTCTCATTGATCAATGTCGTTAGATTGACACTTATCTGAGTAAGATTTCCACGAATCCATCCCTAATGTTGGAATACTACTCAGATGGTTGTGCATTCTAATGTTAGGTCTCAAGGAGCTGTATCATATGCATGCTACATGCAATGTCCTTAGACAGTTTTAGAGCATCCACTTTACACCAGTCTAAGTGCAGTTCCAACTTTAGATTAGGAATTTTCCATGAGGAGTTCCAATTTTAGAATTAGTACTATTTCCAAGGCAGAAGATGCATGCATAAATATTATTTCTTCTATAGTTGAGGCATGCTATCTTAGGCAGAGAACTCATATAGTAGAGTGCACCATTCCATTATGGCACATGCTATATTGGGGTTAGGGTTTTGTCTTTTGTTGGAGAGAACACCCCTGGGTGGTCTACATTCATTGTGTCTCATTTTCTCTCCTACTCTAAAAGAGAGACACGCCACACCACTGTAATCGTGGGTTATATAATTCTTTGTATTTTTCTCTTGGAACTTACAGAGAATTAATGTGTGATTAAGTGCAGCAAATTTGTTTCTTGTCATCATTTCCAGAGCACCGCTTTATCTAGAATTAGTACATATAGTACACTGTTCCGAGATTCTTTCTAGTTTTCTGTTCATTTGATTTCACCTATGTGTGTTTAGATCTAGTAGTAACAATAATTTTTAGAGTTAGTTAAGTATCCATCTTTTTTAGGAATTTTTGCTAATCTGAACATGATGTACTATAATTTTAACATGGTATTAGAAATTTAGGGCATAGTGTCTGAGATTTCACATCTGCGTATGGAGTGGGTTGCTTCCAGTGAGAGGGATCTGTTGAAGAATCCTAGTTGGTGTGATTCCCTTGCTTCAGTAATTTAAACTGAACTGGGACTTTTGATGGGTTGTTGCATGTGATGCCAAAGTAGCTCTAGTGATTGGAGTGTTGATTCACACCTGTGTTCGCCTAACTCTAACAAATTAGGTTCCAACAAAAACTTTAGGGTTAGGTTCCAACAAAAATTGAACTCTGTTTACCTTCTCCCTGTCTTCAATTGATGAAACCATGGTATTTTATGTTGTCATTATTCTTTTTAGCTTAAAGTAAAAAATTAAGGTTTGTCACAAATCTAGTAGCAACCTATTTCTTGTTGATTTCATTCTTAGCATAAACTGCCATCTTTGATGCTTTACAATGAAGTATGGTAAACATACTGCCATATGTAGGTAGTGAAACATGAAAGCAATGTGGTGTTGATGCTCTTACTCATTATACTATCTATAAACCTTTGGGACAAAAATAATTTTGATTATAAAAGGACTGAAAGGTAGCTAGTAAGAATGTTTTGTATTCTTGTTTGAATTCTAAATTTTGTTTGTGAAATATTTGGTAATAATTTCTAAGTCTTACAGTAAGTCCATGGAATTCTAATTTACATGGTTAGTCTAGTGGATCGTTTTGTGGGGGTTTTCCACTAGTTTTTCTTCTTGGTATAGTAGTATACTTGACTTAAACTGCCCTACTTATGTGAGAGATATCTTAAATTTTAGAACCTGCAATTTTGGGACAATTTTTAAGTTGAATTGCTTCATATTATCTGATACCAGTTCTGTGATGTCATGTTTAGGTCCAAACAAAGTAGATCTTCAAATTCATTGATGTCAATCCCTTACACTATTCTAATTGTTTCTAGCCTATGTTAAAATTTGTAGGTACATTGATCCATGATGCGAGGAATGCCCTCTTCTGTAGTTGTTCATTATGTCTGCAAGAGGGGCAACTATGTTAAAGAAGAAAATATTACGCTCATGTGAATCCTTTGAATTTAAAACTTACATGTGAGGATGGGGAACACCATTTTTATGTGAAAAAATTATAACTTAATGTCTTTGAGTTGCAGTTACTATGAATACCTTGTCGTGGCCATTTGAAAGTCTTTTGTATTGCTTGATTTTGTTTGTGTCCAATTATTTCATTCTAGTGAGAAACAAACTCGTAATCTAATTTTCAGAGGCCAAGATCGAGCATAATGTCTGATTCTATAAGTTTATCGGTTTGTCAAGATTTAGGTCCCTACATGTCCACTGGACCATTAAGGGACGAGATAACAAGTGGAGTCCCCACTTGCGAATCTAGGTAGTGCAGTTACGTTTCACTGACACCTTCTAGTTGTGACTCATGAGTGTACATGTTCTATTGTTGATGATGTGATTCATGCTATTTTAATAATGTTGTTGTTCCTCTATTATTTTAAATATTTTATAAATCACTAAAAGATTCGTCAGTTTTTACAATATATTATAAATTAGTGAAAGAATTGCCAAGATTTTACAACATTATATTATAAAATGAAAGATTCACCAGGATTTTACAACATTATATAATAAAAAGAAAGATTCGCCAATATATATATATATATATATATATATATATATTATTGATAAAATCGCCTTCAATTTTTCCTATATATCAGAGAGATTTGCCCATTTTTTATACATATAAATCTGGGGGGGTTCTTAAAATCATCCCTGCTCTGCAATCACCTTGAGTTAATTGATGCTCAGCTTCATGATTATCTGTTTCTTCCTTTAATGGTGTATCTAGTCTCTTTTCATCTCCTTTAGAACAAAATTTCTTCCACATATTCCACGTGATGTATGTAAAAGTGTTTATCACTTCCTCATTTATAGTGCAGGATAAATATTTGCTCTTTTCACAAGTAGGATGATTTTTCTTTAATGAGTTAAAATTTTATTTCTTGTGCCTAAATCCATACTTGAAAAGATATTCTTGTAAAGAATACCTTTCATTAATATCTGCTCTCAAATTTCTATACTCCTGGAAGCATGCTTCAATATCTATGGTTGTAAGTTCGGCTTTTGTTGGTCGGGGAGAAAGGAAAGTGGGAATTATGGGTCTATTGTGAAGCCAAGACATGTATGCAAATTTTTATTTAATGTATGATATTAATGCATAGGTTCCAATACCATGCTATGATACCACTTGTAATGTCCCTTTTTAAGAAATTTTATTAAATGACCAATTTTTCATTTTTTTCCCTATTTTGGCCTTTGACTAGTTTTGATGCCTAGGTCTCCAAATTGAACCAAATTATCCCAAATATTTTAAGAAGGTGTATGAATGATATTAAGAAGTGAATATGATGCTCATGGATGATTTATGACCCTCCAATCAATTCTTCAAACTTGTTTAATATTCTGTCCAAAGTAGGAGTCTTTACTAGCAAATTGGGGTTCCAATTCCCCTTGGGTAACTGCTGAAAATGGCTTCTCAAATGCTACCAAACCCAATCGAATTGCTGTAGAATATAGTCCTGAAGTGAGCCAACAAAAAAAAAATTTATTTACCCTAGACATGTGCCCAACATATATAGCTCGATGTCCAACTCACGACGCAACTCACCTTCCAACTCGTTGACCAGATCGCACGCTGTTGATAACCGATTTCAAGCATTAAAACTTTGGAACAGTATGCAAACCATTTTGTTGTCCATGTGTCCAGGTGATAGCATGATAATTATTCTATAAGGATCACCAGTGCATTGATTTTACCCAACACCAAGCTGTTCACTTCCCACATGTTCAAAGGATGGAGCGTCTTCAGTCTAGAAGGATTGCTTGTGGCCTCCTTTGCCTGACTCCAAACTACCACTAGTCTGTATGTTTAAAGAATAGAACGACCTATGTTATAGAAGACCCACCATGTACACTGCCCTTGCTTTCCACCATTCCATAGTCACACTGAAGAAGGATTCGTGCGCCACATCTGAAGACCTCCTGCGCTGAAGAAGGAACCTATGCATATGCTATCCAGTGAAAAGAACCAGACTCGCGTTGAAGAAGGGAGATGCTTATGCGTTGGCTTGTGATTAATTAAATGTCCATTATATTTGACTAAATTTAGAGAGCAGTAGACCACTAAAGGGTCGGCTTGCTCATCTCTGTAAATCATTATATAAAGCAGCCTCTGTGAGAGAGCTAAAGTTAGCTAGAAAATTAGCCAGTTAGCAGAGTTAGGAGAAGAGTTCTTGATGTGATTTACTTTTAAAAATTGTATTTCTATTCCACCATATAAATAAAGAGCTGTATGCATTGATGTTGAAGATTGCGTTTGAGTAGAAGTTATCCAGGCATCACCCCTAATTGCTGAGAGGGCCCCTCATCAACCAGAAGTTCATTTTATTTGTTTAGCTTAGTTTCTTTTCTGTTTTAGCTAGTCTAGTTTAATTTCTAGTTTGCTTCCATTATATTATAGTAAAAGCTATTCTATTTGTTTTCTGTAATACATTAACTTAATTTTATTTCAAAGTTAATTAGTTAGATGCATGCATAGATCGCTTTTAGTTATTTGCTTCCAGTCATTTTGTTTCCAGCTATTTCATTTCCAGCATTACTTTCATTCTTTGTTGTCAAAGAATATAGAATAAGTTGTTTTCATGAATTTAGAATAGATTCAATTAAGTTATTTCCTTTCCTGCTTTGAATTTATGCAAGTTAATTTCTAGTTTATTTATTAGTTTAATATGCAATGATTCCTTTTGTTCATGAATTAGTTTAAGGTTAATTTGCTGTTAAATAGGTTTATTTACTGTTTCGATGCATTAGAATTACATTTGCATGGATTTAGCTGAAGATTAGTTCATTTAGGTTAGTTTTTACTATTTTAACTGTGCAGACTGTCATTCGGACAGCCTGTTATTCAGCCACCCCTTTCAGACCCACAGTTCAGTCTGTCATTCAACCCTTAGTTTTGTTTTTAGTGTTTTTTATGTGTTTTAAGATTGTTTTTAGTTTTGTTTTGTGAATGTCTGAATTATGTTTTGACTATCATATTTAGATACTAGCTTTGTTTAACCTTAAAGTTAAAGTTTAGTTGTTCTAAATTATTTATTAAAGTTTTATCTTTTTCCTTAATTCTTTTACTTTGAACGAAGTTTAATTTATTCTTAAGTTTTGTTTATGATTTTGTTTTATTGTTGTATTGTTTTGTGTTTATTCCTTTTGAATTGATTTATTTGTTTGTGTGTAATATTTAGTGTTTTCCTTAGTATGTTTTTAGGTTGTGTTATTGTTGAAAGAACTTGTAGGATAGAACCTAAAGATATTTCTTTTATTAAGTTTTCTACTTGCTTCTTTTAAGTTTTCTTTATTAAGTTTTCTACTTGCTTCTTTTTAATTTTTCTTTATGTTGTTTTGTTTATTAAGTTTTCTATTTTCTTATAAGTTAAGTTCTCCTTGTACCCTAGTTTTCCGTTTGAATAGTTAATTGTTGATTTATTTTAGTTTAAAGTTTATTATCAATTGTTTAGTTTATCATTCTGTCTCAGTTTAATTAGTTTAATAATTGCATTTTTAGGAGTTTGACCAAGTTTTTCATTTTGAAAGATATTTCGATCTTTTGTTTGTTAAAATAATTACATGACACCCTCTACCTTTGCATATATTTTGTGTCAACTCTAAGCTTACCAACCTCGGTTGATAATTAAATAATAGGTGGATTAATTTAGACATAATAACACCCAACAATTTTGGTGTTGTTGCTGGGGAGTTGTTCTGTAAGGTAGAGTATAATTCTTTATGAAGTTTAGTAATAGGTTGGTAGCGGAGGAGCGATAAGATGAGAGGTAAGAACCTGCGCATCTGTTATAATAGGCGCCCCCAAATCCAACAACAGTAATAGCATAGTTTTTTTTTAGTTTAAAAGTATTTCATAAGTAGAATTAGGGATCCTCAGGGTATATTTATCAAGACCAAATTTTTTATTGAAGTCTCTACTAAGTACCGTAGGGGATGTAATTCCCCAACTACAAAATCACCAGAAAGGTATCGAAAGACGCCTATAGGAAGTAGTTCTACCCTGGAACCTAAATAAATTCCCTTAGAAGATCTTACTAGAATCCATAGAAGGAGAAGGAACCTTGGCATAAGGTCCTAAGGATCCCGTTACCAAGGAAGTTCAATAGGATCAACCATTAGAAACCCCTAGCCGTCCACTAGTTTCAAATCCAATTAACACAACTTTTTCACTAGTAGGAGATCCAAATTTTGTTGACTTTGTTGATCCTCCTCAAGTAAAATCTCTCTTTGGAACCTCAGTAGATCCAATTATTTCACAAATTGAAACTTATACAATAGAACCTACTATCCCTCTATGATTCAATAAAAACACGGTTGATCAAAGGAAGATCTCTCCCGAAAAAGAACATTGGGATGCCCCATTATCACCTCGAAAGGAGCCTCCTAGGTATATTTACATTAAGAATCCAGCTTATATGGAGATACGAGGAGAAAACAAATATCATGATGAAGTTAGGAATGAAGAAGGAGAAGGGGAAAATCAAACTGAGGCTACCTTTAGGTTCCCTATATTAGATACAATGCAGGATGTAACTATGAAAAACATCCCTCCTTCCTCCTTGCCTACTTTCTATGGAAAAAGCAATGAGGACCTGGACACATTCCTATTTGAGTTCGATATCCTTTGCAGGAGTTACAATTATCTACAAGAAGCTCACAAAATAAAACTCTTTCCTGCTACGCTCAAGGATTCCACCTTGAGATGGTTCATGGGATTAGGAGAATCCACTATCAGGACTTAGGATGATATGAAAACCTCATTCTTGCGAAAATATCAAGAATACTGCAAACCTAAGGACCCTCCACATTATATATTCAAGATACAACAACTTGAAGCCGAGAGCCTGGAGGACTATCTCGAGGGGTTCATTTATACATTACATAAGTCTAAATATAATGACCTCCAAGAAGATGCAGTACGTACACTTTTCCTTAAAGGGATCTCTGAGGACTTGTTAAAAATTCTTAATCTCATGGCAGCTGGCAATATTTCTCATAAAACTTTTGCACAGATCGGTGAGATGTGTAAAAATTATTCTAGGGGTAGGGGGAAAGTTGCGAAATTTTTTTGAGAACCTTTTAGTAGAAATATAAGAGGAAATGTTCCTAGTTCATGAGGTATTACAAGAGTAGATATAGGAAACCTATTGGAGAATTTTAAGACTGATCTCTTAGGAGCAATCGGTTCTCAACTAGATGCCTTACAAGCCAAGAAGAGGCAGGATGAAGAATGAGCAGCAATGAGTATCTTTTGTCCAAGATGTAGAACTAAACATCCCAAAAGGGAATGTCCGTTAAACAATTATCGTATGTTACATATGTACAGAAGAGCATCCAATAGATAACTGGCCATCCTTTCCTGGGTTGCAAGCCATCTATAAGAGTGGGGATGTAGCTAAAAAATCTAGGAGGCCTCCTTGGAAACCTAGATACCAACCATCATATCCTAACTTTCCACCACATCCTTCGCTCTATTATCCCCTGTATCAACCACCTCAACAATGGAACAATTCAAGCTGGTAGAATTGGCCACCTCAGTATCCTCCTCCTCAATTTACACAACAACAATATTGGTCACAAGGATGGAGAGGACAACCATATCCTCAGTCACAACCTGTAACTGCACCTAATCATCCTTATCCTCAGAATCAAACAAATTTCTAGAAAATGTTGACTGGATTTGTAGCTATAGTTCCTTTTATCACACAACAACCTCATCACTTTCAGAATGCAAATCCTCCTCGACTGACATTATTAACTGCACAGCTGATACCTAACCGTAATAATAAACCAACTCAAGCTATTAACAACATTGAGTTGCAAACTCTTCCCTCATACCTTATCTCAGCTGTACCTGTACATGAAATTCAATTATGATCGGGAAGAGTTGTGAATAATAAACCCAAGTCATTAGTCATCATTCAGGAACCAGACGAAGAAGAAGAAGATTCAAGTGAACCCATGAATGATGCTATTTTGGAGGATGTGAACATTCCAAAGGTTCAAGTACACACCCATCCTCCACAAGAAACTATTCAGGAGCAAAGAATTCCTCCATTTCCATAAATATTAGTAATAGAAAGACCCGTAGTTCATTCGGAGTATAACATTTTGAATGAATTAAAGAACATTTGTGTTAAAATCCCTCTATTACAAGCTATCAAAGATATACCAATATATAGGAAGGTAATAAAAGAGCTTTGTATTAAATGTCCAGGAAAGAAGCAAAAGGACCCTCTTACAATTCATGTTATAGGATAAATGTATGAATGTATGACAGGTCAGTCCCGGATTGCAAAATATACAAATTCGGGTGCCCCAGTAGTGACTGTAGTTATAAACAACACCGCCATAGAGAATACATTAATCTATTTAGGATCCTCTATTAACATGATTACCACCGTAGTCTTATAAGTTTTATAGTTAGGACAATTCCTTCGACCTACTCCTTCCATCCTAGAACTAGCAGACCGCACTACGGTAAAACCCACTGGAGTCCTGGATGTCATTGTTGTATCAGTAGCTTCATGGGAATACCCTGTCATTTTTATGGCCGTAGAATCAGAGGATCCTTTTAAAGGACATCCTATTATCTTGGGAAGACCATGGTTAGCTACTGCAAATGATTTTATAGGGTGTAGGAATGGAGAGATGACTATTTCCAATGGTTTGTCCACACAAAGACTTATTTTATACCCCCTAGCACAACCAATAAATGAAAATTCATGGTGGTTAAATTGTTCTTTTGGGGATGAAGACTTTGATGATCTCCCTTCCTAGTGATTTTTCCTTGGCACTTCAGGAGCAGACCACTAAGAATGTATTAAACTAGTTTGTTTCTTCAACAACCTATACAGATTTCCCTCAGTCCTTTGCTCAACTCGATCAGATTTTTGGAGATGAGTTTCAAGAGAATATGGCTCTCTCAACATTTACAGAAACACCTTGTGTTTTCATAATTGAAGAGCACATAGGACCGTATACCATACCTTGTGAGGTTGGCCTTGAGAAATTTTTACATATAAACGCAGGATTAAGTAAAAACCAACAAGCATAGCTGCTTAAATTTCTTAAGAAACAAGCTGGAGCATTTGCATGGGAATACACCGATATGAAGGGTATACACCCCGATACCTATATTCATGATATTTATATGGATCCAATCATGTCACCTGTAAGACAGCCATAGAGGAGGATGAATCCTGCTCTAAAGGATATAGTAAAAGAAGAATTACAAAAACTCCTCACTGCTGGTTTCATCTATCCTATTTCCGACTAGTAAATGGGTATCTCCTTTAGTAGTAGTTCTGAAGAAAGTTACAGGGAAATGGTGTAGTTGTGTTGATTTTAGAGATTTAAACAAAGCTACACTTAAAGAGTACTTTCCTTTACCTTTTATCGATCAAGTATTAGATACTCTGTCAGGTAAACAATATTTTTCCTTTCTTGATAGGTATAGTGGTTACAACCAGATTTTAATAGCACCTTAAGATCAAGACAAAACCACTTTTACATGCCCTTGGGGAACATATGCTTATCGAGTTTTGCCATTTGGCTTATGTAATGCACCTGCCACTTTCTAGCAGGAAGTCTTAGGAATATTTTCCCATCTTATACATGATTGTGTGGCGGTATACATGGATGACTTTACAACCTATGGTAATACTTTTCAAGAATCCCTTGACAACCTCGAGAAGGTCTTGATCCAATGTCAAGAAACAAATTTATCTCTTAGTCACGAAAAATGTAAAATGTTAATGACAGAAGGTATAGTTTTGAGACATCATGTTTCCTCCCAAGGAATTAAGGTAGACCCTACAAAGATCGAAGTAATTGTTGGCCTTCCCTCTCCCAAAAATCAGAAAGAGGTAAGAAGCTTCCTTGGTCATGTAGGCTATTATCGCCGATTTATTGAAAATTTTACTAAAATAGCTGCACCAATGTTTAAGTTACTTACAAAGGACTCAAAATTACAGTGGATAGAATCTTGCCAAAATGCTTTTGAAATCCTAAAAGCTAAACTATCAGTGGCACCAATACTTAGGGGTCCTGATTGGTCCCTTACTTTTCAAATATCTACCGATGCCTCTGATACGGCCATAGGAGGAGTCCTCGGACAAAAAGAAGGACAAGCACCTTATGCCATCTATTTTATTAGCAAAAATATGACCCCTGCCGAATTAAATTATACTGTTACTAAAAAAGAAGTTTTGGTAGTAGTTTATTCTATTAATAAATTTCGTCATTATATCACAGGTTATGAAGATTTTGTGCATAATGATCACTTCGCCATTATATTTCTAATGAATAAACCAATTACCAAATGTAGAGTGACCCGGTGGCTTCTTTTATTGCAAGAATTTAATATTAACGTCATTGATCGACCTGGTAAAGAAAATATCATAGCAGATTTCCTTTGCCGTATTCAACATGAAGACGGTACTAAACCAGTTGATGACACTTTTCCTATTGAACATCTATTTGATGTATCTGTTCAAACCCCTAGGTTCGCAGATATTGCCAATTATTTAGCAACTGGGAAAATACCAAATGATTTGTCTCCACATGAGAAGTGTTGTATTATAGTTCAGAGTTCTAATTATTCTTGGGTTGATAACGATCTCTTCCACACTGGTCCCAATCTTATTATTTGGCGATGTGTGCGGGAGGATGAAATGACAGACATCCTCCATGAATGCCATGATGGACCATGTGGAGGACATTTTTCTGATAAGAGGACGACATAGAAAGTATTACATTTTGGTTATTATTGGCCAAGCATTTTTAAGGATGCTACCAAATATGTTAAAGGATGCGATAGTTTCCAAAGAATGGGTAGGCCTACGTCATTTGATCAAATGCCTTTACAACCCAAAGTTATGATTGAACCTTTCGAGAAATGGGCTCTTGATTTTGTAGGACCAATTTCTCCCATGTCTTGTAAAAAGAAATATATCTTAGTTTGTACAGACTATGTCACCAAGTGGGTAGAAACTAAAGCTTTATTTAGAGCCACAGACAAATCGGTGGTAGAATTTATATATGAAGAAATATTCACCCGGTTTGGTGTACCTAGAGAAATTGTCACATATCAAGTTACTCAATTTACTTCTAACTTAATGAAAGAACTTACTACGAAATATGGCATCCGACATTGCAAATATTCACCTTATCACCCTCAGGCTAATGGTCAGGTAGAATCAACTAATAAAGTATTAGAAGCTATTTTAACTAAGACCATTCACTTACATCACAAGGATTGGGCAGATAGACTTCCCGAGGCTTTATGGGCCTATAGGATAACATGGAGAAACACTACCGGACATACCCCCTATGAGTTAGTGTATGGAAAACAAGTCCTTTTACCTATTGAATTTCAAGTTAAAACCTTTCGTATGGAAGAACAATTAGGCATGAACTTGGATGAAGCATAGAAACAACAAATATTACAGATTAATGAGTTAGACGAAATTAGACAAGATGCACTTCAAAGAACGATGTTAATACAGAATCAATGAAAAACATGGCATGATAAATCTATTAAGCAAAAGTAGTTTAATACTTGAGATTGGGCACTACTATTCGATTCACGGTTTAAAATTTTTAAAGGGAAATTAACTACCCAATGGATGGGTCCATACGAAGTAGTTACAGCTTTTGACAATGGATTAGTAAAAATTAAAACAATTGATGGCTCATAAATTTCCTTTGTAGTAAATGGACATAGACTTAGGCTTCATCACCAACCGACATCTAAACGAGATTTCATACAAAATGTTTTGCAGCAAAATGAAATGGAATTAGCTGAAGGGGAAGCTATTCCTCCTCCTCTTGATCCTTGAAAAATATTTTGGGTTATTATCACTTGTATATATGTAAATATGTGCTTGTTTCTTTGAATAAATAAGAGTCGTTTCTAATAGGTTGTTTACATAGGACTCTTTTTCTTTTATGTCTTCATGAATAAATTGAATCATCTAACAAGTGGTTTTGTAGTTTGATTACAAATATATTATCTCTATGAGCATCTAACGGAATATTACTTGAACAAGGAAAGTATGCTAAATACCCATCGGGTATTTTAATCTTTTAAGGGTACTTTCGAAATTTGCAGCTTATACTGATAAATTTTTTTATATATCAATCCTTTGTATATCATACTTCACCAATTTTTCTATGATTCATATAGTTTTTGGTATCTTGTTTCAGACATGTATATTTCTGATTTATTCTTTTAAACAATTGCTCGATAAGACCGACTTTCATTATCATGTTTTTCACCTATGATTTACTATTTCATCCTATACTTGTTATCAAAACTTGTATCTTGAGTATTTTGGTGATAACTCGAATGTAAGTGGAATTTTTATCTATGGGGAACATTACTTTACTTTATAAAGAAGAAGGACTGTTTGGTTAAAGAACAACTTTCAGTTATTTTCTTTTGACATGTTTTATGAATCTGGCCATTATGAAATTACTTATAAATTTATTTTGAAAAAATTGAATTATGTGTTTAATAGGATTTAACATTCTCTAGTACCAATCGACTTCCATATATTTAATATCATTATACAAGGCAAACCCGCTGGGGTACTGAACAGGCCTGCTGGCAGCGAGTCAATGCTAAGTAAAGCTAAGTAACAACCTTACAACAGGAAGCTCGATAAATGCAAGTATACCCATCGAGGTACTGAACAGGCTCGCTGGCAGCGGGGCTATGCTTGCATGGTACCAAGATAAAACCGTCGAGGTACTGAACAGGCCTACTGGAAGTGGGGAAATATCTGGTAAATGAGATCTAGTTAATACAACACTATACACATAGTTCATAAAATAGTGATAATATACGAGATTTTGTTCAAAAAATTATGTCATGGCCAACTGCTTATAATGTCATTTGAGAATGGATCTAAGTTGACTTTTCCCCAGCCATCTAATTCCGCATATACCTAAGATATCATTATCTTAGAAATGGGACCCATCGCTATAAATCTCACACACTCCGGGATACACTTAAAATACTTTATGATGACATGATATCTTTACAATGAGGCATGGATGGCTAGTTTTTCTCTATGGTATTCTTTTAATTTTTCTCATTTACATGGTATTTTCTAAGCACTGTTTTATTTTTCATGAATATACATTTTTGAACCATTTCCATTTACTAGTTAGTTTTCCTTAATACAAATTAACAGCATGCTAGAATTCTTTCTATTTTTTTGGAACAATCATTTATTCTCTCTATATGGATTGAGGACACACCATCTCTTTGGTTTGGGGGAAGATGGATTTGACTTGTAAAAAATTAGATTATTTTTATTTTATGACAAATCTATTTATCTCTAACAAATGATAAGTATTTTCAGGAATATAAACAGTGGAATTTGGTTATAGCTTGAAGCATATTTTACAGCAAAATTCAATATGGTCTTACCATATGAAGAATCGAATGAAGGAAAATGAAATATCAAATAGCGATATGAGAAAAATGATGATATTATAGTACTTATGATTAAATTTGCTAACCAAATTTTGTTTTTGGGCAAATAGTTTTTACTTCCATTTCACTGTTAATAATTCTATTCTCTTACCTAGTCATGCATGAAAATGATTAATCTTTTTGTTATTCAAAATGCAATCTATGTTTTTATGTTATATGTTCAGCTTGCCCAAATCTTTACTTTGGACATGGTTGAATTAATTTTAAACCTTATAAATGATAAAATTATTTTGAACCTGAGAACTGTTGAAAACCCAATGAAGTCATTTTTAATTTTCATACAATGTGTGACTTGAAAGATATGTTTTTTTAAGTTATAGGTTAACAGAGTGAAGTTTAAACTACCTTCTTCATCTTCCAAGTTGAAGGCAGCTGCTAGTTCGCCTTCTTCCTAAATTATTTTTCTTTCTTTTTTCTCAGTCGGACCTAGCATTTCTTCGGTTTGGGGGAATGTTGATCCTAGATTTGTTACCATTTTTGGTAGATAAATTACTCATTTAAACACATATTTTATTATCTTTTGTATGCTTTATGTCACGTAGATCATTAGTCAACCTCAGGGATGAGTGATTTTAATGTTTATATAAAATTATTTTATTATTATCATTTTATGGTTTTATTAATTAAAAATAACATTATTAAAACGCATTTGATGTATTAATTGGTTTGTATAATTGTTTGCAGGTTTTATAATATTTTTGGGCCAAGTTAATACGCAAAACATATTCATCCTACTTTTCGCATAGCATGTCCATCTCATCATTCAGCCCTTTGCGTGAAACTCATTGGTGGTTTTCTAGATGTTGAAATGTGTTGCTGTAGACTCCTGTCCTGAAGTGCGCAAGTAAATAGACATTTCATTCGCCCTAGATCTGCACCCAGCGTATCCATCTCACTGTCTAGCTCATGACGTAGCTCACCTTCCAGCTTGTTAACCAGATCGCACGCTGTTGATAACCGATTTCAAGCATTAAAACATTGGAGAAGTATGCAAATCATTTTGTTGTCCACTCGTCTAGGTGATAGCATGATCATCAGTCTAGAAGGATCACCGATGCATTGATTTCTCCCAACACCAAGCTGTTCACTTCCCATGCGTTCAAAGGATGGAGCATCTTTAGTTTAGAAGGATCGCTCGTGGCCTCCTCTGCCTAAATCCAAACTACCACCAGTCTACACATTTAAAGAATAGAACAACCTGCGTTCTAGAATACCTACCATGTACGCTGACTTTGCTCGCCACCATTCCACAGTCGCATTGAAGAAGGAGTTGTGCGCCACATTTGAGACCTGCTGCACTGAAGAAGGAGCCTGTGCATATGTTGTCTAGTGAAAAGAACCAGACTCGTGCTGAAGAAGGGAGATGCTTATGAGCTGGCCTATGATTAATTAAATGTCCATTATAGTCGACTAAATTTAGAGAGTAGTCAACCACTAAAGGGTTGACTTGCTCATCTCTGTAAATCATTATATAAAGCAGCCTCTGTGAGAGAGCTAAAGTTAGCTAGAAAATTAGTCAGTTAGAAAAGTTAGGAGAAGAGTTCTTGCTGTGATTTACTCTTAAACATTGTATTTCTGTTCCACCATTTGAATAAAGAGCTGTATGCATTGTTGTTGAAGATTGCGTTTGAGTAGAAGTTATCCAGGCATCACCCCTGATTGTTGAGAGGGACCCTCATCAACCAGAGGTTCATTTTATTTGTTTAGATTAGTTTCTTTTTTTGTTTTAGCTAGTCTAGTTTAATTTCTAGTTTGCTTCCATTAGATTATAGTAAATTCTATTCTATTTGTTTTCTGTGATACATTAACTTAGTTTTATTTCGAATTTAATTAGTTATTTGCACGCATAGCTTGCTTTCAGTTATTTTCTTTCAGTCATTTTGTTTCCAGCTATTTCATTTCCAGCATTACTTTCAATCTTTGTTTTCAAAGAATATAGAATAAGTTGTTTTCATGAATTTAGAATAGATTCAATTCTGTTATTTCCTTTCTTGTTTTGAATTTATGCAAGTTAATTTCCAGTTTATTTATTAGTTTAATATGCAATGATTCCTTTTGTTCATGAATTAGTTTAAGGTTAATTTGTTGTTAAATAGGTTTATTTACTGTTCTGATGCATTAGAATTACATCTGCATGGCTTCAACTGAAGATTAGTTCATTTAGGTTAGTTTTTACTATTTTAACTGTGCAGACTGTCATTCGGACAACCTGTTCAGTCTGTTATTCAACCACCCCTTTCAGACCCACAGTTCAATCTGTCATTCAGCCCTTAGTTTTGTTTTTAGTGTTTTTTATGTGTTTTAACATTGTTTTTAGTTTTGTTTTGTGAATGTCTGAATTATGTTTTGAATGTCATATTTAGATGCTAGTTTTGTTTAACCTTAAAGTTAAAGTTTAGTTGTTTTAAATTATTTATTAAAGTTTTATCATTTTCCTTACTTTTACTTTGAACAAAGTTTAAGTTATTCTTAAGTTTTGTTTCTGATTTTGTTTTATTGTTGTATTGTTTTGTGTTTATTCCTTTTGAATTGATTTATTTGTTTGTATGTAAGATTCAGTGTTTTCCTTAGTATGTTTTTATGTTGTGTTATTGTTGAAAGAACTTGTAGGATAGAACCTAAATACATTTCTTTTATTAAGTTTTCTACTTGCTTCTTTTTAAGTTTTCTTTATGTTGTTTTGTTTATTAAGTTTTCTAGTTGCTTATAAGTTAAGTTCTCCTTCTACCCTAGTTTTTCGTTTGAATTTGTTAATTGTTGATTGTATTTCAATTTAAAGTTTATTATCAATTGTTTATTTTATCATACTGTCTCAGTTTAATTACTTTAATAATTGCATTTTTAGGATTTTGACTCAGTTTTTTATTTTGAAAGATCTTTTGATCTTTTGTTTTTTAAAATATTTACACAACACCCTCTACCTTCGCATATATTTTGTGTCAACTCTACGATTACCAACCCCGGTTGATAATTAAAGAATAGGTGGATTGATTTAGACATAATAACACCCAAAAAGCTTGTACTTGTAACTTATGACTCCGTTAAATATCCATGAAATACCTGAATGGCCTTTACGCACACCAACTTGGATTGGAATATTTCACCCTCGAAATTGGCTAAGGCAAGAAAATAGTCATCCACTAGCTCTCTCTTTTCACAAATGCAAATTTATCAAATGATCAAAAGATGCCTTAATTATTTTTTCTTTAAATTTATAAAGTTTCCAAGCTCTCTATGGGTCGAATTCCTTCCAAGATATGCATTCCAATTCTAGTTGGGAAGAGATTCCAAAGAATGCCACTTGTACAACAATTCCTAGTCTCCCACTTCCACAAAATCACATGTGGAAGCATATTAGCTACCCTAACTCCCTTGAGCGCCCTCCTGGAGCTATTTTTTAGCCCTGACATGTCATATATGTCAGATTTCAGCCTTCAGGTTTGATTTATGTCATAAGTGTCATAGCATCTTAATCATTGTTGTCATAGAGCTAGGGAATCTAGTCCAAGTGTCTCACTAGCCCCAAAATGCCTCTTCCTCTTCCATGGGAGTTACTCTTCCACTCCAATTCGACCTTAATTGATTCATTCCAATTATATTGACCTTCCAACTCATGCCAATACCCTTGGGATTCTTATGGATTCGAAATGACAAGAGGAGGATGCCATGTGGCATAGAAAATCTAGCTTGTGTGGGTCCCACATCCTCCATGTGTCTTCATGATAAATTAGCACTTTGATTTTCCCTTGTATTTATTTATTTATCTCCTTTCTTAAATATTTATGGCATTCTAATTTTCAAACATCATTTATTATCTCCCTTATTAAAATTCCAAATGTATCCATCCAACCTAAGAAACTAGTAGGATTGATGGAATTGTCCTACTATGCAATTATTTAAACGGGGACATTATGCCAAGGAGAATGAATTGGAGCAAGGAACTTGGAGGAATATGAAGCATGACTAAATTTATTGACATATGATGTATTCATTTTAATGTTTTGGAAACCTGTGTTTTTGGTTTTGTGAATATCGACGTATGTTTCAGACTCTGTAGCTGAGTCCATCTTCAGGAGAAGGGATATCTCAATGGAATGTGAGGATATGTTCTTTTGTATAAATAGTAAACTAAGGATTTTTTTTTAATATTCACCATGTCGTCCTATATTGATTTAGTTATTGTTTTTCTGTGTTTCACAGGTTTCCAGGTTTTGCTCAATACCATCTCTGTTGAATTTTTTCTAATGTTTCTATATTTCTATTACTTCTCGATCCCATCTCTTATTGTAATTTTCTTCAATTACAATGAATTTTGCATCTTCTATGCAGATGTGATAGTCAGTTTTTCAAGAATGTTCCACAATTACTGACTTTTTTATTCTTTCATGCCTTATGTCAGCACAATGCTCTTTAATTCTGATTTTTATTGCACGTCCGGTTTTCTCGATGTATATTTCACCACACGAGAAAGGAATTGAATAGATTCCCTTTTTAAACTTGGGATTGATGGGATCCTTTGATTTATCAAGCAAATTTCTCAAGAAATTTAGAGAGGAGAAGGCAATTTTGATTTTCTTTTGTTTGAGGATTTTTGTTATTTTATCAGTTGTCCCTTGAATGTAAGGGAGAAATGCCTTACTTATGTGATCCTCTCGGTTCTTAACCATCAGTTTTTATGCTTTTAAGAAATCTCTTTTTATGTCTTTTGGTTCATAACCATTCTCTTGTAATACCCTAGAGAGATGTGATAGTTCCTCTTTAAGATGCTTTGTATCAGAAATTCTTACTGCTCTTGTAGCAAGAGTGTTAATGATGCCAATCTTTTGTGGTGGGTGATGATGAGATTCAACATGTAAGTATATATCAGTATGAATTTTCTTACGGTATACCTGGTGTGATAGAGAGCCATCCTCGTTTTTTTATTATCAAGATGTGAAGGAAGAGAAGTCTATTGTTCTCATGGATCTACATGGTGAACTTAATGTGATATGAGTTATTATTTAAGTGTGTCAGGAACTTGTCTATACTTTCTCTTCCATGTGGCCAAATGATATTGGTATTGTGCAAGAATCTCTTCCATTCTCTTGGTTTTAGTGGGGAAGAGTCAATAGCCTTCTTCTCAAGCTATTCCATGCATAGATTGGCCACTACGAGAGAGAGTGGGGATCCCATGACAACACCATCAATTTTTTCATATATCTCCCCCCAAAAAGAGAATCAGATTGATTTTAGGCAAATCTTAACGAGTTTAGCTATTTCCTCACGTGTGATTTCTCTTATAACCCTAATAGCATATTTGGCTGGAACTTTAGTATAAAGTCAGTGTAGAAATATCTATCAGTATGGGTTTTATTACGGTATACCTCGTGTGATAAAGAGCCATCCGCATTTTTTGTTATCAAGACATCAAGGGAAGTCTATTGTTCTCCTAGATCTCCATGGTGAACTTAATGTGATCTGATTGATTATTTAAGTGTGCCAGGAACATGTCTATACTTTCTCTTCCATGTGACCAAATGATATTGGTATCATCCATGAATCTCTTCTAGTCTCTTGGTTTTAGCGGGGGGGGGGAGTCAATCGCCTTCTTCTCAAGGTATTCCTTTTATAGATTGGCCACTATCGGAGAGAGTGGGGATCCCATGGAAACACAATAAATTTTCTCATATATCTCCCCCTGAAAAGAGAAGTAGGTTGATTTTAGGCAAATATCAATGAGTTTAGCTATTTCCTCACTTGTGATTTCTCTTATAACCCTAATAGCATCTTTGATTGGAAATTTAGTATAAAGTCAACGTGCAAGTATCTATCAGTATGGGTTTTCTTATGGTATACCTGGTGTGATAGAGAGCCATCCACCTTTTTTGTTATCAAGACATCAAGGAAGGGAAGTCTATTGTTCTCCTGGATATCCATGGTGAACTTAATGTGATATGAATTATTACTTAAGTGTGTCAGGAACTTGTCTAGACTTTCTCTTCCATGTGGCCAAAAGATATTGGTATCATCCACGAATCTCTTCCAGTCTCTTGGTTTTAGGGGGGAGGAGTCAATAACCTTCTTCTCAATGTATTCCATGTATAGATTTGCCAATATCGGAGAGAGTGGGGATCCCATGGAAACACCATCAATTTGCTCATATATCTCCCCCTGAAAAGAAAAGTAGGTTGATTTTATCTATTTACTCACTTGTGATTTCTCTTATAACCCTAATAGCATATTTGAATGGAAATTTAGTTTAAATTCAGCGTGCACTATCTATCAATATGGGTTTTCTTACGGTATACCTGGTGTGATAGAGAGCCATCCACCTTTTTTTTTATCAGATGTCAAGGAAGGGAAGTCTATTGTTCTCCTAGATCTCCATGGTGAACTTAATGTGATCTGACTGATTATTTAAGTGTTCCAGGAACTTGTCTAGAATTTATCTTCCATGTGGCCAAATGATATTAGTATCGTCCATGAATCTCTTCCAGTCTCTTGGTTTTAGGGGGGAGGAGTCAATAACCTTCTTATCAAGGTATTCCATGTATAGATTGGCCACTATCATAGAGAGTGGGGATCCCATGGATACAACATCAATTTCCTCATATATCTCCCCTCGAAAAAAGAAGTAGGCTGATTTTAGGTAAATCTCAACAAGTTTAGCTATTTCCTCACTTTTGATTTCTCTTATAACCATAATATCATATTTGACTGGAACTTTAGTATAAAGTCAACGTGCAAGTATCTATCAGTATGGGTTCTCTTACGGTACACTTGGTGTGATAGAGATCCATCCATATTTTTTGTTATCAAGGCGTCAAGGAAGGGAAGTCTATTGTTCTCCTGGATCTCCTTGGCGAACTTAATGTGATATGACTGATTATTTTAGTGTGCCAGGAACTTGTCTAGAATTTCTCTTCCATGTGGCCAAAAGATATTGGTAGCGTCCATGAATCTCTTCCAGTCTCTTGGTTTTAGGGGGAGGAGTCATTAGCCTTCTTCTCAAGGTATTCTGTGTATATATTGGCCACTATAGGAGAGAGTATCCCATGGAAACACCATCATTTTTCTCATATATCTCCCCCCGAAAAGAGAAGTAGGTTGATTTTAGGCAAATCTCAATGAGTTTAGCTATTTCCTCACTTATGAATTCTCTTATAACCCTAATAACATCTTTGACTGGAACTTTAGTATAAAGTTAGTGTGCAAGTATCTATCAGTATGGATTTTCTTATGATATACTTGGTGTGATAGAGAGACATCCACATTTTTTGTTATCAATACGTCAAGGAAGGGAAGTCTATTATTCTCTTGGATCTCCATGGTGAACTTAATGTGATATGACTAATTATTTAAGTGTTCAAGGAACTTGTCTAGAATTTCTCTTCCATGTGGCCAAATGATATTGGTATCGTCCACGAATCTCTTCCAATATCTTGGTTTTATGGGGTAGGATTCAATAGCCTTCTTCTCAAGGTATTCCATGTATATATTGTCCACAATTAGAGAGAGCGGGGATCCCATGGAAACACCATAAATCTTATTATATATCTCCTCCTGAAAAGAGAAGTAGGTTGATTTTAGGAAAGTCTCAATGGTTTAGCTATTTACTCACTTATGATAGAGAGATATCCCCTCTATACTTGTTTGGTGGGACTATCACATGTATAGGGGTTTTAAAAGAGTGGCAAGTCCACAGGGTGACACCTCTCTCTCTAAAGCTTAAGGTTGAGGACTTGTGTCATGTAGTCTCTTCCCATAAGTGTAGTCTTTAGTTGAGCCTATTCCACCCAATTATTATTGGTTAAGTTGTAAACATAGTTGATTTTCCTAGGTGCCTACATGGGTACTACAAGCGGGAAGTGCTTGTGGTACCCGATAAAAACATATAATAATCTTCTATCACTCCCTTGGAGGCTTCCCATATTCTTGAGGGTACTTGCACCTTGGGTTTCTAGACATGAGAGATTACTGTAACTATTTTTCACCTCTTCATTGGCGGCTTGATGCCACTCCTCTAGAAGATTCCATTGATCCATTGGTTTTCTTGTTGATAGATTAGTTTTTATCTAGGGGCATTTTATTGGTTTTGTATATAATTAGACATAATTATTATCACAAAAGGTTCCATATCTCAAGAATGGTTTCTAAATATAGGACATATACTCCATAATTATCTTTTAGTGAGTCATTTCCCTCTAAAGACTCCATTGAAGACTCAATCTCTCCTTCTCATGAGAATAAGATTAAGAATAATTTATAGAACAACTCACATGGGAAATTTCAGAAGGCCAAACCTATCACTCTTTATTTTGAAGTAAAATCTAGTTAGAAGTTGAGGTTTGGCTTCTTGGAATGAGGAGGTATTTCCAATTCCATGAATACTTCGGGAACATGACGGAAAGGGTGGCTATATTTAATTTGAATGGAAGAGTCTCTACATCACGGGATCACCTTAAACAAGTCAAGGGGATCAATGAAAGGAAGATCGCATGGAAGAAATTCAAGAAGCACTTCAAGAAAAAGTACCTCTCTAATAGGAAATATGATGAAAAAATTAAAGAGTTCCATGAGTCGAAATTGGGTCAAAAGGCCATGGATGAGTATGCCAATAAATTCTTAGAGCTTTTGAGGAATGTTAAGTATATCAAAGAGAATAAAGCCAAAATTCAATGTTTTCTAAGTGGATTACCACAGCCATATAGGGACATAATTGAGTTTGATAAACCTCAAACACTAGATGAAACCATAAGGAAGAAAAAATATTGTTATGATCAAAACAAAAGTAGGCCATGATTTCATAAGGCATAGAAGGATAAGAAAAAATGAGAAGTTTTACCAAAGAAAGAGGGAATTCAAGCCTCCTTATTTCAAAAATCATCAAAGGCATCCACTATAAGGTGTGGCTAACCCAACTAACATTATGGGAGATAGGCCAAGAGAGCCACTTCAAAGTTTGGAATGTGGAGAGGATCATTTACTTAGAAATTGTCCACATCTGAGTGGGCGTACCAAGAATCTTCACAACATCCAAGAGGTTGAAACTTTGGGTGAGGTGGAAAGGATTGTCCCTAGAATCTATGTTGCACTAGAGGAATACCAAGCAGGTCATCAACCAGTTGTGTTTGAGGGTCAAGGTAATATTGAAAACAATTCTATTTCCATTTTAGTTGACCCTATGTCCACTCACGACTATATCACTCCTAAAATTGTTGAGACTTGTTATTTTGAGAAAACAAAGCATAGTAAGCCATGGCTAGTCGAAGTAGCTATTGGAACCAAGAGGAAAGTTAGTGAAGTTGTGGAGAAATGTCCATTAGAAATGGATGGACTCTTCACATGGGAAAATATAAATATTTTCCACTTGTTTGCGATTATGTGCTATTTGGAATGGATTGGTTGGAAGCACATAAAGTTAAACTTGATTGCTATAACAATACCTTTGAATGCATTGATGAAGAAGGAATCATAATGATGGTAAAGGGAATTACCAAGATGGTTTCTATTAGGAAAATTTTATCCTTGTAGCTAAATAAGTATTTTAGAAATGTTTCCAATTGTATGCAACCCATGTATTGGGTATAACATAAAATCAAGTTCCCCAGTTGGATGACTATCATGTATTGTAATAATTCAGGGATGCATTTCTCGATGAAGTTCTAGGAATTTATCTAAAGAGGGATATTGACTTCACAATTTATCTTGTGCCAAGATTTGCATAAGTGTCCAAGACACCTTATAGAATGAGTAGCCCAAATTTCCTACTTCTAAAAATGCAATTGCAAGGGTTATTGGAAAACAAATACATTCAATTGAATGTGTATCCATGGGGAGAACCAATTCTATTTTTGAAAAATAAATATGGAACTCTTAAGTTATTTATTGATTACATGAAGCGGAATAAAGTTACAATGAAGAAAACATACCCATCACCTCAAATTGATGATCTCTTTGGTCAAATGAGAGGGGAAAACATATTTTCAAAGATTGATTTGAGGTATAGATACCATCAAGTAAGAATAAAGGAGTAATACATTCACAATACAACATTTATAACAAGGTATGGACACTATGATTTCATGCTGTGAAAGTTTGAGTAAAATAATAGATGCTTGAACTTTAAAACTTTTTTTAATCAATTTCAACACATATAAATCTCATATATAAATAAACCACATATGTATTTCATGAATATATCAACCACATATGAATATTATGAATGTATAAGACATATGAATCTCGTAAATAAATCAACCTCATAAATTAATTGTCATGTCCCTATCCCAATGAGACTACTAGTTAGCAATGTTTCACCCACCTACTAGTTAGGCTAGGTTTGGGAGGAGGAATTAAATCTTGCAATAAGGGAGCTATGGATCCAAAGAGAACCTTAGTTTTTCATTTACACATTAAATTGGGTCATACTTATAATAAATATGGACAAAATAAAGTGGCATTGCTTCATAAGGACATTTGGAGGTTCAAGGAGACCTTGGGTGGCTAGATTCTTCCTTACACATGTCATGACTTAACCCCAATATTGAAATTATGAGTAATGTAACATTCTTGGAAGGTGAATAGGTTTAAATTAACATATCATTAGCCCAAGTATTTGAATACTTGAAGAGAAATAACTCCACATGGAAGAGGAATAGGCTGGGAAGAAACTAGGTGCCACTTGGAGAGAGATTCCTTGCATTTTATGACAACAATGATGGAAGATTCTATGACAAATTAGACCTATGAAAATATTACATGTTATGGATAAAAATAGCCTCTAATAGGGCACACTTGGGGTTTGGTGGCATCAATTTGGATTTGGAGGAAGATGAAGGGTTGAGGAGAAGGACAAGTGTCACAGAGGTTACTAAACATCATGGATGAGTTGGAGGAAGCACGTGGGAGGGAATTCGACCTTGGAGGACCTTAGGATGGTTATAAAAATATTTCATGAGGAATGAGAACGGAATTTTATCATTAAAAATTTTTCCTTTGGAATTTTGGAAAGCACTAGCTTGTCCATTGCATGGTGAGTACTCACTTACCCTGCTAGTGAGTCAATTTCGAGAGAGTGAGATTCTAATCCAAGTTGGATGTGGGAGAGGACACCCTGACCTCTCATTTGGATCTTAATGGAGTGTTTTTTTGTAAGTAAAAGTATTCACATTATATTAACATAAAAATTCCTTATGAACATCATTACAGAGCTAATCATTGTTTTATGTTTGATAATCACACAATCCCTTCCTCCAAAATTTACTAACCCAACATATATTACCACATGCCCACAGAACCCTACAATATGATAGAGACTCAATTCCCATCAAACCTAGAAGTTACACACTCGAATCCCAGCAAAAACCCTGCCAACATGAACAAGCAGACGTCCTCCAAGCAAAACCAAGACAAAACAGAGCTGAAAGTAATCTTACTACAAAAAGGCTCATAAGCCTTTACAATTGACTATATAGAGAAAATATAGGGAGAAACATATAAATACTGAGATCATGACCACAACCAAACTAGTGATAAATCTAACTTAAAATAAAATATAATCCAAATCCTTCCCACCACCCTGACTGGTACTCGTAATTCTGGTTTCAGCGCTCCAAAAGGAGGAGAAGGTGGATACTGAAAGACCATACAAGAGCTAAGGAAGTCAAATTTCAATTCTATGCGCTAGACAATAGTAGATATAGAAACCTTGCAAGGATCCTGAACATTATCCCCCTTTTTGGCATTTTTCCTATCCTAGTTTGCCCGACCAACTAAATTCTTCATCACCCAGAACACCGCCACCATTTTTTTCATACAGGCTTACATGACCGATAGTGTGACCCAGATCCAGGATCCAATCCTATACCTTCTTGCACTCCTCCCTCATATTTTGGCGATCCAACTCCTGTCAAAGGTTCTTTTCCTTTTCCACAATGCGGTTCTAGATCTCCAAGGGCAATTCAATCTCATAGAGACGTGATTCCCACAGATCTTTTCTCTGTGCCATCGACACCTGCTCATGAGCCTCTGGTTGATCAGTAAACCATTACCTCTACTCTTACTACCCTCCATATTAATCCAACCAACACAATCATGCAAACTCTGAGTTTTTGCATAGGGATCATAAGAGAAAAACCACAACAAAAACATATCTTTTGCTCTGCCACCCTGCTTCCTGCTAAATAGCATATTCCTTCCCATTGTCATTATGATCACACACTAGATTATGATGATACCTTTCCCATATCCATATCATAAATGGATCTTTCCATGTCTGCAATTAACATAGCCACTTACATACTTCATATTACTTTGTACCTCCCACTGTCGACTGGGGTTATTCGTATAAGCACACCAGATGATATTAATGGGGCATTTGGTCATTACTTAAGAGAAAATATCACCACCACAATCCTCCATGTGCTAGCATGCTCCTCCACATGCATGGTGTTCCTTCTGGAAATCCACTTGGAGGTTATCCTTTTCCTTCGTCTTAAGGAGCTTACATCTATCATGGTCCATCCCATCCGGGATCATTTCCTAGTCCTTTGCCCTGACAGTTCTATGTGTGTTAACTCCAAGGTTGGATAAGCTATCAGTACTCTTTTTTCTGCCCTCCTAATCTAGAAGAATCGTAGTGCTAAACCATTAATTAGTAGTTTACGTAGGACCTCCACTCGCCCTTCCAAACACCACGAGATGGCCACCTTTAAACTCTGAGTGCCACTTTGTAGTTTTTTTTACATGTTGACGAGTAATTGTGAGTCTCCTTCTACCACCATCGGCATGCTAAAATTTTCCATAGCCCACACCAAGACTTACATTAGACCCTCAAATTTCATCATGTTGTTGGTCTCCCTTCCCAGGAAGCCATAACCCAAACCTTTCATGCCCCCCCCCACTGGTCACAAATAATGAAACCATAAGCCACTGGGCCTGGATTACCCTTAGATGCCCCATCTAAATTCAATTTGGATAGGTGCTCTGGAGGAGGAATCCATCTATCTGGACTCTCTAAATTGTGAGGTTTCTTGGCCCTTTCCTTTAGTTTTTCTAGAATTCCCCTGAAGCCCTAGTCATGCATAATATGTTGCTCATTACCTGTCATCTCCTAGTCCATGTTCTCCCAATTTCCTGTAAGAATTGTTTTAGTCATATTACTAGTAATACCATCCCAGACTCTGTTAATCAGACTATATTTTCCTTGAAAATTCTAGAGTTTCATTCACGCCATATTTCCCATATAAGAAACAAAGGGAAGATTTCCCAAAGGCGGTTAAGAATGCCATTTTGGAAAGGATTTTTGGGCCACGTCATTAGAGATCCAACCAAATTATGTCGTAAACTGTTTGAATGATGGAATATCATCGCTCCACTATCCCAGAGTGCAGAGGAGAAGTTGCAGGATTCAGGAAAATGAGCGGAAGTATCCTTTGCCTATTCACACAGAGAGCACTGGTATGGTCCACTAAGGCCCCTTTATGGTGACCCTAGGTTTTGCTCAAAAGAAATTTCCTTTGTATATTTCGCAGATCCCATAGGATGGTTTTTGGAGCCATCATAGAAGAAACATATAAGTCGACATTGCTTGGAGAATAGAGTTAACCAGAACCAGGTGACCAACCAGGTTTAACGATCACACCGTCCAATTTCCTAGATGTTTCTTAATATTATCAAGCAAATCAATCCAGAAACGCTCGGCCAAAAAGTTCCAGACATTGTCTAAAACTACCAGCCTCCTAAACAGAGGGATGACCCATTATCATGGTATCATTGACAAATTACTGGTGGGTTTGTCTTTCCCCTCCAGTGGTCATCATTAAACCTCTTATGGAATTGCTATCTCTTAGGGATGAAATAGATCTCCCTAAGACTTCATCCATGAGAATAAACAAAAACAACGACAAGGGGTCCCCTTGTATAATGCCCCTTGAGGGTTTAATGATTCCATAAGGAACCCCATTCACAAGAATTGAGAAAAAATACGAAGAAACCAGATTCATAACCCAGTTAACCCAGTTTCGATTAAAACCAAAAGCTTCAAGAATTTTCCAAATAAATTGCCAATTCAGTTTGTCATAAGCTTTAGCAATATCTAATTTGACCAGTATACCTGGTTTTTTTAATCTTTAGAGAGTGTAAAATTTTGAGAACCAAAATAATCCCATCCGATATATGTCCACCTTCCACAAAACCCAACTGCTCCAGAGATATTAGAGCTGGAAGAATGGGTTTCAGTTGATGAGCTATGACTTTAGTAATAATTTTGTAGATGACATTGCATAAACTGATAGGCCTAAATTTGTCCAGGTCATCCGTTCCTTCACATTTAGGAATTAGGGTTAGGAAGGTGGCATTTAGGGCAGGCAAAATGCGACTTGAAATCCTAGAATCTTCCACTATTCTCCATACATCCATCTTAACCATTTCCTAGAAATGGTGAAAAAAATTGACTGTAAAACCATCCAAACCCAGGGAGGTTCCTTTCTTCATTTGAAAGACAACGTCTTGAACCTCTGTTAAAGTGATGGTCTTCATCGGTAACTAATTTTGTTCATTGGAAGCCAAAGTCAGGATTCTTATTGTCATAGCTTCTATATCCTCTAAGTGATCCCTCCTAGGATCTCTTAATATATCTGAGAAGTGAGAGTTTAAGACGGCTTCAATGTCCTTCCTCATCTCCACCCTTTCTCCCCATACGTTTTTAAGTGAATAGATTTTATTTTTAAATCTATTATGGATAACAAAGTGGTGAAAAAACTTGGTGTTCTTCTCTCCTTCTTGGTGACATCGAATTCTGGTTTTTTTCCACCATTGAATTTCCTCCCGTCTCTCCATTTATTCTAGATTAGTTTCCAATATTCGCTCTTCCTCTTTCAAGGCCATAGAATATCCTTCATTAGTTCCAATAGCCTGGATCTCCTAGAGGTGAGCTTCCAGCCATCTCTTTTCAAGGAAGATATTCTGAAAATCCTCGTTATTCCACTTCTTGATCTTGGCTTTCAAACCCTTCAAGTTTTGCTAGAAATTATACATACTATGCTCCTGACCGTCACACATTTCTCCCCACCAAGACTTAATTTTTTCTTCAAAGTCCGGATTCTCCAACAAAAATTGTTCAAAACAAAATGAATTCTTAAATTGTGATCCAATCCCACTCCACATAAGTTCAATTGGCCAGTGATCAGAACCCCTCCTCGAAAGCGTTGCACTATGGATTTCATTTCCCAAATCTATTATTGATTCAGTAACTAAAAACTAGTCCAATATTGATGCGATATGAAGATCCCCAGATCTCTTATTATTCCAAGTAAACCAAACTTCCCCTAAATTTATGTCCACCAAACCCAGGTCCTCTATGGTTTCTCTGAAAAGATCATATTCTTCTTCCAAGCAGCATATTCCACCCTTTTTTTCCTCCAAGTGATTAGGTTAAAATCACCTCCCACCACCTAATGTGCATTGGGAAGTATCTCCCTCAAATATCTGAGAGATCCAAGAAAATCCCATTTATCCCCTGCTCTTTGCATCCCACAGACATTCGTCAACATCCCAGTGATAGGAAAACCCACCACCCTAAAATTTGTTGTAAGCAAGTTTCGAGTCCCTTGAAACCCACTCAAGTCCCAGGATGGATCCCAAAGGATACCTAGACCTCCAGAAAACCTCTTGCATCTATCCCCATATTTTCACATCTTACACAGATTCCCCCCTCTATCTCTTGGATCTGATCTGCTACACACTTTGTTTCTTGTAAGAAGACAATAGCCAGGTTTTTCTTCTTAATCTTTTTAATCATAATTTTAATATTTCTCGGGCTATTTAAGCCTCGAATATTCTAGGAAAAGAGTTTCATTGGGAAAACTTACAACCCTAGGGCATATTTGATTGTCAGGTATTATCCCTACTCAACCAAACTACTTCCTACTTCTACAACCCTTTGTTTGTTTGTTTTTCGTCCAGTATTCCTCCCCTGCTCCTCAACTTTCTTTTTTGTTTCTTTATGGGATCTCGAGCTGATACCAAATAGGTTCGAAGATTTGGATTTCAAAATAGCTTCCTTAAGAAGGATAACTTGTTCCTGGGGAACATACCCTTTGTATTTATCTGTGCATTCTTTTTCAATCCCTTCTAGATCTGATTCCCCTCACTACTACATTTCGATCCAAAATCCTACGGAAAAATCTGACGGTGCATGGATTTCTATTTTTAAACTTACCAAAAATCACAAGGATAATTTTTTTTTTGTTGTAAATGTGGCCATAAGCGTCGCTTAAGCGATGACTAGTCTCATAAGCGTCGCTTAAGCAACGGCTAGTCTCATAAGCGTCGCTTAAGAGACGACGCCTCAAATTGGTGAATCATTTAAATAAATACACTTAATTGGTCAATTATTTAACATGGAAAGCGCCGTCGCATATCTGACACGTCGGTTCATTTCCTACACACACTCATATAAATAGATGTAGGCCTAGGTTCATTATCTCACACACTCACTCTCGCACTTATCTCTTGGACAAGAAATGCGAAATTCCTAAGGGTTTGTTTTTTGGCCTTGTGCTTTTGTGGGGATCTTCCCACTTGGTCTTGGATTTTGGTCTTGCTCTTTGGTGACTTCTCTCTTGAAGTATCTCTTGGTTAATTTCTTGGTTTAGGGTTTGGTTTTTGGCCTTGTGCTTTTGTGGGGATCTTCCCACTTGGTCTTGGATTTTGGTCTTGATCTTTGGTGACTTCTCTCTATTGGTTTATTCTTGGTAAATATTTCTTGGAGAAACTTTATTCTCTTGTGTTAGGGTTTTCTCTTGTGGATTTGGCTTTGAATCTTGTGGAAAAGAATATTCATCATATACTTGGTTTTGTATTGAGTTAGGGTTTACCCTCACTTAGGGTTTGCTTTTGTGGATTTGGCTTTGACTCTTGTGGAAAAGAAGATTCATCATATACTTAGTTTTGTCTTGAGTTAGGGTTTACCCTCACTTATAAGGTTTTTCTCTTGTGGATTTGGCTTTGACTATTGTGGAAAAGAAGATTCATCATATACTTGGTTTTGTCTTGAGTTAGGGTTTACCCTCACTTAGGGTTTGCTCTTGTGGATTTGGCTTTGACTCTTGTGGAAAACAAAATTTATTATATACTTGTTTTTGTCTTAACTAGTTAGGGTTTACCCTCAATTAGGGTTTGCTCTTTTGGATTTGGCTTTGACTCTTGTGGAAAAGAAGATTCATCATGATATACTTGGTTTTGTCTTGAGTTAGGCCGGTTTACCCTCACTAATTAGGGTTTGCTAGGGATTTGGCTTTGACTGTTGTGGAAAAGAAGATTCATCATATACTTGGTTTTGTCTTGAGTTAGGGTTTACCCTCACTTAGGGTTTTCTCTTGTGAATTTGGCTTTAAATCTTGTGGAAAAGAAGACTCATTATATACTTGGTCTTGTACTCTTGAGTTAGGGTTGACTCATGTGGATTTGGTTATAACCATTGTGGAAAAGAAGACTCATCATATACTTGGGTTTGCTCATACTTTTTTCTTAGGGTTTGAGTAATAAAATGCGACATAACAATAATGTTACAGGTCATCAAGATCCAGAACAAAATTGACAATTGCTTGCTAGGTTGTGGGATGGAGTGGAAATAAGGGTGACGGAAAATGTTATTGTCCTTGCAGTAGATGTAGGGGCTTTAATAAGAGAAGGTTACTGATCGCAACAGCTAAAAAACATTGTAGGGAACATGGACATGTTGAGGGGGGGCATGAATATCATCCATTGGTAAGTCAATATAATTCATGATTATATATCATGTAGTATTTATATTGAGAGTTTTTGTAATTGTATATTGTATCATTTTCATTTTTGTTACTTAATCGACATGACTAACGTTCTTTGTTTGATGTTTTAATTGTAATTATAAATCAAGGGCCTCCTAGGGCTGTTCCGAACATGGAGAATGTGGTAATTGTGGAACAACTAGCGCAGGAGGAACATCAATATGCAGGTACTGCGAATATTGATCATGATCAAGTTAATGATGATATGGAATTAGACGATGATCATGACGATAACATAATTGAGGATGATGGTGCAAATACATTAATCAATGATGCATTTAATGTTAGAATGGATGATGATCAACATCATGTGCCGCCAATTGATTACTTTGAAGATCTTCATGATTTACCTACACTTGAGAAGGCAGATGAACCGATTTTTGAAGGCTCCCGCATAAGTGTTCTCTTTGCTGTGTTGCTGATAATGAACTTGAAGGTTATGAATGGTTTTTCAAACACAGCCATCACGCTGGTGTTAAGGTACGTATGTGATTATATGTTTCATCGATCACATATATATGATTTGATTTATGTTGCTATAATATTTGTATTGGTATACGTACTTCATCATAAAAATAATAAGGATGTATTTGTTGTCGTTAATATTATGCTCTTCAAATATTTATACTAACCATTTTTTTAAAATTTGTTGTAACAGCTTGATAGGTGAATATTTGTTACCTCCATCAAATAAATTACCTCGCACATACCGATATTTGAAAAATATCATGAAATATGTTGGAATGGACTATCAAGCAATTGATGCATGTCCTAATGATCATATTTTATATTATAATCAGTATGAGTTTGCAACAGAATGCCCTATATGTCATAGCAGTAGATACCGAATAGATCAAGTAACCAAAAAGGTGTCTTATAAGGTTCTTCGTTATATTCCCATTATTCCACGCTTGCAACAACTGTTTAGGTGCAAAAACATAGCACAATTTATGGATTACCATGCACGGAATAGAAGTGGAGATGATATTCTTCGAATGCCCGCAAATGGTTCTGCATTTACAAACATGGAGGAAAAATGGCCACACTTTAAAGAAGAACCTCATAATGCTAGACTTTCTTTGGCAGCAAATGGTGTCAATCCATTTAAAGAGATGAGATCTACTTGCTCGGTCTGGCTTGTTTTTGTTATCAACAATAACATTCCTCCATGGATGTCAATAAAGAGGGAGCATATAATGTTGGAAATGATTGTTCCAGGTATAATATGTACTTTAGAACAATGTTTTTTTAATGCATTAGTATTTAATTTGTCATGAAGATCAATATTGTTGCATATTCATGTCATATATATATTTCATTTACTTATATGTATTGTATTTGTTGTTTTCTTTTAGGTAAGTACATAGTTAAAGATATGAATGTATATATCGAGCCTCTTGTTGATGAACTACTTAAGCTATGGAATGGTCTCACTATGTGTGATGTCTCTAGACCAGTAGGGCAAAGGGAATTTCAATTCCATGCAATGCTTGCCTGGACAATTCACGATTCTCCAGGGCTAACACATTTTTGTAGTCTTCAAACAAAGGGAAAATTTGCATGTCCAGTTTGTGGTCCCAAGATGAAATCTCGTCATTCAAAGAGTTTGTCAAAGGAAGTGTTTGATGAGTATAGGCA
>LPNX010734607.1:395126-511195 GCA_001517045.1 Pseudotsuga menziesii
TTTGCAATAACATTCATGAATCCAATCATGCAATGAAAGATATCATTGAACATTTAAACAACGATGGAGACCAAATTAATATAAGGTCACTTCCATGGTTATTGATTGAGCAACAAAGCAATGCGGTAAAAGAAGTGATACAAAAAATGAAATTTCCCACAGGATTTTGTTCAAACATAAAGAATATCTTAACAAGGAAAGGTGATTTTGGCGGGGTAAAAACGCATGATTGGCATATCTTCATTAAGGTAATTATATTTATGGTATATATATTGGTATATTACAATACTGCATGTTTTTGGTTTACTTTTTTGCTTAATTTTGAAAAATATATTGATGAGATGTGTTCATTGTTACAGTATGTTCTACCTGTATCTCTCCCAGACAACTTTGACAATAATGTCAAACAGGTCATATATGATCTTGGAAAATACATGAGGTAATTAGAAACAATATTTTTCACGCATCATCATGTAATTTGTTTAATTCGTTGTATAACTTATATGAATTGACATTTGTTTTAGTCAATCATGTAGATTTGTACCACAATGTTAAATTTTCGTCGTTAAATGATATCATTATTTTCTTGCTTTACATGTAGATGGTTTTCATCTAACGAAATCCACAAAGAAGATATAAAGTATTGGAAGAGAGAAATTCCTTGTTTAATGTGTCAAATGCAGAGATTTCTACCTTCGACATTTTTCAATGCACAAGAACACTACCTCATACACCAAGTTGAGGAGATTGAATTGTGTGGACCTACACACGCAAGGTCCATGTGGATGGTTGAGAGGCACTTGAAATTTATGAAGGCTTTAGTTAGACAAAGAGCACGTCTAGAGGGTTCTATGATGGAGGGATATATGGTATTTCAGGCCATGGTGTATATTGTTGAATATTTTCCAGGGTTGACGTTTATTAAGATGAAATTAGATCGATGCATTGGTGATCCAAACTCCACTAAGAAATTAGAAGGAGAGTACCTGATGGGGAAAGGTAAATCAAGGAAGGTCAAAGGTAATTATTAAATGGTGTTATAGATTAATATTAATGTTAATACATTTTAATAATATCGTACATAATTATTTCATTTTTAATATTCATTAATGATATGCATCATTAATATTTATAATGTTACACTGCGTTAAGTAATTATAAATTTCTGAGTTGATTTATGTAATTTTATTTTCATGCAGTTGGTCGCGAGTGTTAACCTAGATCTTGTTTGTCAGCTAATTGAAAACATGTGATTTTAAGGTAGTTCTATAGTTATAACTAAATAGCAAGGGGAGCATAGCATATAAGTTGGAAGGTATGAAAATAAAACTTGAAAGGAGGACTGCCTTCAAATTCCATAACTCTTTAGCTTTTTGTGTGGAATTTCTTTGTAGTAGACATGACACAGCTGACTGTGTTCTTGTGTTTTGAAAATGCCACATATATTACATTATAAATCAAGTTACATGTACATCAAAATTGTTACATCTAGGAGCCAAAAATAGGCCTGACAAGAGCTCCCTGTCTACATAAGTAAGGAGATCTAGCAATTGGCTTTGGTTATGAATTGAAGATCATCTACATCTTTCCTAAAAATGGTGTTCCTGGCTGATAGCTCGATAGCCATATCTGATCTAAATATAGAAACTAGCCATATCTGATCTAAATATAGATACTTCTTTCAAATTGAGACAAATGCCAGATTACTGGAGACACACCTTGATGATTTGTACTCAATCAAGATACAAATGATAAGGGAGACATGGCATGGATGTGTAACAATGCTTGTTGCAATCTTTATCTGATGCAACAATCCTTTTGTCAAGATATTTCATTGCTTTTTCATGCTTTTTCATGCATTTTTGGTCAGATCCAGAAGCACATAGATTTGATACATATGAATTGCTCTTCTGCCAAAGAGAGGTTTTTACTATACCAGGATTCCAGCTCCTTTTTGATTATGTTTTGGGTGGCTTGATGGTTGGTGGAACTTTGGAAAAATATAAGAGTGGAAATCCTAGATATTGGGTGGTGAAGGAACCATTTTGGAAACTTAATATTTCTAGGATCATTCTTAAGCAAGTCTGGTGATCAAATTTGTTTCTGTATGTGTGTTGTTTTAAGGTTGAATTGGCACTTTCTTCCATGAAAGCTTTAACCATGTTCTATATATACAAGAGTCCTTTGCTAAGATTTGGAAGCTTATTGAGTATTCTGAACATCATTGTTCCTCGAGGGTATGGATCCTCATTCTACCAAGGGCCTACTTTTTATAATCAATCTGGGTTTAAAACCACATGAGTGCAAATGCAAAAGGGATTTTGGGGGTTTCTCACAATTTCTGATATTGATGCTGATCAGCCAATGGTCCAATAAGGCCCATTCTGTAATAGTGCTCTTTGCTTCAAAGCCCTGGGTTATCCCAGCCTTAACTTAACAAGAAACTGTCAAATCTATCCATAACAAAATTCTTCACTTTTCTTTGGTTATTCTAGGAGAACAATCAATTAATTTTTCTTCTTCTTCAAGAAGTCAGAGAGAGTTTGGCATAATTATCCTGTAGTGCAACCTTTCTTTCATGAGCTCCTAGCAATAGTTTAAGCTCTCCTCCAACTATCCAAGAAAAACCTTTTCAAGACTCCTTTTCCTTACAGATTTTACTCTAGAATGCTGTCTTGTGCATGACCAATACTGTGCCTTAAATGATTGTTTTGAACAGGTTTTGATACCAGGACATTGAGAAAATATCCAGAGTGAACCAATGGTCTCCAAAATGTTTTCCCTCAATTTTGATTATATTGATATATGGTTAATCGAAATAGAGACTCCCCTGATTGCTATTGGCTGGTTCCGGATATTGCTATTTACTTACTCTATTGTAGCTGCTTCTGCTTTTGTTTTTTAAATGAACACAATGCCCCCTTTTTTTCTGATTGAATCTCCCCTTTTAGAATCCTTCTTTTTGAATTTGATTCTATGCATCTGATATTCAAGGATAAGAATTTAATTTTGAACTTACTTTAGAGTCGAAACTCCCTTTTAACATTGGCAGGCCCAGGTGAAAACTCTAATTAGTGTTTTTCAGGATGAATTTTCAGTTTTTTTGGAAATTTTGAAGCTGATTGTGCTGTTCAATGTTCAAAACAACTTCCTGTTTCCTTTTGTTTGTGGGAGGCTTCTTGCATACATCTTATTTAGGCTGTCCACAGTTAGCAATTGTTTTGGACGTAGTGTTTATTGGGAGGCGTTTATCACACTGGATTTCTTGCCACCAGAATGGAAGATGAGGATTTGAGAAAATGCTCTGGAAGGGGGCAAGAAGCACCTATGCTTTTCACCTGGGAGGATTTCCCCTCAGGATCCTAGATTTTACTTTCAGAGACTTTTGCAAAGGCTTATATGGATATGTACCTTGCTCTTCATCTGGGGAATGCTATTCCAGCTGGCTTGGTACATCTTCCTGCTGGCCAGCATCAACCATATCTTAAAATTATTTTGCATTTTGATCGTCTTTTTCAGTGGTTGAGAAGCTTTCTTGGAGTCTGATGGATTCTTGAACCCATTGTTGTAGCTTTTCAGAGCTGGTTTCTTTGGGCAGTTGCTTTTAATATGTCCGTATTCATTGTGTGTTCCACATTCGAAAGGAATATTTTCATGAATCATAGTCCAGTTCCTGGGAATGCCTTTTACCCAATGCTGATCATTATTCTTTCTGGGATGTGCTTCCTGAGATCTATGTTGCAATATATCTTGGCATATGTTGCCAGTCCCTCGTCCTTCGCCTGAAGTAATTTCTGTCAATTCAATGAAGTTTCCCCGCCCATTTTCGATTAATTTAAGTCATTAGGATTTCTAGAACTTTAAAATAGAGATAACGTAGTCTTTCCGAAAATGAGGGAATTGTGGGCAGATGGAATATTTGGTTGAAGTCTGTTCAGTGTGGGCCAGTACTTTATAAAAGTCTCGATATCCCTAGAATCAACGGTTACCTTCAAATATTAGCTTCTGCAGCTTCTCAGAGGGAAATACTTCTAGAAAGTATCCTCTTCCAAGAAGGAAAATTTGACATTTCATATTCACCTAGGACCTTCAATTTCACCATTACCCATTAATACCTGGAAGATTTCAAGGAATCGGTACTGTGTTCTACTCAATAGCTTCACTCTATTCGTCAAATGTTACATAAATATTAAATATGTTTAATATTAAATAACAGGATAATGTTAGTGGAATGCATATACTTAATTTCTTTCCAAATTTACAAAATGTTGTTGAACTTACAATTATAAGATCAAATTTGATACTTAATATTGACAAATTCTACATCAAACTCCGAATTATCAGGTATGGCAACCAAATCTTGAGTTGTATTTTCTAAATTCGACAGTGTACAGTTAGCTTTAGATTGTAGATAATCTTTAACAGTGTTTTATTTGGAGACATGGAAATTTGTTAAAGGGTTGAATAGCACTGAAGATTCACTTTGCATGTTTATTTTCTATTTGAAGCTTTACCATGTATTTATATTCTAGTAACCACTTGTGCATGTCAGCAGGGAGTTCACCCACTTTCTCCAGTTCAGGCAGTATGTTCTCTACATCAACCACTGCTGCTGCAACTTCTGTGGGCTTCCCATTATTTGGTGGTTCTATCTCTGAGACAAATGGTATGAATTCAGTTCCATTTTCATTTTCTGGAAAGAGCAGTGCTGCATCTACTATTGCAAAGACGGATTCCAAATTGAGAAGCCCTGAAACAATTCCACAGGTTGAACCATCATCTATTGTAGGTGAAGACCATTGATTTAAAAGCTCTACCAGTGGTGAAAATTGCACAGTAAAATCCCAAAATGAACTGAAAACCAGTACTGTCTCTCCTTCCCCATCTCTTTCAGGAGTAACTGATGGTACTTCAAGCACTCTATCCAGCACAGCTGCAATTTCAGCTTCTACAAGTAGTCTCTTTCCCAATACTCAGTCTGCTTTTGCAGGATCTCTGTTTGGGCAGGCATCAAGTTCTGCTACGGCTACCACCTCAGCTCCATTTGCATTTGGGAGCTCTGCAAACATGCCTTCTCTTTCTAGTTCACTGCCATCAGCATCTTTATTTTCAAGTAGTACTTTATGTGGGAACACAAGCCCTTCTCTGTTTGGGTCAACTCTGTCTACTTCAGCTTCTAATGCTTCATGTAGCTTGTTTGGCTTAACTGCACCCAGTTCATCAGGCTCCTTCAGTGTACCTTCTTTTGGCCTCAGCAATAGTAGCACATCTCAATTTTCTTCTACTAGTACTCTTGCATCTGGGTCTGGCACCACAACTACATTTGGTGCTGCCAGTAGCCCTTCGGTAGGTTCTACTGGTACCTCTAGCTTCTCTTCTAGCAGTAGTACTTCATTTGGATTGGGCAGTAGCTCTCAGTTTGGTTCAAACACCTCTCCTTCATTTGGGTTGAGCACAACTCCACAATTTGGTTCCAGCACCTCTCCTTCATTTGGGTTGAGCACCACTCTGCAGTTTAATTCTAGTACATCTCCCTTGTTTGGTATAACCAGCATTCCTCAATCTAGCTCAAGCAATGCACCTTCGTTTGGCTCAGGTGTAACATTTGGTTCAAATACTACATCTTCATTTGCCACCGGGAGTACCCCTTCATTTATTTATGGCAGCACTCCTGCATTCGCTTCTGGAAGCATTTCTCCATTTGTTTCTAGTAGCACTCCTTCATTTGTTTCTAGGAGTACATTTGGATCCAGCAGTTCTCCCTCATTTGGTGCAAGCAGCTCCTTATTTGGTTCAGCTAGTGCTCCATCATTTGGGGGAAGCAGTGTGTCATTTTCTACTGCCAATGCTCCAAAATTTGGTGGAAGCAGTGCCTCGTATGGTTCTGCCAGCACTTCATTCTATGGTTCAAGAAGTACTCCATCATTTGGCGTGGGACAGTCTTTTGGAGCTTCCAGTGCAACATCTTCACAGTCAACATTACCCTCATTTGGATCTGGGTTTGGGGGCACTGCATCCTTGCCCTCTGCAGGTTTTTCTTTTGGTGGATCTACAGCTGCAAGAAGCAGCTCATTTACTTTTGGAGGGGTAGGAAACACTCCATCTAGATCCACATTTTCATTTGGATCAGCTGGTACCACCCCTAGCACATTTACATTTGCTTCAAAAGACATTTCTTCTATGCCACAGCCACCAATTTTTGGATTGACGAACTCAAATTCTGCTTTTGGGGCTACACCATCACCAACACAACAAGCTAATCAGATGGAAGATAGTATGTCAGAGGACCCTGCCCACAACCATATGGAAATTAAATTTTGGCATTTTTTTCATACTTGGGTAGACCCTTAGTCATCTCCTTCGAAATTATTTTAACAGTATTTTGATGTTAGATAAATACCTTAAAGTTCTAAAGAATAGGCATTTGTATTTTTATTTTTTTTAAACACTTATATCCGTCGGTTAAGCGACGGTCTGTTAAGCGATTTAAAAAAAAAAACACTAATATCTGTCGGTTAAGCGACGGTCTGTTAAGCGATTTAAAAAAAAAAACCCTAATATCCGTCGGTTAAGCGACTCTTTACCGACAATTATGTTTTCATTATCATCATTTAAACTGTCACTTACCCGTCGAGAAACCCATGCTTACGTTTTCATTACCGTCGCTTACCCGTCGCTTATCCGACGCTTCACCGACGCTTATGTTTCCATTATCGTCGTGTAGCTGTCGCTTAACCGTTGCTTAATCGACATCATTAGCGTCGTTTAAGTGACGATCTATTTCAAGTTTTATATGAATTAGATGTCGGATAACTGACACTTTACATTTAATCGACGATAAACTGAGCTCTCGCTTAACTGACGGTTTTGAAAGATGTCGGATAACCGACGAAAATCCACCGACGCTTAAAAAAAATCATAGTGTCGTACATGCGACAGGGAAGTGTCGAAAATCTGACAATACAGCTGTCGAATTTTTGGTCGAAATGTAGTAGTGCCTATATCCATATCCTCGGCTTCAGCCTCCTCAAATTCCCGTCCCATACTTTCATCTCTGTTATTATTTTTCCAGTTCTGATTCTTTTACAGAATTCTGGTTAGGATTTTCATCCTTCGAGTTGGAGACTGTATTCATGGTGCTCCTTGCTTCCAAGGTGTCCTCCTCCTTATTTTCCAAAACTCTGAAAGGGTTTGAAGTATCAATTTTCTTATGAATTTTTTGATGTTCTTGTTTCCGACTTCCTCTCTTCCGGGATATGAATTTTGTAAAACCCAAATCAACTTGATCATCTTCCTTCCATGGATTTTTTCTTAAGTTCATTAAGAGGGAATTATCTAAATAAGTGACCGTACTCATGAAATCTATGACATCTAAAGGGAATTTGTTCATAGTACAGGTTTTGCATCCAGTCCTCATCATCCCATATCATCCTAATTGCCTCTGGTAGTTCATTAGATAGGTACATATAAGCACAAATTCAAGCATAGGAAGTATGATGTTGAATATTTGTTTGTTCAGAGATCTTAATGAAATTCCCTAGACAAATTCCCAGATCTTCAAATATTTTCGAGTCCCAATGCTCACTAGGAAGAGAGTACAACCTAATCCAGACAGGGGAAATTCACATGTATTTTTGTTTCAAACTGAATTTCTCTTTCAATGGCCTTAAGAACAGACCACTAGAGTAATAGAAATAAGGACCTCTATCCAAGATATGGTTCCTATCCTCCAGACTGATAAAAGAGATCATGAAAAATCCCTTTGAGCCCAAATGTAGATCAAAATGCCCCTTTGGTTTCCATGAAGAGTTGATCCACCATATCACTGATTTCTTTGATGGCTGTATACTGATGAATTTACAATTAGAGCATGGTCTGACATGAACTGGATCTGATCTCTCAAGTTCGAATACCTAACCACCATGGATGGGATCAAATATGATTTCAACAAGCATTGCCTGGGCTTTCGGTCCATGCCCATTGTACCCGGGAGTGACCTTTTAGACAGGTTAATTGGAATCTCAACAATTTTCTTTTCCTCTGCTTTTGGGGGTTAGGAAGCAGAGACACCCCCCTTCATCCTCCATCATCATCTGTCAAAACCTCACCCACCTACAAAAAATATCGTAAACACCTTCCTCCTCAGTTCTGGGAGCTCTCCAAGATGATCCACCTATAATCACATCATAGTTCATTAATGGAGTGTTGTTACTTCATATAGGAGGATCCTACTGTTCGCGACTGTCACATGCCCCAATTTGCAAGACAATTTCATGTTTTTGAGAAACAATATGTTATATTTTATGTTAAAGTTTGTAATTAATGACCAAGTGGGGTCAAGGATAATTTAATGTATTGCAGAATTTTTTATTAATAAATAAAATAAAGATGAGACAATAGATTAGGGGAGCTATTAAATGAGTGTTTACTGGCCATTTGGTGGATGAGATTGGGTTGAGAGCAGTTTGAAAAGTGGCAGCATTTTCAAACTACTTCTAGCTGTTGCAGGTGGCAACTTCCCTATTTTTGTGGTCATGATTCCCCAAGAAAGTCGAACAGGAGCAGGTGGCTCATTAAGTAAAAACTGACCCAAAAGACTTAGGCATGCTAATAAAACTTCCCATTGAAGACAACTGAGGCTACTCATTCTGGATTTGTGATCATTTTGAGTGAATGAAGTGCACATGTGAATTCGATGGAGGGGACTAGTTGAAGTAAGTTTGAGGGAATAAGTGCTGTAGACTAAACTAGTGCAACTATTCTAAGCTGAGTTCATACTATTGTAAGCAAAACAAAGTTACTACTGAACACTTAGTGGATTTGCAGAGGATCTCAAGACTACATCTCTACCCATTACTCTACCAGGAGACAAGCTCGAGGGTCCTGAGAATTGCAGTCTAGATCTTCTCCAGGAGTTGGTTGGGAGGAACAACTTCCTTAAGCTGTTGTCAATTACAGGTTCTATTTGTTTAAGTTCAGTTATTATTTTATTTACTGCATCATAAAAGTTTAAAGTTTTTCATGATTATAATATATTGTTATTTTATTCTGTTAGGGATAAATAGGAAAAGTTATTTATGTTGTGAAAGTTAGTAACTAGTTAAATTAGGGTAAATCAATAGAGACATTGCTGAGTTAATTGATAGATAAATAAAATTACCTAAACTATATTTTTCCACACCTCTTTCAAGGTAGTACTCTAGTACAACAACTATATTTATTTCAAATAAGTAGATTCAACAAAACTTGAATGCATATGCGAATGATTACTTTCTATAGGATTTGTGTAAATTATTCATAGAAATTAGCTGCATTTGTAATATTTATTCAAGGTATTTAAATTAATTAATTAAAGATAGAAGAACAAGTTTAAAAAATACATACTAGTATGAATAATATTTTATACAGTAAAACTAGTTAAGTTATAAATTATAAATCTAGTAAGTAGACCTAAATAAATAATAACATAGAACAGTAAAATATTTAAACTAGGTTTAACATAGTAAACAATATATTAGATTAACTATATACCTAGTTAGTTCATTAATGAGAAATTGTAAACTAGGTTTATTGAAACAAAATTACTAGCTCTGTAAACCATTAAAAATAATTAGGGTTTACAAAAGATATATACTTTCACACTAGAATAAATTCAAAATTATAATACTAAATCCTAGCACATACTATTCTTGAAATTTACAGAAAAGAAATACATTCATATATTCAACCCCATTTCCAGAATTCATTATAGTATTATTAAGTTACTGCTAGCAAGATAATTTTTAACCAAAGATTAATAAAATCTTAGTCCTTTAATTAAGAAGAAAATATCTTACTAATCTAATTAATCCTATCCATCGAAAAAGTAAATAACTATAAAAATGGTTAAAATAAACCAAATATGCTTAAATAAAAACCAAAGAGAGGAACTGCTAAATCAACATTAAGCTGTGAAAAATATTTTAAATAATAAAAACGAAACTGAACAAACGGACTCTCAACTCGCAGCCTTTTATTTATTAGCCAAAGCTAAAAATTTACATAAAAGTATCAATATTTAAACCGGGTCCACAAAATCGAAGCAACCATCAGTTTAGCTATGAAAGCTCTTTACTCAAGCAAGTAGTACTGTAAGAACAACCCTTAAATTTTTCATAAAAAAAAAACCATAATTAAAACCTCTTGAAATGACCAAATGACCTGACAGTAAGAGTCATAGCTTAAGCTAGTTACAAACTTTACATTTATAAGTGCACCGTGACTAAAATAGGAGTGAAACTACTTCTTTAAGTCTCAGCTGAGAGAGCCCGAGTTCACCCATTACAAACAACCACTAGGGTTTTTAAAAACATAAATTAAAAAAGAACAAACAGAGCAACTAAAGACCGACTGAATCAATAACCACACGCATGGTAGTGCCATACAATCCACTTCACAACAGTGCAGGAGAAAAACCCCAGGTGAAACCGAGGCTTACCAGTTTCAAAGCCTTCATGAAAGCTCTGTTGTTGAAGTTATCAATACTTTGAGCCACAGTGATGAGCCTGCACAAACAAGACCAAAGGGAGATAAGGGTTATATCGAAATCCTTAAAAAAATAAAAGTTAAACTTATTTCAGAGCAGTAAAAACCAATTGAAAACCTTACCGAAGGCATGACACAATTGCTGGAGGTTGCAGTTCACCCTGTCTCCCTCGTGAGTTTCACAAGTTTAAATGGAGCCTGCCAACATGAAAAATGCAGAGTGCAGCATCCAATGGTGGAGTATTAGGCCACGACAAGGTAATACCAAAACCCTCATGGAGGAAGCAACAATAAAACAAGAATGCTACTCACACAGTAAAAGCAAAGGTGAAGATGACTCGAACCCCAGTACTCTCTACACAGTTAAACCTCCTCACGAGTCATGATGGAGGTAAAGACTTCTTACTCACCCTTCTACCAGCTCGTAAAAGGTCACAAGGCCTGTGTACATTGTGATGGAGGTTCGACATCAAACATGGCAGCCACAAGCTCTCGGCTCGACCACCCACGATTCAGACTAAACAAAGCGTATTTTAGGGTTGAAGCCAATTTTATAGCATCTCAAGGCAACGAAAACCCTAAGTTCCAATCACCAACCACGTTTCCAACAAATATTTCACAATTATGGGTATTGAGATATAGTCAAAGTCTCGATTTCTATTCTACACAAATCATTGGGTTTTAAAGTCAAAACCTTATAACATTATTGCATAGTATCAATATTTTTTCTCCTTGTTATGTTTTCTTGTTCATAAACCATAGTATTTGTATTATGGAAAAGTATTCATTTATACTAAGGGACCTATGATTAACTATAATTTATCTATTTTCATATTGATATGAAATAATGTTTATATTTGTTAGTAATAAGACCATAACGATGGAGATAAATTAGCCTTCCATAAAAATACTTAACCATAGATCTTGGATTTTGTAAGGTGTTCATTTTACAATAGAGTTTTGTGCATAGTTTAACTATAGCTTAAGAATTTAAAAGTTTTCCTCTAACACCTACTATTGATAATGATATTATACTAATCAAGGAAAATAAACCAGATACTTGCATATACCTATTCATAAAAATACTGAAGCTGGGATTAGTAAATAATACATTTGGAAATTACAATATATCCATTGTAATCGAAAGCTCATATAAAACAAGGTTTATATACTAGCGAAATAGATAATAATACATGGTTTAGAAGGTTTACTAACGTAGAGTATTTTAAAGGTAAAAAAGAACTCAAATAGATATGAACAATACATAGTCCAATCTCTGTATAACAATATGTAGTTAGGGATACAAGTACATGCAACATATTTTCTCTTTTATAAAATTGTTTGGCCACTATGCTCTTTTTGGAAGAAGTAGAACTGTTCTTAAACTAGAATAATTCAAAATGAAATAAAAGCATATAATTGCAAATACAAGAAGGAAGAATTGCTTGGATAAATTACTAAAGTGGTAAACATAACTGCACATAACCCATTCTTTCCCAGTAGTGTTATTACAATATTTTATGCAGTTTAATAACATTAAAAAAAAATACCAACAATACCTTTTATAGGATCAAACTGCAAACAAACATTTTTACTAGAATTTTATCCTATGCTAGTCGAAAATTATTCTCGATTTGGATATTTTTTACTGGTAACAACACTGCTTACCTGTTTAGAACCTGTAAAAGAAGCATCATTCCACTGCGTTAGCTGTAAGCTAAGTAAGCCCCGATCTCATCTAATATTCTTTCCTACTTGTCAAAAGAAAGTAATAACACACTTAGTATCAATTTACGATGCAGTTTCCTTTCTTGTTTTCTAAAACATAAACTGCTGTGTTTAACATCGATATCTTAGTACTTCAAAATAAACTAATAAATTATCTAGAGTTAAAGAAATATAATGCTCTTTGTTAAATATTATTGTTTGAGTATCCGCTAATAGTTATGGTTCATGGGAAATGACAACCTTGAACATTTTATATTACAGGAAAAAAATTAAATTTTTACGAATTTTTGGGTTATTACAACAACCCATCTCTCCTCCCATTCTCTCAATCCCTACTTCAATATTTCTGTATTTCTCTATGATGGCGCACTTGTGCAAATGGTGGTTGCACCTTGTTGAGTCCATTTGATTCCAAAGAATGATTGAATTATTTATGGCTATTTAATATGTCTCCCATCTTCTCTATAAGTATATATTAGCAGAAATACATATGCAAATGTCCACATTTCCAAGTTATGGTGTGACTAGTTTCCATGTGTTGGTTTCCCATTTCAATGGAGTTATATATATGATTTGTGTTGCAACTTGGATATGACGTTATATGATTTTAGTGAGATATTTATATGATTGTAATGTTCTACATTCATTATTCCTTGTTCTGAACCATTACATATACAATTTATGAGTCAAAGTTAAGTTATTACATGGCATTTCACTTAAGCAAATATCACTGAATTTATGTATTCGAATATGAAGCTTTACATATCTATTGAATAAATACTAACCAAAAAAAATGAAATGAAATTAATTATAATATCATTCCCCATACTATTTTTTACAATTTGGGAGGTTCGCATAGGAGTTGGAGAGCCATTTCTGCTCACACCCCACGGGGAATTGCACCACAGATTACTAGTAATTTTACCATTTTTTCCAGTGTCACCAAATAGAGTTGAATATGTCTATAACATGTCATAAATTTATTAGAGAGTCAATTTAGTGGTCCTAAGACTCACCATATCAGTCCTTATCAAATTTGAGACCCTCTTGTGCCATTCAAAACCCTTAGTGTCAAGACTAGTCAAGACATTTTTTCCCCAAATTCTGCCTTTGTTTGGAATTTTGGAATTGGGTCATTACAGTGGTATTAGAGCAAGATATTAAAACCTATTGGATTTCTCTATTAATGTTTACTGATGATTAAATCCCTCCATTAGAGACTGATACTAGAGACATTAACAATGGAAGAGAAGAAAGGGAAGACATTAATTCTAGGTATGAGGAGATTAGAAAAGAACTAGGAATTGGAGATATGGATGACAAGGAAGATAATGAGGACTGTAAGACATTCATTAAGGCAGGTATTGAAGGTATGACCAAACATTTTATGTAAGGGTTCAAATTGTTGGCTAGCCAACTCGGGGGCAAGTCAACACCCGAGAGTAGTAGTAGTTCACCTCATGATGAGAAGAAGACCAATGGGGAAACCATTTTTTCAAAGACAAGACCTCATAACCGACCCCATGAGTTCAAGAATCAGAATGGACCAGCAATAAATAAGTTTTAAGATTCCAAATAGGTCCCTTACACTACTTACAGTGTGAGGGAAGCAACAAATGAATGGCATCAACTAAGTGATGAATGTAGGAAAGTCATACCTTTCGATAAGTTCATTAGGGCCTCTCTCCAGTTTAAGCAAGGAGGAAGTGGGAACCTACTCTTAATAATGAATTAAAGTATACCATGGGAAAAGTAACTATTCCTTCCTTTGATGGTTCTTCCCAAATGTATACTAGTGCTTGGTTGCAAAAATTAAGTGTGTATTTTTAGTTAAATCCTATGGTTGAAGAAGATGCATTGAAAATGGCCATTTTGCATCTTGAAGGGGAAGATAGTTATTGGTGGTTCCTGCATGGTCTTAGAACCTTGGGAAATTATCATATTTTATCTTATGATGGATTCTATAATGCATTAATGGAAACATTTGAGAGGAAATACTCCAAACTTCCTTTCAAAGAACTAGCACAATTGAAGAAAGTTGGAACTCCTGAATGATATGTGTTAGAATTTGAAAATATTTCAGTAATGGTTTCTGATGTATCTATGGCTAGGTTGGATTAATATTTACTGAAGGATTGAAAGAACCTTTGATAGGGCTCGTGAAATCCCACAAGCTAGCTACATTGGAGAATGCCATGAATTTGACAAGAGATTTGCAGAATGTGTTTCCAAGAACCAAATACCCCCCCAAGCCAAATTTTCCTTCCAAGTTCAAGGAAGTTAAGAAACCCTTTAAAAATGACTCCTTTTCCAAAGAAAATAAATAAGGACCAAGCAAAGAAGAAATTAGAAGAAATAAGCTATATTTCACATGCCAACAACCTTGGGTTCCAGGACATAAGTGTGCAAAGGGGAAGGAACACTAGATTGAAGTTTTCTCTGAAGATGATGAAGAGGGGGAAGAGAAGGAGGAAGAAAAACTTTCATCCCAAGAAGAGCGGTATGAAACAACATAATAAGAACAACCTACTCCTGATACAGAAAAAATTGCAGTACTCTCAGGTGTACCTAGATTCCACACCTTGAGGCTCAAGGGTAACATACAAGGACAAAATGTCATGACTCTAGTGGATGGTGGAGCATCTCATAACTTCATATATGTAGCCTTGGTGGAGAGTAGAAAGTTACAATCTGAAACTTTTGATCGTTTCACAGTCATCATTCCAGGTAACAATTCTATGGACTGCACCAAATGGATTCCAAAGCCTCAACTTACTATAGGAAATCATACTATCACTGACAATTTTTATGTAGTGAATGTGGTTGATACAAATGTAGTTTTGGGAGTACAATGGTTTTATTCTCTAGGGGATCATACATTGAACTATCAATTCCTTGAAATGAGGTTCAAAAATTCGGAAGGGAAACCCATCTTGTTGAGGAGAATGCAAACTTGCCCAAATCAAGTGGTGTCCTCTCATAGTATGAGGTCTATATTAAGGCATGTAGACATATAATGGGATGATTAATGTTTAATTACATATTCTAAGCCTCACTTGAAGGTTTCCAAGAATCCTAAGGAGATAGAGCAATTATTGAGTAAGTATGAGAGGGTTTTTGGAGACCTTCCCCTAGGAATACCACCAGACAGAGGGATCGAGCATATAATTGATTTAGAGATAGGAACACAACCTATAAAAATGAATCACTATAGACACCCCAAAAGGATTCTATAGGATATCTAGGATGCAATTAAATAACTCTTGGAGTTAGGTCTCATAAGGCCTAGTTCCAGCCCAGATGCTTCTTCAGTTGTTATGGTAAAGAGAAAGGATGGAACTTTGAGGATGTGAATTTATTTTAGAGATTTGAATAAGAATACAATGAAGAATAGATATCCCATACCAAGGATTGATGAGCTCATGGATGGGCTCCATGTATCCAAGTTCTTCTCAAAGATTGACCTTAGATCTGGTTATCATCAAATTCGAATGAGGGAAGAAGACATACCAAAGACTTCTTTCATATGCCACTATGGTCACTTTGAGTTTGTTTCCATGCCCTTTGGCTTGAAAAATGATCCTTCCACATTCCAATCATGCATGAACATTATATTCCACAAGCAACTTAGTAAGTTTGTACTAGTTTTCTTTGATGACATTCTTATTTACAATAAAACATGGAAGGAACATTTGCATCATCTAGAAGAGGTATTAAAAATTATGCATGATCAATCTTTGTTTGCTGAGCTGTCAAAATGCGAGTTTGGTTTGACATAGATATTGTATATTGAACACATCATTGGTCAAGATGGTGTGAAGGTGTATATGGAGAAAATAAAATCCATTATAGAATGGCCTATTAGAATTTGAATGCCATTTAGATCTTCAAGCAGATAGTTCTAATAATGTATTCATCAAAAGAATGGAGAATGAACATACAATATGAACAAAACAAACCACACAGGAAACATATGAGTATTTCTCAGGAATTTATAGTGTCATTCATAATAATAAATCTGGTGTTACAATAGTTTACAAATAGGAAGAATTCGATTGCATTAGGGAGCAATTCAAATCTACCACGTGGGTTTGACTGTATCTAACTGAATCTCTAACTCATGGTGTCTAAATCAATATCAAATTCCAAAATACACTCCCAAATGTCCAACCAACTCAAAAAATCAGTGACAGCTAGTTAACTCAATGCAACTCAGTGTGGTAGGTGGGAAAAGGAATCTACTCCACATGCAGCCATGATTATCCATGCAAGACTTGCGCTAGCTAACTAATTGTGAAATAACTTAAAATAACTGGGGGCTAACTGAGACTAACTAGTACTAACTCCAACCAACTAAATTAGGTTGGTGCCGAGACTCCCAATGGTTCCTAAAATGTAGGGATTAGTCTAGGAGACACCCAAGCTAATGCATGCACATGTAGTAAGTGGAAGTTAACCTCTAGCAGTGTTCCCCACACTCCAGTGATTGGTACATGTGGCCCCATTAGGCCAAGTGGAACCAATTGTAATAGTGGACCCAAATAATTAATTAAGGTTCCTAAGTTAGGAAAGATTAATCTAATAGAAATTTGACCAAGGGAGGATTAATAATCCTAACAACCCCCCTAAATATTGACTTCGACAACTGTGGGCCTGGTAACAAGACCATAGGTACCCCAAATACAATCTAAAAGATAGTAAAAAATTATTCTTAATACAACCAAGGAAATAGGGGAAAACCTCATGGGAATCCCCCCTGCCCCCACCCCCCTGTCAAAATAAGCAGGAAAATAGAAATATGCAAGATATATTTAGAAGAAAGAAGCTTCCTCCTTAGAAAAAGAAATTGAGGAAAAACACTGCTGCAAATTGTTGGAGTATCGGGTACCTCCACATGGTATAACCGCTGCACCTTTGGGAATATAAAACAAGTGGTTTAACCACCACTCCTGGTGATAGGGCCTTGTGCTGGGTTTCAAATTTTCACCAACATCTGCAGGTTTTGGTGTAACGAAAAAACTTACATGGTATCAGAGCAGAGGTCTCAGGATCAATTCCCCCGAGCTACGCCGGAGGCGGGGTGTTGGAGTATCGGGTACCTCCACATGGTATAACCGCAGCACCTCTGGGAATATAAAACAAGTGGTTTAACCACCACTCCTAGTGATAGGGCCTTGTGTTGGGTTTCAAATGTTCACCAACATCTGCAGGTTTTTGTGTAATAGAAAACCTTACACAAATTTGCAGCTCTAAGCAGCAGTATGGTCCATCAGTGGACCTCTCAATGTACTTTTGAACTGATGACTCTGTTTTTCTCTTCTGGACGGTGAAGGTAGGGAATGATCAAGTTCTTGCTTCTGTGGTCCATGTAGCTGATCATTCACCATCATCAAGTAGCACCGACCTGGAAATTTACTACACCATACCATGGAGAGTGAATCTGTAAGAGATAGTGTAGCATGCTCATTCTGATACTAGGACCTTGTTCTTCTTCTATCTTCTGGATCTCTAGCACCGCTTCCAGCTGCATCAAGAAGATTTTGAGCCCATATGGTTTTAGGATTTTGATTAGGAATGGGTACTGGATCTAAATCTAGAATCTCTTGAGATTTAGTCTCAATAACATGATCATGATGAATGCGATCTTCTTGATCTGAATCTGAAACCTGTAGCACACCATCATCATAAAAAATAGGTGGAGAAATAGTTATACCTTCCTGTGCTGTTGGAGGAGTATAATGCAGCTGATCTTCTTCTAACTGGTCACTTCTTTCAATGAAGCATATTTTGGTTGTAACCTCCATTAGTTTGTAAGCTTTTGCATATTTTGCAGATCCTAGCATAATGCATTCGCTACTTTGGGCTTGGAAGACCTTCCTCTTATTAAGTGGTATTCTGGCCCAAGCCTTGGAACTAAAAACTATCAGATGAGAGACATTGGGCTTATACCCATGCAGTGCTTCGAATGGAGTGACCCCAACCACTGACTTGCGGGGCATCCTATTCTGAAAATACGAAGCACAATTTACTGCTTTAGCCCAAAGAGAAGGAGGTAGACGCTTGGCATGGAGAAGGCATGCTGCCATCTCTTTCAGTGATCTGTTCTTCCTCTTAGCCATACCATTCTGTTGTGGTGTGTATGGAATTGAGTGTTCCATTCGAATCCCCTCTGATTCACAGAAACTCCAGAAATATCCTTTGATGTACTCTCCTCCTTTATCAGATCTTATTGACTTGATATTCTTATTGAAACTATTCTCAACCATATCTTTAAAAACTTTAAAAGTCTCAAAAACTTCTGATTTTTGTTTCATGAAGTAGATCCAACAGTACCATGAACAATCATCAATAAAGGCGAGGAAGTACCTACAACCATTAATGGAGTTTGTGGGCATAGGTACTCCTACATCACTATGTATCAAATCAAGTGTAGAGGTAGCTCTGTGTGCCTTCCCAACATCATACTTGTTTTCTGGATGCTTACCTACCAAGCAACCAACACATACTCCATCAAAAGTTTGGATGGAGGGAAAACCTTCAACCATTTTATCATTATGGAGTAGATTCTAATATTTGAAATTGAGATGGCCAAATCTTGCTGGTGTTGTTAGCATGAGACAATAAATATGTAGGAGGAGAAACAGGTAAGAAACATGAGAACTCATAAGCTTTGGTAGAGTGATTTGCAATACCTTTCACTACAAGTAGTCTAGTGGCTTTTTCTGTAATCTCAATTAATTTTGAATCGAATGTAACTCTCTTGGGAGAGCTTGTATGAGTCATCTGGTAAGCAGAAAATAGGTTAGCAGCAAGGGAGGGCACATATAAGAAATTTTTGAACTCACCATGCTTCGCTCTGACTAAGCCCCTTCCTTTTGCTAGAATCTGGGAATCATCTCCCATGTGAATGTTCAACCCCTTTGTTAGTGAGAGGGTAGAGAAGGATTCTTTCGAAGCAACCATGTGGTTGGAAGCTACAGAATCTATTATGTATGCTAAGGATGGAGAGATAGTTGCTTTCAAAGAATGACACCTTTCAATATCTTCTGTCTGTGGTTCTTCATTAGTCTTCTTTTCTCTTGGGGAAGCAATGTTATGCTGCTTGAGAAGAGCTGAAATTTCATTAATTTGTTTCCTCATACAATGATCTTCAAGGTCATATCCTTTTTCACAATAGGGACATAACTGCTTTTCAAATTTATTCTTCTTAGAGCCGGAGGCCCCTTCGGAAGTTTGATGATTATGTTTAGGCTTCTAATCAACTACCTATGGCTCATTCTTCTTTGATTTCCCCTTTGCTTGTGCTTTGGAAGAGTCAGAAACTAGGAGAGCTTGATCTTTGGAGGTCTTGATGACTCCCATTCTCATTAACTTGTATTGCTCCTTGATCAAGGACTCAAAAAAAGAATCCAAGAAAGGAACCTTCCAATCAGGAAATCTTTGCTGCTTGGAATGAAATATGGAAAGAAAAACATAATACTAAGGGCCTAGTTTGCTGAGTATGGAAAGGAAATTCTGCTCATCCTTTCTCTCCATCCCACACTGTCTGTATTGGAGTACTAGAGACTTGAATTTAGTAAATAATTTCTCAATGGTCTCGAAACTACTTGGATGTAAAGATACCAACTCATTCTCCAGAATGTGCCCCCGAAGCTCATCTTGTTTGTTAAACAAGCTATTAAGATTCTCCCAGGTTTCTCTGGGAGTCCTCAAGCCTTCTATGTGGAAGAAGAGATCTTTGGATATATAAGTACATAAGTACCCAAATGCTTCATCACAATGGTTCAAAAACTTGTTTCATTCTATCGGCTGATGAGGCTGAGGCTCCCATCCATGTATGATCTTGTGGTATCCATGCTTGCACAAGGCCAACTGCATATCAATCCTCCAATCAAGATAATTGGAAGTTGTGAGGATCTGTGGTTCAGGAGTTTGAGAAATCATAAATGCTTCAGCTGGAAGTATTGCAAAAATTCATAGAAGCTACGTAGCACCTTTCAATTTCACTGCAATAACACACTAAAACATATGAACTATTATAATCATGATTTTCCTCCTAGAATGAACATGTTTTCAGGGTCCATCATGCCCTCTCCACTGCTCTAAATAAATCTAGAGATACCAAATCATCATAGGGGACTTCTGTGGAAAACCAGCTGCTTTCGATGTTCGATGGGGAGAAACAAGCATGAAACTTGCCTAAGAAGGCTCTGATACCATATTAGAATTTGAATTCCATTTCAATATTCAAGGAGATAGTTCTAATAATTTTTGTAGAAAAAGAATGGAGAATGAAGATACGAACTGAACAAAAGAAATGACACAGGAAACCGATGAGTATTGCTCATGAATTTACAATATCATTCACAATAATAAATATGGTGTTACAATAGTTTACAAATAGGAATAATTCGAATACATTAGGGAGAAATTTGAATCTACGACATGGATTTGACTATATCTAACCGAATCTCCAACTCACGGTGTCTCAATCAATATCAAAGTCCAAAATCAACTCCCAGATGTCCAACCAACTCAAACAATCAGTGACAGCTAGTTAACTCAGTGCAACTACATGTGGTAGGTGGGAAAAGGAACCTACTTTGCATGTAGCCATGGATTATCCATGCAAGACATGCGCTAGCTAGCTGATTGTGAACTAACTAAAAGTAACTGGGGGATAATTGAGACTAACTAGTACTAACTCCAACTAACTAAGTAGTTTGGTGCCGAGACTCCTAAGGGCTCCTAAAATGTAGGATTGGTATAGGAGGCATCCAAACTGATGCATGCACATGCAGTAAGTGGCAATTAACCTCTAGCAGTGTTCACCACACTCCAGTGACTGGTACATGTGGCCCCATTAGGCCAAGTGGACCCAAATAATTAATTAAGGTTCCTAAGTTAGGCAAAATTAATCTAATAGACATTTAACCAAGGAAGGATTAATAATCCTAACACCCCCCATGAATCTTGACTTGGACAGCTGTGGGAATGGTAACAAGACCATAGGTACCCCAAATAAAATCTAAAAGATAGTAAAAAATGATGCTTAATATAACCGAGGAAATAGGCGAAAACCTCATGGGAAACCCCCCCGGTCAAAATACGCTGGAAAATAACAATATGCAAGCTATATTTAGAAGAAATAAGGTTCCTCCTTAGAAAAATAACTTGAGAAAAAGCACTGCTGCAAATTTGTAGCTCTATGCAGCAACATGGTCCACTAGTGGACCTCTCAATGTACTTCTGAACTGATGACTCTGTTTGTCTCTTCTAGATGGTGAAGGTAGGGAATGATCAAGTTTTTGCTTCTGTGGGCCATGTAGATGATCATTCACCATCATCAAGTAGCACCGACCTGGAACTTTACTACTCCATACTGTGGAGAGCGAATCTATAAGAGATAGTGTAGCATGCTCATTCTGATACTGGGATCTTGTTCTTCTTCTGTCTTTTGGATCTCCAGCACCACTTCCAGTTGCATCAAGAATATTTTGAGCACATCTAGTTTTAGGATTTTGATTAGGAATGGGTACTGGATCTAAATCTAGAATCTCTTGAGATTCAGTCTCAATAACATGATCATGCTGAATGTGATCTTCTTGATATGAATCTGAAACCTATAGCACATCATCATCATCAAAAATAGGTGGAGAAATAGTTATACCTTCCTATGTTGTTGGAGGAGTATAATGCATCTAATCTTCTTCTAACTAGACATTTATTTTAATGAAGCATCTTCTGGTTGCAACCTCCATCAGTTTGTAATTTTTTGTGTCTTCTGCATATCCTAGCATAATGCATTCACTACTTTGGGCTTGGAAGACCTTCCTCTTGTCAAGTGGTATTCTGGCTCAAGATTCGGAACCAAAAACTATCAGATTAGAGACATTGGGTTTATACCCATGAAGTGCTTTGAATGGAGTGACCCCAACCACTGACTTGTGGGGCACCCTATTCTGCAAATACGAAGCACAATTTACTACTTCAGCCCAACAAGAAGGAAGTAGATGTTAGGCATGGAGAAGGCATGTTGTCATCTCTTTCAGTGATATGTTCTTCCTCTCAACCACACCATTCTGCTGTGGTGTGTATGGAACTGAGTGTTCCATTCGAATCCCCTCTGATTCACAGAAACTATGGAAATATCCTTTGATGTACTCTCCTCTTTTATTAGATCTTATTGAATTGATCTTATTATTGAAACTGTTCTCAACCATATCTTTAAAAACTTTAAAATTCTCAAAATATTCTAATTTTTGTTTCATGAAGTAGATCCAAGAGTACTGTGAACAATCATCAATAAAGGTGAGGAAGTACCTGCAACCATTAATGGAGTTTGTGGGCATATGTCCTCCTACATCACTATGTATCAAATCAAGTATAGAGGCAGCTCTATGTGCCTTCCCAACATCATACTTATTTTTTGGATGCTTACGTACCAAGCAACCAACACATACTCCATCAAATGTTTGGATGGAGGGAATACCTTCAACCATTTTATCATTATGGAGTAGATTCAGACATTTGAAATTGAGATGGCCAAATCTTACTGGTGTTGTTAGCATGAGACAATAAAGATGTAGGAGGATAAATAGGTAAGAAATGTGAGAACTCAAAATCTTTGCTAGAGTGATTTGCAATACCTTTCACTACAAGTAGTCTAGTGGCTTTTTCTGTAATCTCAACTGATTCTGAATCGAATGTAAATCTCTTGGGAGAGCCTATATGAGTCATCTGGTAAACAAAAAATAGGTTCGAAGCAAGGGAGGGCACATATAAGACATTTTTGAACTCACCATGCTTCGCTCTGACTAAGCCCCTTCCTTCTATTGGAATATGGGAATCATCTCCCATGTGAATGTTCAACCCCTTTGTTAGTGAGAGGGTAGAGAAGGATTCTTTGGAAGAAACCATGTGGTTGGAAGCTCCAGAATCTATTATGTATGGTGAGGATGGAGAGATAGTTTCTTTCAAAGCATGACACCTTTCAATATCTTCTGTCTGTGGTTCTTCATAAGTCTTCTTTGCTCTTGGGGAAGCAATGTTATGCTGATTGAGAAGAGCTGAAATTTCATTAATTTGTTTCCTCATACAATGATCTTCAAGGTCATACCCTTTTCAACAATAGGGACATAACTGTTTTTCAAATTTCTTCTTCTTAGAGCCGGAGACCCCTTTGAAAGTTTGTTGATTCTATTTAGGCTTCGAATCAGCTACCTTTGGATCCTTCTTCTTTGATTTCCCCTTTTTTTGTGCTTTGGAAGAGTCAAAAACTAGGAGAGCTTGATCTTTGGAGGTCTTGATGACTCCCATTCTCATCAACTTGTCTTGCTCCTTGATTAAGGACTCATAAAAAGAATCTAAGAAAGGAACCTTCCAATCAGGAAAGCTTTCACATTTGGAATGAAATATGGAAAGAAGCACAGAATACTCAGGGCCTAGTTTGCTGAGTATGGAAAGGACATTCTTCTCATCCTTCCACTCTATCCCACACAATCTGCATTGGAGTACAAGAGAATTGAATTTAGTAAATAATTTCTCAATGTTCTCGAAACTGCTGGGATGTAAAGATACCAACTCATTCTCTAGAATGTGTCCCCGAAGCTCATCTTGTTTGTTAAACAAGCTATCAATCTTCTCCCAAGATTCTTTGGGAGTCCTTAAGCCTTCTAGGTGGAAGAGGAGATATTTGTATATATAATTACATAAGTACCCGAATGCTTCATCACAAAGGTGCAAAAACTTGTTCCATTCTACCAGCTGATGAGGCTCAGGCTCCCATCCATGTATGATCCCATGGTAGCCATGCTTACACAAGGCTAGCTGCATATCAATCCTCCAATAAAGATAATTGGAAGTTGTGAGGATCCGTGGTTCAGGAGTTTGAGAAATCATAATTGCTCCAGCTGGAAGTACTGCAAAACTTCACACAAGCTACGTAGCACCTGTCAATTTCACTGCAATAACACACTAAAACATATGAACTGTTATAATCATGATTTTAATCTTGGAATGAATATGTTTTCAGGGTCCTTCATGCCCTCTCTGCTACTCTGAATAAATCAAGAGCTAACAAATCATCATATGGGACTTCTGTGGAAACTAAGCTGCTTATGATGTTCGATGGGGAGAAACAAGCATGAAACCTACCTGAGAAGGCTCTGATACCATATTAGAATTTGAATACCATTTATATATTCAAGCAGATAGTTCTAATAATGTTTGCAACAAAATAACAGAGAATGAAGATACAAACTGAATAAAACAACCCACACAGGAAACATATGAGTATTGCTCAAGAATTTACATTATCATTCACAATAATAAATTCAATGTTACAATAGTTTACAAATAGAAATCATTCGAATGCATTAGGGAGAAATTGGAATCTACCACGTGGATTTGACTGTATCTAACCAAATCTCTAACTCATGGTGCCTCAATCAATATCGGATTCCAAAATCAACTCCCAGATGTCCAACCAACTCAAACAATCAGTGACAACTAGTTAACCCAGTGCAATTGAGTGTGGTAGGTGGGAAAATGCACCTACTACACATGCAGCCATGGATTATCCATGCAAGACATGCGCTAGCTAACTGATTGTGAACTAACTGAAAGTAACTGGGGGATAACTGAGACTAACTTGTACAAACTCCAACTAACTAAAGTAGGTTGGTGTTGGGACTCCCAATCGCTCCAAAAATGTAGAGATTGAACTAAGAGGCACCCAAACTGATGCATGCACATGTAGTAAATGGAAGTTAACCTCTAGCAGTGTTCTCCACACTCCAGTGACTAGTACATGTGGCCCCATTAGGCCAAGTGGACCCAATTGTAATAGTGGACCCAAATAATTAATTAAGGTTCCTAAGTTATGCACAATTAATATAATAGACATTTGACCAAGGGAGGATTAATAATCCTAACACACCCCCTAAATATTGACTTGGAAAACTGTGGGCCTTGGTAACAAGAACATAGGTCACCCAAATACAATCTAAAAGATAGTAAAAAATGATGCTTAATAGAACCGAGGAAACAGGGGAAAACCTCATGGGAAACCCCCCCCTCAAAATAAGCAGGAAAATAGCAATATGCAAGCTATATTTAGAAGAAAGAAGCTTCCTCCTTAGAAAAATAGTTTGAGAAAAAACAATGCTGCAAATTTGCAGTTCTATGCAGCAACATGGTCCATCAGTGGACCTCTCAGTGTACTTATGAACTGATGAATCTGTTTGTCTCTTCTAGATGGTGAAGGTAGGGAATGATCAAGTTTTTGCTTTTGTGGGCCATGTAGCTGATCATTCACCATCATCAAGTAGCACTGACCTGGAACTTTAATGCACCATACTATGGAGACTGAATCTATGATAGATGGTGTAGCATGCTCATTTTGATACTATGACCTTGTTCTTCTTCTATCTTCTGGATCTCTAGCACCACTTATAACTGCATGAAGAAGCTTTTGAGCCCATCTGGTTTTAGGCTTTTGATTAGGAATGGGTACTGGATCTGAATCTAGAATCTCTTGAGATTCAATCTCAATAACATGATCATGCTGAATGTGATATTCTTGATCTAAATTTGAAACCTGTAGCACATCATCATCATCAAAAATAGGTGGAGAAATAGTTATACCTTCATGTGTTGTTGGAGGAGTATCAAGCAACTGATCTTCTTGTAACTGGAAACTTCTTTCAATGAAGCATCTTCTGGTTGCAACCTCCATTAGTTTGTAATATTTTGTATCTTCTGCATATCCCAGCATAATGCATTTGCTACTTTGGGCTTGGAAGACCTTCATCTTGTCAAGTGGTATTCTGGCCCAAGCTTTGGAACCAAAAACTCTCAGATGAGAGACATTGGGCTTATACCCATACAGTGATTTGAATGGAGTGACCCCAACCGCTGACTTATGGGGCACCCTATTCTGCAAATACGAAGCAAAATTTACTGCTTCAGCCCAAATAGAAGGAGGTAGATGCTTGGCATGGAGAAGGCATGCTTCCATCTCTTTTAGTGATCTGTTCTTCCTCTCAGCCACACCATTCTGTTGTGGTGTGTATGGAACTGACTTTTCCATTCGAATCCCCACCTATTCACATAAAATCTAGAAATATCCTTTGATGTAATATCCTCCTTTGTTAGATCTTATTGACTTGATCTTCTAATCAAATCTTTTCTCAACCATAGCTTTAAAAACTTTAAAAGTCTCAAAAACTTCTGATTTTTTTTTCATGAAGTAGATCCAACAGTACCATGAACAATCATCAATAAAGGTGAGGAAGTACTTGCAACCATTAATGAGTTTGTGGGCGTAGATACTCCTACATAAATATGTATCAAATCAAGTGTAGAGGTAGCTCTATGTTCCTTCCCAACATCATACTTCCTTTTTGGATGCTTACCTACCAAGCAACCAACACATACTCCATCAAAAGTTTGGATGGAGGGAAAACCTTCAACCATTTTATCATTATGGAGTAGCTTTAGATATTTGAAATTGAGATGGCCAAATATGTCATGCCAAATCTTGTTGGTGTTTTTAGCATGAGACAATAAAGTTTTAGGAGGAGAAACAGGTAAGAAACGTGAGAACTCATAAGCTTTGGTAGAGTGATTTGCAATACCTTTCGCTACAAGTAGTCCAATGGGTTTTTTCTGTAATCTCAACTGATTCTGAATCGAATGTAACTCTCTTGGGAGAGCCTGTATGAGTCATTTGGTAAAGAGAAAACATGTTATAAGCAAGGGAGGGAACATATAAGACATATTTGAACTCACCATGCTTCACTCTAACTAAGCCCCTTCCTTCTGCTGGAATATGGGAATCATATCCCATGTGAATGTTTGACCCCTTTGCTAGTGATAGGGTAGAGAAGGATTCTTTGGAAGAAACCATGTGGTTGGAAGCTCCAGAATCTATTATGTATGCTGAGGATGGAGAGATAGTTGCTTTCAAAACATGACACCTTTCAATATCTTTTGTTTGTGGTTATTGATCGGGCTTCTTTGCTCTTGGGGAAGCAATGTTATGCTGCTTGAGAAGAGTTGAAATTTCATTAATTTCTTTCCTCATACAATGATCTTCAAGATGGTAACCCTTTTCATAATAGGGACATAAATTCTTTTCTAATTTCTTCTTCTTAGAGTTGGAGGCCCCTTCGGAAGTTTGATAATTCTGTTTAGGCTTTGAATCAACGGCCTTTGGTTCCTTATTCTTTGATTTCCCCTTTGCTTGCACTTTGGAAGAGTTAGAAACTAGGAGAGCTTGATCTTTGGAGGTCTTGATGACTCCCATTCTCATCAAGTTGTCTTGCTCCTTGATTAAGGACTCAGAAAAAGAAATTAAGAAAGGAACCTTCCAATCAGGAAAGCTTTCCCGCTTGGAATGAAATATGGAAATAAATACATAATACTCAGGGCCTAGTTTGCTGAGTATGGAAATGACATTATGCTCATCCTTCCGCTCTATCCAGTACTGTCTGCATTGGAGTACTAGAGACTTGAATTTAGTAAATAATTTCTCAATGGTCTCAAAACTGCTGGGATGTAAAGATACCAACTCATTCTCCAGAATGTGTTCCCGAAGCTCATCTTGTTTGTTAAATAAGCTATCAAGCTTTTCCCAAGCTTCTCTGGAAAGTCCTCAAGCCTTCTAGGTGGAAGAGGATATCTCTGGATATATAAGTACATAAGTTACCGAGTGCTTCATCACAACAGTTCAGAAACTTGTTTTGTTCTACTGGCTGATGAGGCTTAGGCTCCCATCCATGTATGATCTTTTGCTAGCCATGCTTGCGCAAGGCCAATTGCATATAAATCCTCCAATCAAGATAATTTGAATTTGTGAGGATCCGTGGTTCAGGAGTTTGAGAAATCATAATTGCTCCGGCTGGAAGTAATACAAAAATTCACACAAGTTACGCAGCACCTGTCAATTTCACTGCAATAACACACTAAAACATATGAACTTTTATAATCATGCTTTTCCTCTCGACATGAACATGTTTTCAGGGTCTGTCACACTCTCTCCGGTGCTTTGAATAAACACAAAGCTAGAAAATCGTCATAGGGTACTGATGCATGCACATGCATTAAGTGGTAGTTAACCTCTAGTAGTGTTCCCCACACTCTAGTGGCTGGTACATGTGGCCCCATTAGGCCAAGTTGACCAAATTGTACTAGTGGATCCAAATAATTAATTAAGGTTCCTAAGTTAGGAAAAATTAATATAATAGACATTTGACCAAGGGAGGATTAATAATCCTAACATGGCCTCGTCCCAAAATTCTGACTGAATTGAGAGGATTCATTAGAATTTGTACCTATTATAGGAAGTTTGTGAAGGGGTTCTCCAAACTCACTTCACCTCTCATTGATTTGACAAAGAAATATGCTTCAATGGAATGAAAGGGATGAAAAGTATTTCCAAAGAATGAAATAGGTAATAAGAATCTGTCCTATTCTATCATTTCCTAATTTTTCTAAACCATTTGTCTTGGAATGTGAGCATCACGAGAAGGCATTGGAGCGGTCCTAAAACAAGGAAAACACCCAATATCTTTCGAGAGTAGGAAGCTACAGAAACATGAGAATATTTACTCCATTTATGATAAATAAATTTTAGCCATCATGCATGCTTTGATCAAGTTTAGGCAATACTTGGCGGGAAACAAATTTGTGGTCAAAATTGACTATAACAACCTAAGGTACTGCCTCACTCAAAAGGATATAAATAAAAGGAAACAAAAGTGGGTGAGTAAGATTCAAGCATTTGAATTTGATATTAAATATGTGAAGGGAAATAATAATGTGGTAGCTGATGCCTTATTTATAAGACCTTCTATTTCTCTAATGGATGTAGCAGAAAATTGGAAAGCCACATTAGAAGTAGAGTATGCCAAGGATAAGTTTTCTTGTGAACTTTTTGATGGGAATAACCATGAGGATATTTATAATGTGTTGGAAGGAATAATATAATACAAATATATAATCTCTTTGGTCCCTAGTTCAATTTTGAAGGAGAAATTTTTAAAGAATGCTCACAATTCTCTTCTAGCAGGTCACCCTGGTTTCTTTAAAACATACTGAATGTTGAGGGACGAATCATCATGGAAATGGTTGAAGAATTATGTTATGAAATACATTAATGAATGAACCAAATGTAAGAAAAATAAAGTGGAGCACACACATCCAACTGGACTCTTACACCCCTTTCCTATTCCAGAACAAAAATGGGAGAGCATTTCCATGGACTTCATCACTAATTTACCCAAGGTACTTGGAAAGGATTTCATATTTGTAGTGGTGGATAGGACCACTAAATTTCTCATTTTATTTGTTGTTACTATCACTTTCACTATTTCACAAGTGGCTGACCTATTCTTTAAATAAGTTTTTAGATTTCATGGGCTTCCTAAGAGCATTGTTAGTGACATAAATAACAGATTTTTGTGTGCATTTTCGCAAGAACTCTTCAAAATGGTGGGGAATAATTTGAAAGTTATCACAAGATATTATCCACAAAATGATGGCCAAACATAGAGGGTGAATCAATGGTTGGAAGGCTACTTGTGGAACTATGTTAGTGGTAATAAAAAAGCAAGGATAAAATGGTTGCATTTGGATGAGTTTTGTTACAATACTACTTTTCATATGTCCATTGGAATGTCTCCTTTAAAATAAATTTATGGTTATGATGCATCCTATTTTATTGACCAAATTTTTGGTGATAGTATATCCCCAAAGGCTAAGTATTGGATTGAATAAAGTCAAGAAATTTTGAAGGTTTTGAAAGATAACTTGCAGGTTGCCCAAAATCAACAAAAACAATATGCAGACCAACATAGATTGGATAGGAACTTACAAGTGAATGAATTGGTATATTTGAGGTTTCATCCCTACAAAAAAACCACCATAAAGGGTAAAGGTTCAAAAAATTTCAAACCAAGGTTTTATGGTCCCTACAAAGTGATTGAAAAGGTTGGAGAAGTGGCCTATGAATTGGAGCTTCCCATAGGAAGTAAAATTCATAATGCATTTCATGTTTCATGTCTAAAGAAGGTTATAGGTTAGAATATTTCAGTTTCATATACTTTACCTCCTTTGGATGATTAAGGACAACTTGTTCTCATTCCAGGAAAAATATTGAAAACAAGGGAAATGAGGTTAAGGAGCAGAACAATAAAATGATACTTGGTACAATGGAATGATTTTTTTAGTGAGGAAGCCACTTGGGAAGAGGAACAAATTTTTCAGCATCCAAAATTGTCATCGCTTTAAGACACACAATATTGGGTGGGGAGGACTTCCATGTACCCATCCCAATGAGACCACTAGTTAGCAATGTTTCGTCCACCTACTAGCTCCCTAGGTTGGGGAGGAGGCATTAACTTTTGCAATAAGGGAGCAATGGTACCCAAGAGAACCTTAGATTTCCATTTACACATTAAATTGGGTCATAAAAAGAATAAATATGGATAAAATAAAGTGTCATTTCTTCATAAGGACATTTGCAGGTTCATGGAGACCTTGGGTGGCTAGATTCTTCCTTACACACGTCATGACTTAACCCCAAATTTGAAAGTTTGAGTAATGGAAAACCCCAACTTTGAAATTTTGAGTAATGGAACGTTATTGGAAGGTGAATAGGTGTCAATTAAAATATAATGAGCCCAATTATTCGAATTGGTGAAGAGGAATAACTCCCCATGGAAGAGGAAGAGGTTAGGAAGAAACTAGGTGCCACTTGGAGAGAGATTCCCTGCGTTTTATGACAACAATGATGGAAGATTCTATGACAAATAAGACCTGATTTTAGAACTATGAAAATATGACATGTCAGGGATAAAAATATCCTCCAAGAGGGCGCACTTGGGGTTTGGTGGCAGCAATTTTGTTTTGGAGGAAGATGAAGGGTTGAGGAGAAGAACAAGTGTCATGGAGGTTACTAAACATCATGGATGACTTGGAAGAAGACTATGGGAGGGAATTCGAACTTGTAGGACCTTAGGATGGTTATAAAAATATGTCATGAGGAATGAGAATGTATTTTTATCATTTGAGAATTTTCCTTTGGAATTTTGGAAAGCACTAGCTTGTCCATTGCACGGTGAGTGCTCACTTACCCTGCTAGTGAGCCAATTTCAAGAGAGTAAGATTATCATCCAAGTTTGATATGGGAGAGGCCAAACTAAAATATCATTTGGATTGTAATGGAGTGTTTTTACTTCATATATGAGGATACTACTATTTGGGACCCATCTCTCCTCCCATTCTCTCAATCCCTACTTTAATATATCCATATTTCTCTATGATGGCGCACTTGTGTGAATGGTGGTTGCGTCTTGTTGAGTCCAGTTGATTTCCAAACATGGGTGAATGATTTATGGATCTGTAATATGTCTCCCATACTATGTGTAAGTCTATATTATCATAAATACATATGCAACTGGCCATATTTCCAAGTTATGGAGTGACTAGTTTCCATGTGTTGGTTTCCCATTTCAATGGAGTTGTATATATGATTTGTGTTGCGACTTGGATGTGATGTTATATGATGTTAGTGATATATTTATATTATTTTAATGTTATACATTCATTATTCTCTATTTTGAACCATTACATATACAATTTATGATTCAAAGTTAAGTTATTACATGTCATTCCCCTTAAGCAAATATCATTGAATTTACGCATTCGAATATGAAGCTTCATCTCTGTTGAAGAAATACTAACCACACTAAATGACACTAAATTAAGTCTAATATAATTCCCCATACACTATTTGACAATTTGGGAGGGTCGCATAGGATTTGGAGAGCCATTTTTGCTCACACCCTAGGGGGAATTGCAGCACAAATTACTAGTAATTTTACCATTTTTTCCAATGTACCAAAAACGAGTTACAGATGTCTATAACCTGTCATAAAGTGATAATATATTCCATTGAGTGGTACTAAAACTCACCATATTAGTCCCTATAAAATTCAATACCATCTTGTTCCATTCGAAACCCCTAGAGTCAAGACTAGTCAATACAATTTCCCCCAAAATCCTGCCTTTGTTTGGAATTTTTGAATTGGGTCATTACATTAATAAACCATAAGAGATAAGATATACCCTGGGAAAATAATCCAAGCACAGAGGATGAAAAAATCAGCAATTCTTCGAGTATGATAGATAGATTTGAAGAGAATGATTTAAAACACATAAGTAGATTACCCGATAAGATATATCACTGCAACAATAAAGAAGAGAGATCCAATACATCATTGTAATCAACTTTAATGAACTTGAAAATTTCCCAACACTTTAATAACAATTCAAAACATCAAGCATGCAAAAGAATGCGAGTGGTAGGATCTAGAAATCTATTGGACTCATCACCTAGCACATACATAAGGAGGAGATTAAGTGTAACACCTTGAATGCAAACATTAGTGCCCTCCTTATAACTAGTGCCAAGTTGGAATTTAGGATTCTCTTGCATACAAAATATATCAACCATCCTCTTCATAAATAGATTTAACTAACTTGAACTGAATGTGAACTTCTTGAACTGAGTGTGAACTGACTGAACTGAATGTCCACTATCTTGAGATGAACTCCATCTTCAACTAAATGTATAACCACATATTTAGGAGACTACCTGAGAGTCATAGTGATTCACTATTAGTGTCATTAGTGCTTCACTCTTAGTGTCATCAGTGCTTCACTATTAATGCCATAAATGTTTAACTCTAAGTGCCATAAGTGCTTCACTCTTAGTGTCATCAGTGCTTCACTATTAGTGCCATTAGTGCTTCACTTTGAGTGCCATCAATGCTTCAATCTTAGTTCCATCCATGCAAATCATTTTATTTAATATTTTTATCTTTTGCATGGATCGCTTAGAGACTGGAGGCATGCATGGGAAATTTGAATCCTTTCTATTTCTCTATTCTTTATGTCATTATAATTTATGATTTAATGCATGGTCCACATGTGTTTATTATTTATCCATCTTTTCATATCATACTCAGAAGAATTTTCACACATACTGATGATCATATATATTAACCTGGGTCATATAGTCATATGCTAAAGTAATTCACTATAAAAGTAGCTAATCCATAAAGGATACTTTATAGCACTTAGTGACCATGACTAGCAATATATCACATATTATAACCACCTCAAAAAATGGAGTCCCACCTAAATGAAAACTTTCATTTAGGAGAATGACTTAATACAATACAAGTATCCAGTCTTTATACAACACAAGACCATCTACAGTAATGTACCCAAGTTGGAATCTAGGCACATCAAACCAAAACTCAACCAAAGTGGCTAAGCTATGAGACCACTTTGATGTTCCAACCAACGATGGTCTGAAACACCTACTCCAAAATATATGAAATAATTCCTCTAGTCTTTTGCTACAGACCTGATAAAAATTGTAGCCGAATTATTTTCCACTTCTGGGTTGCAAGGAAGACACACTAACTCAAGGGGGGCAACGATGAAGCTAGAAATGGAGTTTCAAAGGGTAGGAGACTTTGGAAGTTAGGGAAATTTTATGGAAGGTGTTTCTAGTCTCTATAATATCAGGGTATGTAAAAGGAATGTATGCAGAAAAATACAGAGGTTGATTTGGCTGTTTGGGACTCCAGGAATGGAATTTTAGCAATTTGGGACTGCGTAGTTTCCTTGTCTTCAACCCTATTTTAACCAGGTCAAATGGGCTAAAATTTTTGATATGAATGTTTTATTTGGACCAATTTTCTATATAGTTTCTAGATCTTGTCTCATATTTTTTATTGGATGAGACGAATCACCATTTTGATCAAAATTCCAAAACTTGTCAGATTTGGCTAGTGAAAGAGCATGGACATGGAGGAAAGAAGGAAAGGGGAAGAATATGAAGGTTAGTATGGGATTTTTTGTAGGGTATGTTTGTAGGTAGACTATGTAAATGTACAAGAATGTTCAAGAAGTGAAAAGGGAGTGTTTGGGTGATTTGGGAGTGATATAGAGTAGCAAGGGTGAGGAGAGAGAGTGTGTGTTTATAGACTTCCAAATGGCACAAAAGGCTTACAATTTTCTGTAGGAGTGGCATGTATAGATTTCACTGATCATATTAATCCATTATACAGGTATATGGAAACACATTTGTCATTTACCCAAGATTTATCATTTTTAAACATAAAATGGTGCACATTGAAATAGAGAGAAATGGATGGCTTCACTAGTTAACGAATCCACTACACAACGTACTGGGACCATTTATGTTTCAAAATAAGCTACTTCCAAATTCTACTCCATTGCTTCTGGGTACACCAACATATGTAGTCTAGATCATTTTACTAGCTTTTGGACACAATAAGCAATAAACAGACGCAAGAGGAATCAAATGGAGCTTCTTATTATTAGAAAATGATAGAATGGTCCATGTACATCAATAGGGTTGTGCTAAGAGAATAAATTATAACACAACATGTAATATGAATTTCGAACCCAAATATATATAGGAATAATAAGAGATAATTTGTGATACAATCCCATGAACTCCTGCAATTGATGGTAGCATGAGTATGAAAGCCTAATCCCACAAGAAGCAACTGATAGGATCACCAAATCGATGTAAAATGGAACAACCAAAACCCACCATCAGTGTTGGATCAATATATCTCAATGAGAAGATCCAAATTCCCAACTCCACTTCACCAATTCCTTGGTTACTTAGATGCAGAAGGGGGCCATCACCAAACTGTTGTCAAGGAGAGCATCACCCAAGACTAGGTAGCACCAAGCTTACCATACAAAATAAAACTATTTATAAGCTTGCATTTTCCATTCACCTTTGCCTCCTTTTATACTTGAAAAGTATCCAATACCATGGATAAATACCATGGGCCAATGAAAACCATGTTCCATTATCACCTTTTGCGAATACCATAGAAAAATACTATAGAACACCGAAAACCATGCACTGGGTAATTATTGCTCCACCAACTTCATAAAGGTTCCTTCTAACCATTTTGACTTTCATAAACGCACCCTCTAACTTCCTTAACCTTTTCCTTGTGCATCCTTTGACCAAATTAATTATCCAATTTTCTCCAATTAGATGTAATAATTATTTTGGCTAAATTTTTCGTTAATCCAGAGTAATATTATCCTTGGCCAATAATTATAATTTTTGGCTTTAATAATATTATTGGCTAATTTCTACAATTAAATTATTTTCTCCTTATTTGTCACCATTAATAATTTTTCTAAGGTGACTTGGGCAATTTTTAAACCATGAAAAATATGGGGACATGGTAGTCCTGCCCTCCCAAATTTGCTTGTCCTCAAGCAATGAAGACAAGCAAGGGAGGGCACATATAAGACATTTTTGAACTCACCATGCTTCACTCTGACTAAGCCCCTTCCTTCTGCTGGAATATGGGAATCATCTCCCATGTGAATGTTCAACCCCTTTGTCAGTGAGAGGGTAGAGAAGGATTCTTTGGAAGAAACCATGTGGTTGGAAGCTCCAAAATCTATTATGTATGGTGAGGATGGAGAGATAGTTTCTTTCAAAGCATGACACCTTTCAATATCTTCTGTCTGTGGTTCTTCATAAGTCTTCTTTGCTCTTGGGGAAGCAATGTTATGCTGCTTGAGAAGAGCTGAAATTTCATTAATTTGTTTCATCATACAATGATCTTCAAGGTCATACCCTTTTTCACAATAGGGACATAACTGCTTTTCAAATTTCTTCTTCTTAGAGCCGCAGACCCCTTTTAAAGTTTGTTGATTCTGTTTAGGCTTCGAATCAGCTGCCTTTGGCTCCTTCTTCTTTGATTTCCCCTTTTTTTGTGCTTTGGAAGAGTCGAAAACTAGGAGATCTTGATCTTTTGAGGTCTTGATGACTCCCATTCTCATCAACTTGTCTTGCTCCTTGATTAAGGACTCAAAAAAAGAATCTAAGAAAGGAACCTTCCAATCAGGAAAGCTTTCTCGTTTGGAATGAAATATGGAAAGAAGCACAGAATACTCAGGGCCTAGTTTGCTGAGTATGGAAAGGACATTCTTCTCGTCCTTCCACTCTATCTCACACTGTCTACATTGGAGTACAGGAGAATTGAATTTAGTAAATAATTTCTCAATGGTCTCAAAACTGCTGGGATATAAATATACCAACTCGTTCTCTAGAATGTGTCCCCGAAGCTCATCTTGTTTGTTAAACAAGCTATCAATCTTCTCCCAAGATTCTCTGGGAGTCCTTAGGCCTTCTAAGTGGAAGAGGAGATATTTGTATATATAATTACATAAGTACCCGAATTCTTCATCACAAAGGTGCAAAAACTTGTTCCATTCTACCAGCTGATGAGGCTCAGACTCCCATCCATGTATGATCCCGTGGTAGCCATGCTTACACAAGGATAGATGCATATCAATCCTCCAATAAAGATAATTGGAAGTTGTGAGGATCCATGGTTCAGGAGTTTGAGAAATCATAATTGCTCCAGCTGGAAGTACTGCAAAACTTCACACAAGCTACGTAGCACCTATCAATTTCACTGCAATAACACACTAAAACATATGAACTGTTATAATCATGATTTTAATCTTGGAATGAACATGTTTTCAGGGTCCTTCATGCCCTCTCCGCTACTCTAAATAAATCAAGAGCTAACAAATCATCATATGGGACTTCTGTGGAAACCGAGCTGCTTTTGATGTTCGATGGGGAGAAACAAGCATGAAACCTACTTGAGAAGGCTCTGATACCATATTAGAATTTGAATACCATTTAGATCTTCAAGCAGATAGTTCTAATAATGTTTGCAGCAAAATAACAAAGAATGAAGATACAAACTGAACAAAACAAACCACACAGGAAACATATGAGTATTGCTCAAGAATTTACATTATCATTCACAATAATAAATTCGATGTTACAATAGTTTACAAATAGAAATAATTCGAATGCATTAGGGAGAAATTGGAATTTACCACGTGGATTTGACTGTATCTAACCAAATCTCTAACTCATGGTGCCTCAATCAATATCGAAGTCCAAAATCAACTCCCAGATGTCCAACCAACTCAAACAATCATTGAAAACTAGTTAACTCAGTGCAATTGAGTGTGGTAGGTGGGAAAATGCACCTACTCCACATGCAGCAATGGATTATCATGCAAGACATGTGCTAGCTAACTGAGTGTGAACTAACTGAAAGTAACTGGGGGCTAACTGAGACTAACTTGTACAAACTCCAACTAACTAAAGTAGGTTGGTGTCGGGTCTCCCAATGGCTCCAAAAATGTAGGGATTGATCTAAGAGGCACCCAAACTGATGCATGCACATGCAGTAAGTGGCAGTTAACCTCTAGCAGTGTTCCCCACACTCCAGTGACTGGTACATGTGGCCCCATTAGGCCAAGTGGACCCAATTGTAATAGTGGACCCAAATAATTAATTAAGGTTCCTAAGTTAGGCACAATTAATATAATAGACATTTGACCAAGGGAGGATTAATAATCCTAACACACCCCCTAAATCTTGACTTGGACAACTGTGGGCCCTGGTAACAAGAACATAGGTCGCCCAAGTACAATCTAAAAGATAGTAAAAAATGATGCTTAATAGAACCGATGAAACAGGGGAAAACCTCATGGGAAACCCCCCCCCCCCTCAAAATAAGCAGGAAAATAGCAATATGCAAGCTATCTTTAGAAGAAAGAAGCTTCCTCCTTAGAAAAATAGCTTGAGAAATAACACTGCTGCAAATTTGCAGCTCTATGCAGCAACATGGTCCATCAGTGGACCTCTCAGTGTACTTATGAACTGATGAATCTGTTTGTCTCTTCTAGATGGTGAAGGTAGGGAATGATCAAGTTTTTTCTTTTGTGGGCCATGTAGCTGATCATTCACCATCATCAAGTAGCACTAACCTGGAACTTTAATGCACCATACTATGGAGACCGAATCTATGATAGATGGTATAGCATGCTCATTTTGATACTAGGACCTTGTTCTTCTTCTATCTTCTGGATCTCTAGCACCACTTACAACTGCATCAAGAAGCTTTTGAGCCCATCTGGTTTTAGGCTTTTGATTAGGAATGGGTACTGGATCTGAATCTAGAATCTCTTGAGATTCAATCTCAATAACATGATCATGCTGAATGTGATCTTCTTGATCTAAATTTGAAACCTGTAGCACATCGTCATCATCAAAAATAGGTGGAGAAATAGTTATACCTTCATGTGTTGTTGGAGGAGTATCATGCAACTGATCTTCTTGTAACTGGAAACTTCTTTCAATGAAGCATCTTCTGGTTGCAACCTCCATTAGTTTGTAATATTTTGCATCTTCTGCATATCCCAGAATAATGCATTTGCTACTTTGGGCTTGGAATACCTTCCTCTTGTCAAGTGGTATTCTGGCCCAAGCTTTGGAACCAAAAACTCTCAGATGAGAGACATTGGGCTTATACCCATGCAGTGATTTGAATGGAGTGACCCCAACCGCTGACTTATGGGGCACCCTATTCTACAAATATGAAGCACAATTTACTGCTTCATCCCAAATAGAAGGAGGTAGATGCTTGGCATGGAGAAGGCATGCTTCCATCTCTTTTAGTGATCTGTTCTTCCTCTCAGCCACACCATTCTGTTGTGGTGTGTATGGAACTGACTTTTCCATTCGAATCCCCTCCTATTCACATAAAATATAGAAATATCCTTTGCTGTAATATCCTCCTTTGTTAGATCTTATTGACTTGATCTTCTAATCAAATCTGTTCTCAACCATAGCTTTAAAAACTTTAAAAGTCTCAAAAAATTCTGATTTTTTTTCATGAAGTAGATCCAACAGTACCGTGAACAATCATCAATAAAGGTGAGGAAGTACTTGCAACCATTAATGGAGTTTGTGGGCATAGATACTCCTACATAACTATGTATCAAATCAAGTGTAGAGGTAGCTCTATGTGCCTTCCCAACATCATACTTCCTTTTTGGATGATTACCTACCAAGCAACCAACACATACTCCATCAAAAGTTTGGATGGAGGGAAAACCTTCAACCATTTTATCATTATGGACTACCTTTAGATATTTGAAATTGAGATGGCCAAATATCTCATGCGAAATATTGTTGGTGTTTTTAGCATGAGACAATAAAGCTGTAGGAGGAGAAACAGGTAAGAAACGTGAGAACTCATAATCTTTGGTAGAGTGATTTGCAATACCTTTCGCTACAAGTAGTCCAGTGGCTTTTTTTTGTAATCTCAACTGATTCTGAATCGAATGTAACTCTCTTGGGAGAGCCTGTATGAGTCATCTAGTAAAGAGACAACATGTTAGAAGCAAGGGAGGGAACATATAAGACATTTTTGAACTCACCATGCTTCACTCTGACTAAACCCCTTCCTTCTGCTGGAATATGGGAATCATATCCCATGTCAATGTTCGACCCCTTTGTTAGTGATAGGGTAGAGAAGGATTCTTTGGAAGCAACCATGTGGTTGGAAGCTCCAGAATCTATTATGTATGCTGAGGATGGAGAGATAGTTTCTTTCAAAGCATGACACCTTTCAATATATTTTGTTTGTAGTTATTCATCGGGCTTCTTTGCTCTTGGGGAAGCAATGTTATGCCACTTGAGAAGATTTGAAATTTCATTAATTTCTTTCCTCATACAATGATCTTCAAGATGGTACCCATTTTCACAATAGGGACATAACTTCTTTTCAAATTTCTTCTTCTTAGAGCCGGAGGCCCCTTTGGAAGTTTGCTGATTCTGTTTAGGCTTTGAATCAGCTACCTTTGGCTCCTTCTTCTTTGATTTCCCCTTTTCTTGCGCTTTGGAAGAGTTAGAAACTAGGAGAGCTTGATCTTTGGAGGTCTTGATGACTCCCATTCTCATCAAGTTGTCTTGCTCCTTGATTAAGGACTCAGAAAAAGAAATTAAGAAAGGAACCTTCCAATCAGGAAAGCTTTCCTGCTTGGAATGAAATATGGAAATAAATACATAATACTCAGGGCCTAGTTTCCTGAGTATGGAAATGACATTCTTCTCACCCTTCCGCTCTATCCAGTACTGTCTGCATTGGAGTACTAGAGACTTGAATTTAGTAAATAATTTCTCAATGGTCTCAAAACTGTTGGGATGTAAAGATACCAACTCATTCTCCAGAATGTGTTCCCGAAGCTCATCTTGTTTGTTAAATAAGCTATCAAGATTTTCCCAAGATTCTCTGGAAGTTCTCAAGCCTTCTAGGTGGAAGAGGATATCTCTGGATATATAAGTACATAAGTTCCCAAGTGCTTCATCACAACAGTTCAGAAACTTGTTTTGTTCTACTGGCTGATGAGGCTTAGGCTCCCATCCATGTATGATCTTGTGGTAGCCATTCTTGCACAAGGCCAGTTTCATATAAATACTCCAATCAAGATAATTTGAAGTTGTGAGGATCCGTGGTTCAGGAGTTTGAGAAATCATAATTGCTCCGGCTGGAAGTACTACAAAAATTCACACAAGTTACGCAGCACCTGTCAATTTCACTGCAATAACACACTAAAACATATGAAATTTTATAATCATGCTTTTCCTCTCAACATGAACATGTTTTCAGGGTCCGTCACACTCTCTCTGGTGCTCTGAATAAACACAAAGCTAGAAAATCATCATAGGGTACTTCTTTGGAAACCCAGCTGCTTCTGATGTTCGATGGGGAGAAACAAGCATGAAACCTGCCTGAGAAGGCTCTGATACCATATTAGAATTTGAATTCCATTTAGATCTTAAAGCAGATAGTTCTAATAATGTTTGCAGCAAAATAATGGAGAATGAAGATATAAATTGAACAAAACAAACCACACAGGAAACATACGAGTATTTCTCAGGGATTTACAGTACCATTCACAATAATAAATCCAGTGTTATAATAGTTTACAAATAGGAAGAATTCGAATGCATTAGGGACCAATTCGAATCTACCATGTGGATCTGACTGTATCTAACCGAATCTCTAACTCATGGTGTCTCAATAATTATCGGAGTCCAAAATAAACTCCCAGATGTCCAACCAACTCAAACAATCAGTGACAATTAGTTAACTCAGTGCAACTGAGTGTGGTAGGTGGGAAAAGGCGCCTACTCCACATGCAACCATGCATTATCCATACAAGACATGCGCTAGCTAACTGATTGTGAACTAACTGAAAGTAACTGGGGGCTAATTGAGACTAACTAGTACTAAATCCAAATAACTAAAGTAGGTTGGTGTTGAGACTCCCAGTGGCTTGTAAAATGTAGGGATTGGTCTAAGAGGTACCCAAACTGATGCATGCACAGGCATTAAGTGGTAGTTAACCTCTAGCAGTGTTCCCCACACTCTAGTGGCTGGTACATGTGGCCCCATTAGGCCAAGTGGACACAATTGTACTAGTGGACCCAAATAATTAATTAAGGTTCCTAATTTAGGCAAAATTAATATAATAGACATTTTACCAAGGGAGGATTAATAATCCTAACATGGCCTCGTCCCAAAATTCTGATTAAATTGAGAGGATTCATTAGAATTTGTACCTATTATAGGAAGTTTGTGAAGGGGTTCTCCCAACTCACTTCACCTCTCATTGATTTGACAAAGAAATATGCTTCAATGGAATGAAAGGGATGAAAAGTATTTCCAAATAATGAAAGAGGTAATAAGAATCTGTCCTATTCTATCATTTCCTAATTTTTCTAAACCATTTGTCTTGGAATGTGAGCATCAGGAGAAGGCATTGGAGCGGTCCTAAAACAAGGAAAACACCCAATATCTTTCGAGAGTAGGAAGCTACAGAAACATGAGAATATATACTCCATTTATGATAAAGAAATTTTAGCCATCATGCATGCTTTGATCAAGTTTAGGCAATACTTGGTGGGAAACAAATTTGTGGTCAAAATTGACTATAACAACCTAAGGTACCGCCTCACTCAAAAGGACATAAATAAAAGGAAACAAAAGTGGGTGAGTAAGATTCAAGCATTTTACTTTGATATTAAATATGTGAAGGGAAATAATAATGTGGTAGCTGATGCCTTATTTATAAGACCTTCTATTTCTCTAATGGATGTAGCAGAAAATTGGAAAGCCACATTAGAAGTAGAGTATGCCAAGGATAAGCTTTCTTGTGAAATTTTTGATGGGAATAACCATGAGGATATTTATAATGTGTTGGAAGGAATAATATAATACAAATATATAATCTCTTTGGTCCTTAGTTCGATTTTGAAGGAGAAATTTTTAAAGAAAGCTCACAATTCTCTTCTAGCAGGTCACCCTGTTTTCTTTAAAACATACTGAATGTTGAGGGACAAATTCTCATGGAAAGGGTTGAAGGATTATGTTATGAAATACGTTAATGAATGACCCAATGTAAGAAAAATAAAGTGGAGCACACACATCCAACTAGACTCTTACACCCCTTTCCTATTCCAGAACAAAAATGGGAGAGCATTTCCATGGACTTCATCACTAATTTTCCCAAGGTACTTGGAAAGGATTTCATATTTGTAGTGGTGGATAGGATCACTAAATTTCTCATTTTATTTGTTGTTACTACCACTTTCACTGTTGCACAAGTGGCTGACCTATTCTTTAAATAATTTTTTAGATTGCATGGGCTTCCTAAGAGCATTGTTAGTGACACAAATAACTGATTTTTGAGTGCATTTTGGCAAGAACTCTTCAAAATGGTGGGGAATAATTTGAAAGTTATCGCAAGATATTATCCACAAACTGATGGCCAAACATAGAGGGTGAATCAATGGTTGGAAGGCTACTTGTGGAACTATGTTAGTGGTAATAAAAAGCATGGATAAAATGGTTGCATTTGGATGAGTTTTGTTACAATACTACTTTTCATATGTCCATTGGAATGTCTCCTTTAAAATAAATTTATGGTTATGATGCATCCTATTTTATTGACCACATTTTTGGTGATAGTATATCTCCAAATTCTAAGTATTGGATTGAATAAAGTCAAGAAATTTTGAAGGTTTTGAAAGATAACTTGCAGGTTGCCCAAAATCAACAAAAACAATATGCAGACCAACATAGATTGGATAGGAACTTACAAGTGAATAAATTGGTATATTTGAGGTTTCATCCCTACAAAAAAACCACCATAAAGGGTAAAGGTTCAAAAAAATTCAAACCAAGGTTTTATGGTCCCTACAAAGTGATTGAAAAGGTTGGAGAAGTGGCCTATGAATTGGAGCTTCCCATAGGAAGTAAAATTCATAATGTATTTCATGTTACATGTCTAAAGAAGGTTATAGGTTAGAATATTTCAGTTTCATATAATTTACCTCCTTTGGATGATTAAGGACAACTTGTTCTCATTCTAGGAAAAATAATGAAAACAAGGGAAATGAGGTTAAGGAGCAGAACAATAAAATGATACTTGTTACAATGGAATGATTTTCCTAGTGAGGAAGCCACTTTGGAAGAGGAACGAATTTTTCAGCATCCAAAATTGCCATCGCTTTAAGACACACAATATTGGGTGGGGAGGACTTCCATGTACCCATCCCAATGAGACCACTAGTTAGCAATGTTTCGTCCACCTACTAGCTCCCTAGGTTGGGGAGGAGGCATTAACTTTTGCAATAAGGGAGCAATGGTACCCAAGAGAACCTTAGATTTCAATTTAGACATTAAATTGGGTCATACAAATAATAAATATGGATAAAATAAAGTTTCATTGGTTCATAAGGACATTTGGAGGTTCATGGAGACCTTGGGTGGCTAGATTCTTCCTTACACACGTCATGACTTAACCCCAAATTTGAAAGTTTGAGTAATGGAAAACCCCAACTTGGAAATTTTGAGTAATGGAACATTATTGGAAGGTGAGTAGGTGTCAATTAAAATATAATGAGCCCAAGGATTCGAATTGGTGAAGAGGAATAACTCCCCATGGAAGAGGAAGAGGTTAGGAAGAAACTAGGTGCCACTTGGAGAGAGATTCCCTACGTTTTAGGACAACAATGATGGAAGATTCTATGACAAATAAGACCTGATTGTAGACCTGATTTCAGACCTATGAAAATATGACATGTCAGGGATAAAAATAGCCTCCAAGAGGGCACACTTGGGGTTTGGTGGCAGCAATTTGGTTTTGGAGGAAGATGAAGGGTTGAGGAGAAGAACAAGTGTCATGTAGGTTACTAAACATCATGGATGAGTTGGAGGAAGAATATGGGAGGGAATTCGAACTTGTAGGACCTTAGGATGGTTATAAAAATATGTCATGAGGAATGAGAATGTATTTTTATCATTTCATAATTTTCCTTTGGAATTTTGGAAAGCACTAGCTTGTCCATTGCACGGTGAGTGCTCACTTACCCTGCTAGTGAGCCAATTTTGAGAGAGTAAGATTATCATCCAAGTTTGATATGGGAGAGGAAAAACTAAAATATTATTTGGATTTTAATGGAGTGTTTTTAATTCATATAGGAGGATACTACTATTTGGGACCCATCTCTCCTCCCATTCTCTCAATCCCTACTTTAATATATCCATATTTCTCTATGATGGCACACTTGTGTGAATGGTGGTTGCGTCTTGTTGTTGAGTCCAGTTGATTTCCAAACATGGGTGAATGATTTATGGATCTGTAATATGTCTCCCATCCTATGTGTAAGTCTATATTAGCTTAAATACATATGCAAATGTCCATATTTCAAAGTTATGGAGTGACTAGTTTCCATGTGTTGGTTTCCCATTTCAATGGAGTTGTATATATGATTTGTGTTGTGACTTGGATGTGATGTTATATGATGTTAGTGAGATATTTATATTATTTTAATGGTATACATTCATTATTCTCTATTTTGAACCATTACATATACAATTTATGAGTCAAATTTAAGTTATTACATGTCATTCCCCTTAAGCAAATATCATTGAATTTATGCATTCGAATATGAAGCTTAATCTTTGTTGAAGAAATAATAACCACACTAAATGACACTCAATTAAGTCTAATATAATTCCCCATACACTGTTTGACAATTTGGGAGGGTCGCATAGGATTTGGAGAGATATTTTTGCTCACACCCTAGGGGGAATTGCAGCACAAATTACTAGTAATTTTACCATTTTTTCCAATGTACCAAAATTGAGTTACAAATGTCTATAAAATGTCATAAAGTGATAATACATTCCATTGAGTGGTCCTAAAACTCACCATATTATTCCCTATAAAATTCAATACCCTCTTGTTCCAGTCGAAACCCATAGAGTCAAGACTAGTCAATACAATTTCCCCCAAAATCCTGCCTTTGTTTGGAATTTTTGAATTGGGTAATTACATTAATAAACCATAAGAGATAAGATATACCCTGGGAAAATAATCCAAGCACAGAGGATGAAAAACTCAGCAATTCTTCGAGTATGATAGATAGATTTGTAGAGAATGATTTACAACACATAAGTAGATTACCCGATAAGATATATCACTGCAACAATAAAGAAGAGAGATCCAATACATCATTGTAATCAACTTTAATGAACTTGAAAATTTCCCAACACTTTAATAACAATTCAAAACATCAAGCATGCAGAAGAATGTGAGTGGTAGGATCTAGAAATCTATTGGACTCATCAGCTAGCACATACATAAGGAGGAGATTAAGTGTAACACCTTGAATGCAAACATTAGTGCCCTCCTTATAACTAGTGCCAAGTTGGAATTTAGGATTCTCTTGCATACAAAAGATATGAACCATCCTCTTCATAAATAGATTTAACTAACTTGAACCGAATGTGAACTTCTTGAACTGATTGTGAACTGACTGAACTGAATGTCCACTATCTTGAGATGAACTCCATCTTCAACTAAATGTATAACCACATATTTAGGAGACTACCTGAGAGTCATAGTGATTCCCTATTATTGTCATCAGTGCTTCACTCTTAGTGTCATCAGTGCTTCACTCTTAATGCCATAAATGTTTAACTCTAAGTGCCATAAGTGCTTCACTCTTAGTGTCATCAGTGCTTCACTATTAGTGCCATTAGTGCTTCACTTTGAGTGCCATCAATGCTTCAATCTTAGTTCCATCCATGCAAATCATTTTATTTAATATTTTTATCTTTTGCATGGATCACTTATAGGCTGGAGGCATGCATGGGCAATTTGAATCCTTTCTATTTCTCTATTCTTTATCTCATTATAATTTATGATTTAATGCATGGTCCACATGTGTTTATTATTTATCCATCTTTTCATATCATACTCAGAAGAATTTTCACACATACTGATGATCATATATATTAACCTGGGTCATATAGTCATATGCTAAACTAATTCACTATAAAAGTAGCTAATCCATAAAGGATACTTTATAGCACTTAGTGACCATGACTAGCAACATATCACATATTATAACCACCTCAACAAATGGAGGTCCACCTAAATGAAAACTTTCATTTAGGAGAATGACTTAATACAATACAAGTATCCAGTCTTTATACAACACAAGACCATCTACAGTAATGTACCCAAGTTGGAATCTAGGCACATCAAACCAAAACTTAACCAAAGTGGCTAAGCTATGAGACCACTTTGATGTTCCAACCAACGATGGTATGAAACACCTACTCCAAAATATATGAAATAATTTCTCTAGTCTTCTGCTACAGATCTGATAAAAATTGTAGCCGGATTATTTTCCACTTTTGGGTTGCAAGGAAGACACACTAACTCAAGGGGGGCAATGAAGAAGCTAGAAATGGGGTTTCAAGGGTAGGAGACTTTGGAAGTTAGGGAAAGTTTATGGAAGGTGTTTCTAGTCTCTATAATATCAGGGTATGTAAAAGGAATGTCTACAGAAAAATACAGAGGTCGATTTGGCTGTTTGGGACTCCAGGAATGGAATTTTAGCAATTTGGGACTGTGTAGTTGCCTTGTCTTCAACCCTATTTTAACCAGGTCAAATGGGGTAAAATTTTCGATATGAATGTTTTATTTGGACCAATTTTCTATCTAGTTTCTATATCTTGTCTCATATTTTCGATTGGATGAGACGAATCACCATTTTGATCAAAATTCCAAAACTTGTCAGATTTGGCTAGTGAAAGAGCATGGACAGGGAGGAAAGAAGGAAATGGGAAGAATATGAAGGTTATTATGGGATTTTTTGTAGGGTATGTTTGTAGGTAGACTATGTAAATGTACAATAATGTTCAATAAGTGAAAAGGGAGTGTTTGGGTGATTTGGGAGTGATATAGAGTAGCAAGGGTGAGGAGAGAGAGTGTGTGTTTATAGACTTCCAAATGGAAAAAAAGGCTTACAATTTTCTTTAGGAGTGGCATGTACAGATTTCAATGATCATATTAATCCATTATACAGGTATATGGAAACACATTTGTCATTTACCCAAGATTTATCATTTTTAAACATAAAATGGTGCACATTGAAATAGAGAGAGATGGAAGGCTTCACTAGTTAACGAATCCACTACACAACGTACTGGGACCATTTATGTTTCAAAAGAAGCTACTTCCAAATTCTACTCCATTGCTTCCGGGTACACCAACATATGTAGTCTAGATCATTTTACCAGCTTTTGGACACAATAAGCAATAAACAGACGCAAGAGGAATCAAATGGAGCTTCTTATTATTAGAAAATGATAGAATGGTCCATGTACATCAATAGGGTTGTGCCAAGAGAATAAATTATAACACAACATGTAATATGAATCTCGAACCCAAATATATATAGGAATAATAAGAGAGAATTTGTGATACAATCCCATGAACTCCTGCAATTGGTGGTAGCATGAGTATGAAAGCCTAATCCCATAAGAAGCAACTGATAGGATCACCAAATCGATGTAAAATGGAACAACCAAAACCCACCATCAGTGTTGGATCAATATATCTCAATGAGAAGAGCCGAATTCCCAACTCCACTTCACCAATTCCTTGGTTACTTAGATGCAGAAGGGGGCCATCACCAAACTATTGTCAAGGAGAGCATCACCCAAGACTAGGTAGCACCAAGCTTACCATACAAAATAACAATATTTATAAGCATGCATTTTCCATTCACCTTTTCCTCCTTTTATACTTGAAAAGTATCCAATACCATGGATAAATACCATGGGCCAATGAAAACCATGTTCCTTTATCACCTTTTACGAATACCATAGAAAAATACTATAGAACACCGAAAACCATGCTCCACCAACTTCATAAAGGTGCCTTCTAACCATTTTGACTTTCATAAACGCACCCTCTAACTTCCTTAACCTTTTCCTTGTGCATCCTTTGACCGAATTAATTAGCCAATTTTCTCCAATTAGATGTAATAATTATTTTGGCTAGGTTTTCCGTTAATCCAGAGTAATATTATCCTTGGCCAATAATTATAATTTTTGGCTTTAATAATATTATTGGATAATTTCCCCAATTAAATTATTTTCTCCTTATTTGTCACCATTAATAATTTTTCTAAGGTGACTTGGGCAATTTTTAAACCATGAAAAATATGGGGACATGGTAGTCCTGCCCTCCCAAATTTGCTTGTCCTCAAGCAATGAAGAAACCATAGGGAAATGCCATCACATCATCAATGTCTTCCACCATCATATCCAATACACTATGGGCCATACATACATGCATCAACTGAAGGAAGTGATATCTATATGCACCAATGCATGAACATGCAAACCAATTGTCATGGAGACTCATCATCAATCATCAAGAGAACAATGTCACCCATAATCCTCAACACATGGAGAATCATGAATGAACATAGAAACTGTGCTCTCCATTTGCATATCTGAAATCCCAAACTATACCTTAAGAATCATCCTCTCAAAGCATAGCTCCATCTGCACCACCATCTGACCATGTACTGAGTGTGGAGACTAAGTACAAATACCAGGATCCCAAATGATCTTCATGAATACAGAATGTAGAATATATCCTCCTATGACATATGGAAGACTTGCATAAGGAGTCTCATGGAAGCACTGTGAACACCCTACAAAATTTTCATAACTCCATACATAAAATTGTATCCCCTGTAGGAAAACACCACCATATGCTATCGATATGAACTCATGAAAAGAGGATTGCTTCATCAAGCTAATGACCCCAACAATGCTCCAAGTGAGCTGAATATAATGCATGAAGATACCAGGGTCCCACTGTTGGCACACTCTCCTAGTGTACAATGTCATCAGAAGAAATATATTCAAGTATGTGATGCAAGGATCCCAATGCTTGCACACTCTATCAATAAGTAGTGCTAATACAAGAAAATATACAAAGTGTGGGATACAAAATATTCCCCAATACACATCATCAAAGAGAGTGATACAAAGCAATACATCATAGGGATAGATTCCATGATCCCAAATTCTACTGTACATTCTCCCAAACATCATAGATACATCATGATACAAAGATATGTCATCATGGAATATGACAAGATCATCATGAAACATAGGGAAATACAACAATGTGCCATCACAAAAATAAGCATGAGTATCAATGTGGCTCATGCAAGCAAGTATACCATCATGTGCCAAATGTACACAAGAACCAAGTAATCAATTGGATATGCTCCAATGACATAGGTGAGGGTCCCATGTCCAAGAATGTTGCTCCAAGAAAGTGTGGGAGGTGTCATAAAGTTCTACCATGTGTGCTTTCACCCAAACAAAGGATGAAGAAACTCTCCCATCAAGTGTATTACATAGTGAACAAGAATAAGTATCATCAATAAATAGAAAATGATGTTGCTTCCAAGAAGAATGTGCTCCAATCATATATCTCTTCACCAAAGTATTGGATGAAGTTCCTCCAACATCAAATGAACTAAGAAAGGAGCAAGGAAAATCATGAGTCTTCAAGTGACTCAAGTGAACATCATAGGTACATCCATGTATGAGAGAGTCATCAAATGATATCAATGGATACTTATGCTGCAAAACAGAATATAGGGAACTCATCATAGAATCATCACGTAATGTAAGAGTCTCATACTCCTCATAAAAAGAAACCCTTCGCCCAAATTTCTTTTGGATTTATGCTGCAATATATGGAAGGGTAGGTTGTAGGAGAATGAACCAGCTCACCCAAATGATTAGAAAGTGTGGAAGTTTGATTATGTGAAGGATCCATAGGGGTATGATCATGCACCTCCCTCAAAAGTGAGAAACTTCCCTCATAGCTTGGTTCCAAGGTAGTGGAATTTTGCTCTTCTTCAAAAAGTGCATAACCATGATCAATAGGCAATTCAAGTTCCTCTTCCACCACAACAAGTTCTTGACTCTCATGAAGTACGTCCAAATAACAATGTTTACCATGATCCATCATGTCATGAGAATCCTCCAAGCAATCTAGCATTTAAAAATCTAAAACATAGGAGGAAGAACAAGTATCTTGCAACCTCTCAAGAAGTTTCTCATTTTGAATTTTGAGCTTATGAATATCCTCATTATTCTACAGGTAATCCCCATGTAATACATTAACAAGATCAATTAAATCATTCCTTTCAAAAATAAAAGACAAAAAGTTACCTTTGATGATGCTCATTGCTCTCTAAATCTGCTCCATGTCTTCAAGCAAGGATGGATCCTCCAATGAAGAGACTCTCCAACAAGAATTTGACACCAATACATGAGTGTCACGGAGAATGTGTATGACCCCTTGAATCTTTTTGCTGCTCATCTTGCATGGCCCTTCAAAATGAGAAGGATCATGAAAATAAGCCTTCTCTTCCTCCAATCTAGTATCAACCTCATGAAGCTCATGTGGTGATGGTGAGATCGATCCTAGGACCTCTTCCTCTACTGCAAAAACTTCATCTTCTTTAGGATCATGAGAACTTGTACTTGTAGTAGCCTCATCAAGTGGAATCTCTATGTCACCAACATAGAGGAATGGACATCCATCAATATATGTCTCTGCTTGGCACCCATAAGTAGGTACCTCTCCATCATAGAATCCATTAGTAGATGCCTCTATAGAATTTGGGCACTCATCAGTAAGCACCCCATCATGACACCCATCAGTAAGTGTCTCAAAATTTCTTAAACAACCATCAATAGTTTCTCTAGAAAGGCTTGAGAATCCATCAATAAATTCTCTATGATCCATGTCCCAAGTATCATGAATCTCTCTGGCATGATATCTGATCCTTGACCTCCTTGTGCCAGATAGCACAACATGCTTCCTCAAATGCATGTGCAACTTCCTATGTAGAGGTGCTTTTGATGTCTTATTGGTCTTCTCTTCTAATGTAGGACCTGATGCTTCTTCATATTCATGGATGCCACATATAGGATGATTTTTGTCCTTTTCATGCCCCTCCAAATGCTGATTACTTGTGCTAATTTTTTTACAAAAAAGTCTCTCCATGTATGGTAATGATGATAGAAGCCCTAAATTCTTCTGCAAACTTTGTGTTTCCTTCTACACAAGCTCTTCCAAATCTTTCCAAATAGGCTCTATCTTTTCTACTTCCGTGGGAGAAAGGAAAGTGGGCATAGTAGGCTGATTGTGATACCAAGACATGTATAGAAATATTCAAATGAGATATTATGTTCCACGGGTGCAAAGGAACATGCTCTGATACCACTGTAATGTACCCAAATTGGAATCTAGGCACATCAAACCAAAACTCAACCAAAGTGGCTAAGCTATGAGACCACTGTGATGTTCCAACCAAGGATGGTTTGAAACACCTACTCCAAAATATATGAAATAATGCCTCTGGTATGCTGCTACATATCTGATAAAAATTCTAGCAGGATTCTTTTCCACTTCTGGGTTGCAAGGAAGACACACTAACTCAAGGGTGGCAACAAAGAAGCTAGAAATGGGGTTTCGAAAGGGTAGGAGAATTCAGAAGTTAGGGAAAGGTTATGGAATGTGTTTCTAGTCTTTGAAATATCAGGGTATGTAACAGGAATGTCTTTGGAAAATTGTATAGGTCAATTTGGTTGTTTGGGACTCTGGGAGTGGAATTTGCAATTTGGGACGCGCAGTTTCCTTTTCTTCAAACTGATTTTAACCAGGTAAAATGGGATCAAATTTCTGATAAGAAGGTTGTATTTATACCAATTTTCTATCTAGTTTCCATATATGGTATCATATTTCCAATTGTATGAGCAGAAGTCGCCTTTTTTATCAAAATTCCAAAACTAGTCAGATTTGTCTATTGAAAGAGCATGGGTAGGAGAGGAAAGAAGGAAATAGGAAGAATGCGAAGGTTAGGATGGGGTTTTATGTAGGGTATGTCTGTAGGTGGACTATTTAAATGTATATGAATGTACCGAAAGTGACAAGGGAGCGTTTGGCTGATTTGGGAGAGAGATAGGGTAGCAAGGGTGAGGAGAGTGAGAGAGAGAGTTTCTAGACTTCCAAATGGAACAAGAGGCTTACAATTTTCTGTAGGAGTGGCATGTACATATTTCAATGCTCATATTCATACATTTTACAGTTATATGGAAACGCATTTGTCATTTACCCAAGAATTAGCATTTTTAGAAATAAAATGGTGCACATTGAAATAGAGAGAGATGGAATGCTTCACTAGTTCAAGAATCCACTACACAATGTACTAGGACCATTTATGTTTCGAAATAATCTACTTCCAAATTCTACTCCAATGCTTCTGGGTACACCATCATATGCTGTCTAGATCTTTTTACCAGCTTTTGGACACAATAGGCAATAAAGAGACGCAAGGGGAATCAAATGGAGCTTCTTATTAGAAAAGGATAGAATGGTCCATGTACATCGATAGGGTTGTGCTAAGAGCAGAAATGATAGTACAACATGTAATATGAATCTCGAAACCAAATATATATAGAAATAAGAAGAGATAATGTGTGATACAAGCCCGTGAACTCCTGCAATTGGTGGTAGCATGAGTATGAAATCCTAATCCCATAAGAAGAAGTTGATAGGATCATCAAATAGATGTAAAATGGAAGAACGAAAACCCAGCATCAGTATTGGATCAATATAGCTCAATGAGAAGAGCTGAATTCCAAACTCCACTTCACTAGTTCCTTGGTTACTTCGATGCATAAGGGGGCCATCACCCAACTGTTGTCAAGGGGAGCATCACCCAAGACTAGGTAGTACCAAGCTTACCATCCAAAATAACAATATTCACAAGCATGCCCTTTCCATTCACCTTTTCCTCCTTTTATACTTGAAAAGTCTCCAATACCATGGATAACTACCATGGGAAAATGAAAACCATGTTCCATTATCACCTTTTGGCAATACCATAGAAAAATACTATAGAACACCAAAAACCATGCACTAGGTAATTATTGCTTCACTAAATTCATCAAGGTGCCTTCTGACCATTTTGACTTTCATAAATGCACCCTCTAACTTCCTTGACCGTTTCCTTGTGCACCCTTTGACCCAATTAATTAGCCAATTTTCTCCATTTGGATGTAATAATTATTTTGGGTAATTTTTCCATTAATCCAGAATAATCTTCTCCTTATCCAATAAGTATAATTTTTGAGCTTTGTAGCTATATAACGCGTGCACGTTTTGTAGTTCTATAACGCGCACATGTTTTGTAGTTCTATAATGCACACACGTTTTCCAATTCTATAAGGGAGGGAAATCTCTTTTGAATTTAAACGTGCCAATTCACTTGCTCGCATTTCACCAACAGTCCTATGTGTATGGTTTGGAGTTTGATTTGATAATACCAACCTTGTGTTGTGGTATATGATAAACCATAGCTAATTGGTCATTTCTTCCAGTTTATGAAGAAGTTGTTGTTTATGCACTCGTTAGAGTATGCCACACACAATCATTTTTGTCGAAATCTTAAACATAAATAACATTTTTTCTGTAGATTCTAAATATGTAATTTTTATTTAAAAATATTATATTTTCCTAATTTTTTTTCAATTTCTACTGTGTCCTAACTCCTTAACTCAAAAAACATGTTGTTAGTGTTTATTCCATAAATTTTTAAAATATTAATCGTTTTAAAAACAAATTCTATGGCACACTAGAAGACACTAACCTCTACATTATGTAAAAAACTCATTTCATGATTATTTCATTAAGACCTCCAAAGGATGCACCCACAAAAGACGTACCATTTTCGAGGAATGATCACTTAGATAATTATAAAAAAAAAATTTAAAAATTACTAATTTTATTTTTGAAAAATAGTGCTGCACTAGTGGTATATGTTCTCCACCTTCTTGCAAAATTTTGTAGCTTGAAACCATTATTTAGGCCTTCAAAGGCTGCACCCACAAAAACATATACCTTATCATTTAAAAATAAAAATAAAAAAATTACTTTTAGAAAAAAATGAAAATTGACATAGTTATAAAAAATTTCAATATAAAAAACTTATATATTTGGAAACATGATTCAATTTGCTACATTTCATATATTTTACTCAAAGCACGATATTTTGTGTAAGTATCTCAAAAAATACAATTAAGTTGATGGATGCCTGATTTTTCAGTTTTTTAGTGCATCTAACGTGTCAAAAGTGGCCCTCATTAGCCGGCACTCACCCTTGTTTGAGACTAGTTTTTAGACTAGTAAAGGACCCCAACTTCCATGGACTATAACTCTTAACGTATAATGAACCAGGACCTGAAATTGCTACCTCATGTACTTCACTATGTCTTTTGAAGTTCATAAAAATTTATTTGTCTAATACATCCCCAAAGTCTTTTAGCAAAAATAACTCTGACACCAAAATTTATGCACCAATGTCCCAAAATAACATAAAAATATAAAGAAAGAGTAACCCAATTCCTTGAGAATGAAATAAAGAGATGAAGAAAAAGCCTCTTCGAGAATGCAAGCTCTTTACAAGATATCAAATGCACAAGGAAAGATGAGATGATTCTAAAACTAGGTTTCCTTGGTGTGTGTGTGTGAGCGCGTGCATATGTGTATAAGATAAATGAAACAGTTACAATTAAGGTCCTAGCCAACCATACAGTTAGAATTAAGGTCTTAACCAACCAATAAAGACAATACTATCATAACGATAATGATAAAAAAAGGTATTGTCACAATATATATGGGGATTAACACTGAAATTCCTTTAGCAAAACCAATATTTGATTATGATGAACCTCAAAAAGTTGCACATCAAAAAAGGATCATGTTGAAGGCCACTTTGGATCCTAATTGTCAGTATTAACTTAATTAACTGATAGTGGATGGAGCAGTGAATAACTGATCCAACCAGATCTTTGATTTAACTAAGAGTGGATGGAGCAGGTGCATAACTGATCCAACCATCTTTGATGTACAAATATACCATTATAGCACGAATCTAATCGATTTAACGTTCGGTCCATTTTCTATATTGATGGTGTCTCTGTGTGTATGTGTATGAAAGTGATGTGAAAGCCTTGTCTATTTACATATGGAGTCATTGCCACCTTCCAGGAGGTCTGGGTGACAGTAGCAGTGCTTTGGGGATGGATGAGACCAAGAAGAGAACATGAGGATGCTCGTGCAAAATAGTCTGCAAGAAAAATATGAAAGATCGCCTGCGTGTTGCTGTTCGTGAAGATGTCGAAATGCTTTCTAATTGTCATAAAGAATGCTTGCTAATCGTCATAAAGTAGAGAGTCATCACCGTTATGGGGAGAGTTCTTCACATTGAATCAGTCTACTACAAAAGAACCAATGTCTACTCAATTGATGCGCTCTTTCAGCGATCAAATTAATATTTGTTTTTATGTCCACCTAGTGTGATCAGTATGCCATGAGATCAGAGATTGTTTTTTTTAGTACATTCTCCAGAAATTTATTGACAAGTCTAAGGATGACTATCATCCTACGAGTCAGAGTCGACCTCCTATGGATCAAAGCAATGCAATGACACATAGGAGAACATCGAACTTGCCTTCAGATTAGCTATAACACAGATGCTGAACAATCAACCAAGAACTTACTCGACCGCTGCAATTACAAATTATGTTTGAGGAGCCTCTGTATTTTTAATGAACGTTGAAGAGTGCCTGAGTCAACTGCCACAGTCGACCCCTACTATCCCCTTGCTTTCAACAGATCCCCAGGGAAAAGAGAAAATTTTAAAGGTGAAGATCCCCAAATAAAACGAAAAATTTTCCCAAATGTCAAGACCTCAGGGAAGTGCATGTCACGGAATCGAAAAAAGAAAAAAGTCAAAATATTATAAGTGTAACTACAAGTAAAAAATTGATCATGCTAAACCTCGTCAAGAAAATGATCCCAAGGAAAACATAAAAGAGTTTGAGGTGAAACTCTCAAGTCAAGACAAAAAATTCCCATGTGTTAGACTTCAAAAAAATGCATGTCAAGAAATTGAAGAGAGAAAAGTTAAAGAAAATGAGGTGGAATTCCTAGTAAAGAAAAAAAATCAATTATCGACAAGTGCATGCCAAGAAATTGATCCCAAGTAAAGTTAAAAATTAGCATTGTTGGACCTCTAAATGGTACACATCAAGAAATTGATCTCGAGGGAAAGGTCATAACATCTAAGGTGAAATTTCTCAAACAAACGGAAAAATGGTTAAGTGTTGTATCCTTGGAAATTTTTTTGAGCAAGGGAAACTATTTTGAACTTCCCCACTCAAAGGCTAATGGCAAATGGCTAATTGTTTGACATTGAAAAATGGTCAATAGAAATTAACCTGAGGAAAAAAATCAACATATTTGAGGATATGTGTTTGGAATCCATAAAGTGCACATTAGGAAATCAATTTGGAAAAATAATAGGATCCCTAAGGTGAAGTTCCTAAATAAAGAGAAAATGGCTAAGAGTAGGACATCAAAAAGTTACACATTTGCAAACTGGAAAAGTGAATATGTTGAAGAGTTTGGGAAACAATAAAATACACATTGAGAAGATGTTCTAAAGTAAAAGAACAAAGTTCCCAAGGAGGTATTTTCAATCTTATGTGAACAAAATTGTCTACAGGTTAGACGATTTTGACTTTGATGGAATCTCACAATCTAATATTTACCACTTTATAATTTTTCATTGTTCAAAATCCATTTTCAATTGTGAAATTGGATTTGATGCTCTAAAAAAAACCCTATTCCACCTTGGTTGTTCAATCCCAACACCTTATATGCGGCAATTCCAACAATTATGACCAGAATTATGTGAACTACTTAATAAATAGTACAATTTAGACTACTCGTTATGTGAACTACTTAATAAACATTGTAATTAATACGTAGAAAGAACAACATTCATCTTAGAAATATTATACATTAAACATAAATTATTTTATAGAAAAAACCAAAAACACCTTCAGTAATGTGTTAATCTATGTTGCATTGTTTTCAAGAATGGGAAGATAGAAGGGGAGAGGGAATGAGTGTCCAAGATGGACAAATCACACCCCCAAATTTTTCATGGGATGGAGGGAGAATGAGTGTCATGGATGGACAAATCACACCCCCAAAGTTTTCATGGGATGGTGGGGGAGTGAATATTTGAGATGGACAAGCACACCCCCATAGTTTTCCGATGGCAGGTTGAGTTATATATATATATAAGTTCCCAAATGAGTTTTTTTACAATATGGAGTTCTCACTATGATGTCAATTACGAGATCAATGTTGTGATTAATATGTAGTAAAACAAGGTTTTGTCTTAAAATTATTATATATAAAATATAAAATATTTTATTGAAGAAATTGAAAGGCATTGAGTAATGTGCTAATCTACGTTTAGGGATGATTGTTTGGAAATGGCAATGATGATAATAATAATAATTATTATTATTAAAAAATAAATTGTCATATGTAAATTATATAATATATTATACTTTATAACATAAATAATATATAAGACAAGGATTTGTCTTAAAATTATTATATATAAAATATAAAATATTTTATTGAAGAAATTGAAAGACATTGAGTAATGTGTTAATCTACAGTTGCAATAGTTTCAGGGGAGTGTCCAACACAACTAAATCACATCGACAAATTTTGCAAAAGATGACAAGTTAGGGATGATGGTTTGGAAATGACAATGATGATAATTATTATTATTATTATTATTAAAAAATAATTTGTCATATGTAAATTATATAATATATTATACTTTATAACATAAATAATTTATAAATTTAAAGCATATCATATTTAACATACAAGATAAAGTATACATACATACATACATACATATGTATGTATGTATGTGATATATTATATCATTTATGTGTTCCCTTAAAAAGGTCACAAATTCAAATTCAAAGGGGTAGAGTAGGTACACTTCATATACTTTAGGAATCAAATCATTGCATGGAGAAGGTCCCTTATCCAACAAACAAAGGGGTTCTATACACCAATTTGATGTCTGGCTAGGCTATGACCTTAAAAATAGATCATTATTATTATATTATATTAACCACGCCTATATAGAAAAAAAACGAGAATATAACTTAACCTAAAATATATATTATGTTACATTATAACATAAACTAAGTTACCTACACTCACATATCCACCATCACTATTGTGAAGCATCGAGTGAAATAGGGATATTGATTGTCAAATGATCATGGGCAAAGCATGAATATTGGCCATTAGGTATTCTGTGTTTGGCATCCAAAGTTCAAAACGCCATTGAACAACACTAACTATGGTCATGTTGTTGTGAGTGATGGAGTGTGATGTCTATGAGTGTTTCAATGCAGGGATGAGAGATATCTAATCAAAATAGCAACAAGGTGAGGCAAATCTAACAACGACGTGGTGAGGTGAGTTATGAGTCTAACAACAATAAATTATCTAAACTCTAGGTGCAAGTTGTTCTTGTGTTCCCAAATTAAAAAAAGTGGAAGTAAAACACAAAACAAAGATGACTTACACCTTCAAAGAAACCTTTCATTAATAGACCTAGGATTACAAGGAAACCTCCACAACTAAATTTTTTTACAGTTGTATGATACTCAAAATGAGGAAAAAATCAACAAACTTACTGAGGAAAATTTCCCCAATCGAGAAATACCCCCAACGCTTGTTGGTGGTTGTATAGATCTGCTACATGCCTATACAGACATGTTTGTACAAATCCATACGATTCTATGGACATGCTAAACATATTTGTATGACTATATGAATATGTTATACCTATAGGGTGCACGTTGAATTCTTCCTGGTTGCATATCCACACTCCTCTCTGGCACTCTAACTCTGCTCCTTTTTTGAGTTTATTCATCTTCTTACCAAAACTGTATTCCTATGAATAATGAATGTATTTTTACCCTCTAAATTGATCTTCCTTTATATTTTATTTCAACCCTAAAATACCAAAACCTTAATCTCTCGGTCAAATCGATGGTTGAGATTAGACTAAATCACTAATGCATTAAAAATACACTTTATTAGACTCAACAACACAATATAAGACACTCACTTTATTAATAAAGTGAATTACAAAATATATTTGTCTTGGACAACTTCACACACATTTGAAACTAAAACTATGCATAAGTTCCTATCTGAGCTACAAACATCAACACTCCCTCTTAGTGAGGAAGGAATTGTGTACCAAACCAAGTTTGTATCTGAATGCTTCAAACTTCCCTTTTGTTGAGGGCTTGGTCAGAATATCTACAATCTATTGATCTATGGGTACATAGTATCGTATCTTTCCTACTCCCTTCTCAATCTTGTCTTGAATGAAGTGATACTTGATCTCAAAGTACTTGGATGTCATGAAAACTAGATTCTCAAAGACTTTGATACATCACTGAATATCATAATAAATTACCATGGGATCTAACTCCTAATCAAATAAACATGTAAGTAAATTACGAAGCTAGATGGACTCAAAACTAGTTGTACTCATCGCCATATACTCTACCTCTACTAAGTTGATTTCCACAGAATTTTTCTTTTGACTGAACCATAATATCATCGATGATCCTAAGATAAAGCAACACCCCGAGATGTATTTCTTGTCTAATGCACTAGTTTCTCAATTTAAGTATGTATACCCTATCATCTCCAAGATATCTCAATCCATACTCCATTGTGCCCCTCAAGTATATGAGCACATGTTTTGCTACTACCTAATGGTCATGCCTCAACTCCACCATGAACTGGATCAAGGTGTTCACTGCAAAACATATACCTATCCTAGTGTTTACCAAATACATCAAAGAACCTATAAATTGCATGTACCACATGGGATCCACCATATCCAAATATGAAGTAATGACCTTATTCATATTAGTGGTCAAAGGCATGGCCATGGTCCTACAACCCTCCATTTGAATTCTCTTCAAGATCTCAATTGCATACTTTCCCTAACCAAGGAAAATCTCCCCTAGTCTATGCCAAACCTCTAGCCATGTCCTTCATCTCGAACTCAAGTGATGTATCTTCCTTGCACCTTATAATGATCTTCTCTGAACTTGTGAGAAACATGCCATCCACATACAACACCAAAATGATAAATTATCCTAAATAAATATGAAACATAAGTTGGAATCTGCTTTACTTTTGTTGAAACACATTCTCTACAAGTATCTATTGATCCTATAATGGCATACCCACAGTGTATGCTTGAGTCCATAAAAGGCCCTTTTCATCTGGAAAACATGGGACTCCTTCCCATTGACATCAAATCCTTGATGTTGCTCAATGTACACTTCTTCCTCAATTATCCCATTGGGGAACGTTGTCATTACAACCATTTGATGTATCCTACATCCCATAATGGAGACTAAACACATCACTTCTATAATGGAAGTGTACTTGATGAGTAGATAAAACATCTCCTCATAATCCACTCCCTCTTTTTGGGTGAACTATCTTGCCACAAACCTTAAATGTACAGGAATGTTCAGGAAGTGACAAGGGAGCGTTTTGGTGATTTGGGAGTGAGATAGGGTAGCAAGGGTGAGGAGAGAAAGAGAGTGTTTCTAGACTTCCAAATGGAACAAGAGGCTTACAATTTTCTATAAGAGTGGCATGTACAGATTTTAATGATCATATTCAACCATTATACAGGTATATGGAAATAGATTTGTCATTTACCCAAGAATTAAATTTTTAGACATAAAATGGTGCACATTGAAATAGAGAGAGATGGAATGCTTCACTAGTTCAAGAATACACTACACAACGTACTGGGACCATTTATGTTTCGAAATTAGCTACCGCTGAAGTCTACTCCAATGCTTCTAGGTACACCAACATATGCAGTCTAGTTCCTTTTACCATATTTTGGACACAATAGGAAATAAAGAGATGCAAGAGGAATCAAATGGAGCTTCTTATTATTAGAAAAGGCTAGAATGGTCCATGTACATCAATAGGGTTGTGCTAAGAGAAACAATGATAGAATAACATGTAATATGAAGCTCAAATCCAAATATATATAGGAATAAGAAGAGAGAATGTGTGATACACGCCCAGGAACACCTGCAATTGGTGGTAGCACGAGTATGAAAGTCTAATCCCACAAGAAGCAACTGATAGGATTACCAAATAGATGTAAAATGGAACAACGAAAACCCAACATCAGTATTGGATCAATATAGCTCAATGAGAAGAGCCAAATGTGTTGATGTATTTGTAACTTCAGAATGTATTCATCTATGTATCTTATGTATTGTAACCCGATGTTTATTCCGGGATGTATCTATAATGTAATTAAGTCATGTTGTCATGCCCCGATGTTTCATTCGGAAGAATCAATAATGTAAACAAGTCATGTCAAGTCATAGTGGGTAACCCTCCGATTGTCTAAGGGTTAAAGTCCCCGCAGTTCCAGGGCACTAGGGTTATTAGACTCTCCTAGTAGAGGTCGGCCCTGGTAGGGTTTTAGTCAAGTCTGGATTAGTATAAATAGAGAGCTGGACTCTCTATTTAGCACACAACTCACACACACTCATGTGTAGCGCATAGTTGAGCAAGAGAAAGACACTGGGGCTAGAGGAAAGGGCTTGCTGCTGTCAGGAGATTGTTTTACTGTTTTTGGGTTTCACTTTGGTGCTGATTCTATCTCAGAGGAAGTTGCGGGGTTTTCTCCATTTATGGTTTCCCAAAGGAAAAACATTGTGTTCATTGTCTCTTGTGTTTAATTGTTGTGCTTGTTGTTCTCTCAGTTAAAGATCCTAATGATATGCTAGCTTAATGTTGAAAAAACTAACATGGTATTAGAGCTAACCTGAGAAGAAGACACTATGCAGCTGCGGGAACTAGGGCTTCCTAGTTTGTGGATCTTCCTCCGCAAATTTTCAGCAAAAGTAAGGTGGAATAACTCTCCTCCTTAAGTTGCATCTTTCTGTCGAAGCAGAATCCAATTCTGAGGTTTTTTAGTTTTGGACCTGTCACTACTGCTGGAAATTAGGGATTTTTACAAAAGAGGAATTTTTTAGTGAGCCCAAGCCTGGATTGATCTCCTTCCCAAAATCGAAGTTAGGGACAAGTTTCAAGGCATTTGGGTAGACAGAACTCTGAAAACGTAAAACCCTAATTTGCTCTTGAACCAGCTCTGTAGGATTTCAGCTCAAGTTTCAGATCCGACATTGTGACATGGTAAGATCTAAGATCTCTTGTATTTCCATTTGAGATTCTCATTTTAAAGATGTCTCATCATACCAAGCTTGATGAAAATCTTGAAGGAGCTGATAACTTCCGAGCCTGGAAGTATAGGATCTCCCTGGTCCTGGAAGAGAATGAATTAGACTCCTACATTCATGAGGAGGTTCCAGTTCCAGAGGAAGATGAGGCAAAAGCCTTACATAAGAAGAAGATGGTTATGGAAAAAAGAATCATTGCTGATTCTATCAAGGATCACCTTATCCCACAGGTGTCCTCTCTCAAGACACCTAAAGCTATGTTTGATGCCCTAACCAAACTGTTTGAAGGGAAGAACATCAATCAGAAGATGACTCTAAGGAACCAGTTGAAGAATGTCAAGATCCAGAATGAGTATACCATCCAGTCATACTTTACAAGGGTCTCCCTGATAAAAGAACAATTAGAAGTTGTAGATGAAGAAGTGGAGAATGCAGAGATTGTGATGACAACATTGAATGGCCTTCCTAGTTCATGGGATTCTTTCATCCAAGGAATTTGTGCTAGGAAGAAGTTGGTCAAGTTCAGCATACTGTGGGAAGAATGTTCTCAAGAAGAAGCTCGGATAGTAGCTCGAGAAGAGAAGATGGGAAGTGAATATCAAGCTATCACAGTACACTCAAAGAAAGGAAGAAGGGAAAAGCATTATCACCAAGGTAAGCATTCTCACCAGAAAGGTTCATCTAAACTCAGATGTTATACATGTGATGAAATAGGGCACTTTGCTAGACACTGTCCTATGAATAAGAATGGGTCCAAGAAGAAGAATAACTCCAAAAGAAAACATCATGCTCACACTACTGAGGATGATGATCCCCCAAATAAGAGAGCAAAGTAAGAAAGTGAAGATTCTTCAAGTGAAGATGAATATGTTCTGATTTCCGCTCTCACAGGAACTATCACACATGGGAGCAAATATTGGCTTATTGATAGTGGGGCTTCCAAGCACATGACAGGATTCAAGGAATCCTTTGGAAATCTATCTGAACATAACTCACCCCATAAGGTGAAGCTAGGAGATGACTACCAATATCCAATAAAAGGTAGTGGTGAATCCTCCTTCAAGCTAGATTCTGGAAAGCCTATAAAAATGAAGGATGTTCTATTTGTACCAAGATTAAAGAAGAATCTTCTATCCATATCGGCACTAGATGCAAAAGGCATGAGAGTTGCATTCATAGATGGTCAAGTCATTATGTGGCCAAGTGGAAAGACTATTGACGATGCAATAGTGATTGGAGAACAAGAAGGAGGTTTATACAAACTAAAGGGCCACTCAGAACAAGCTATGGTCCATGACACAGTAGAGCCAAATGAACTATGGCATAGAAGGCTTGCACATGTGCATTACAGAGCACTACCACTTGCAATCAAAGTTGTTGAAGGTCTTCCAGAAATACAAGCAAAACATGAAGGGATCTGCAAAGGATGTGCGAAAGGGAAGAATACAAAGAAGACATTTCCAAGTAGCGAAAGCAAAGCAAAAGGAATCTTGGAAATCATCTGTAACACCCCGGTTTTGACCCCGTTGCATTAAATGTACATGATGTATATATTGTAAATGATCACGGTGTGGAGATAAAGGCCAAGGCCCCACCATTGATCGGTTATTCTATGTTTTGGATTCAAATTTGTCACCGATGGTATATCGGGGCATGCGGCATATATTATGCTTGTCATCATGTAAATATGCATCTATAATTAATTAAATGAACCCAACCAACTACGATCATGGCAACTAAAATGAGAAAAGGGCATGATTTTCACAAGGATAAGGATGTGGGGAAAATGTCAAACCTTGGCCAATAAGGGAAAATACCCATGTGTCTTCTTTCTTTACCTTACCCAACCACCTCCATTGAAGAATGACTGCTGGTGGTTGAGGCAGTTAATGGCCTTTGGGAGTGGGGTGGCAGGACTGTCAGTCCTCACCCACACGCACACTCCACCAGCAAGAAACATTCACGCACTTTCTCCACTGCGCATTACCTCCACGATTGTCTTCCTTCCTCATGGTCTGCTCACATCCACGCACAGGCTTACCTGGTCTCACTCACGCAAACATTCCCTCTCTCCATGAAATTGCTGTTGCTCACGCACTTCCAATTTCGCGTCCTCTCTGTAGGCTGTTCGTCCTCACGCAGGAGCGGAAGTTGCTCACGCTCACGCACAGGATTTTCTGGTGTTCACCCACGTAGTTTTTCCTCTGTGGATCGACGGATGGTTTGGTTGTATCCTTTCCTCACAGACTGATTTGTGAGTCCTGCGTTGTTGATTCACTCATGCACAGGCTGGGAGACTATAATCTCATCCTCATCATGGTCTATGTGTGTTTTCCCGGTGACTGCATTTTCGAAGGACGGGTTGTTGTTTTCCCCATGTTGTGAGCTGCGTCCACTGATGCATTTTGGGGACTGTTAATTTCCCCAGGCTATGAGCTGCGTTGCTGCTTCGTTTTTGGGAATTGTTGTAGATGGTTTGGAATTGTCTTCCGTGTTTAAGCTGTGACAGCTAAATGATTGCATGAGTGCAATAGTTGGTCTTCAGACTATATTGGGAGCAGGGATGGGGGCTTAGTTTTGCTTGACAAACCTGGTGTCTGGAAACCACACAGATAGAGCTAGAGGGATGGCCTTGTTCTCCATCACCCCTGAATAGCACTGGAAGGGAATGCAGGGCCTGAGGGACTGTGTAGTAGAGAAGGGACTGATTCCTTGTGTTGGGTGTGTTTGGGTGTCTTAGAGGTCAGGCTAGTTCTGGTGTAGGTGTTCTTGGCTCTGTAATGAGCTCACTAGCTTAGCATTGAGCCTTTCCCCAACTCCTTGATGGCCTGATAAACCCAACTGTGTTGGCTTGGATATGTTTTGTATACCCTTGGCTATGTGTAAGCCTACTAGTTCCCTTATTCCTTGGAGAATCATGCCCAGCTTGGGGGTGGCAGCGCTGCTGAGAGATTAAGGAGCACGCTGGCCTATGGTTGGGTGGAACGTTGTAGTGACGTAGCTGGTTGCGGAACGACTTCTTCATAAGATAAGTGATCTTGTCTATTTTACTTCTGCAATCATAATTTTTGTTAATGAAAATGATGAACATGTTGCATGAATGCAGGTATGAATGTATGATGTTTCCGTTGTGTCTGATAGATAATTGTATCTGTGGATGATAAATGTTCATGTGTGCATGTTTCTACTTCAATACGTTTGCTTCAACAATCTGTTTTAGCATTTTTATGCATATACATGTTCATGGGGCTCTTAGCCTGTGTGTTTGAAGCTTGTAGTCACGTCCTCTTCGCCGGTCGGAGGCATGGGGACGTGACATCATCCACTCCGATGTATGCGGTCCAATTTCATCAAGTTCATTAAGCGGGTATGTATACTATGTTTCTTTTATTGATGACTTTTCTAGGAAGAAATGGATTTACTTCATGAAGAACAAAGATGAAGTGTTTAACAAGTTCAAGGAATTCAAAGCCTTGATCGAGAACCACACAGAAAAGAAGATCAAGACCTTTCGATCAGATAATGGCGGAGAATTCACATCAAATGAATTCAAAGAGCTATGCAAAGAATCAGGGATTAAGAGGGAGTTGTCCACTCCTTACAATCCACAACAGAATGGGATTGCAGAAAGGAAGAATAGAACCATCATGGAAGCTGCAAGAGCCATGCTTCATGATCAAGATCTTCCTATGCATCTTTGGGAAGAAGCTACTAGAACAACGGTGTATGTACAAAACTGTACTCCACATAGAGTACTTGAAAACAAGACTCTTGAAGAAGTCTTCTGCGACAAGAGACTAGAAGTCAGCCATCTCAGAATATTCGGTTGTCCAGTGTACATACACATTCCAAGAGAAAAGAGGACAAAACTAGATCCTTCAGGAAAGAAGGGTATATTTGTAGGATACTCTGAAAGCTCGAAGGCTTACAGAATATACTTCCCAGGATACAAGAAGATCGACATCAGCGGGAATGTAACATTTGATGAATACACAGCTTACAAAAAATCCATAAAGAGACCTGCTGAAGAACCTGAAGAATCCGAAGCTCCCAGAATTCATGATACAACCATGAATGAAGAAATTCAAGAAGAAGATCGAGAATTTGAAGAACCACAAAGACCTATAGATCCACCTCAGGAGAAGAATCCTCACAAGAGGAAACCTACTTGGGTTCGAGAAATTATCCAAGGTGCGGAAAGATATGGTGCTCCAGAAGAAAATCACAGCGAAAGAAAGAGAACCAGATCTTGCTCCGGATATGTAGCTTTACTATGTGACTTTATCAAAGAAGAACCTTCCAGTTATGAAGAGGCGGCAGAGTGGAAAGAATGGAAGGATGCGATGATCGAAGAATATCAATCAATCATGAAGAACGATGTTTGGGATGTTGTCCCAACACCAAAAGGGAAGTCAGTTGTAACTTCCAAGTGGATCTACAAGATCAAGCATGTTGCGGATGGTAGCATAGAGAAATATAAGGAAAGGTTTGTGGCTCGTGGCTTCTCACAGAAGGAAGGAATAGATTATGAAGAAACCTTTGCTCCTGTAGCTAGATACACTTCCATCAGGTCAGTACTTGCTTTGGCTGCAGTAATGAAATGGAAGATACACCAAATGGATGTCAAGACTGCTTTCTTGAATGGTGTAGTAGAAGAAGAAGTGTATGTCGAACAACCACTTGGTTTTGAGACACATGATAGAGAGTCTCATGTATGTAGATTGAAGAAAGCCCTATATGGTTTGAAACAGGCACCCAGGACCTGGTACAACAGAATTGACAGCTTTCTATCTAGTGTGGGCTTTACCAAGAGTAAAGCAGATTCCAACCGTTACTACAAGGTTGAAGATGGCAACCCAGTGATGCTTCTATTGTATGTAGATGATTTATTTGTAACAGGTATGGATGGGTTGATTGCTGATACGAAGAGAAATCTTGTTGCCGAGTTTGAAATGAAGGACTTGGGTATGATGCATTACTTTCTAGGCATGGAGGTGTGGCAGAGTACAGACGGAATCTTCCTTGGACAAGGGAAGTATGCAGTAGAGATCCTGAAGAGGTTCAGGATGATGAACTGCAAGGCTATGGCCACACTTATGGCATCGAACCTAAAATTATTGAGTGATGCTTCATCAAAGTCAGTTGATGCTATGATGTATCGTCAGTTGATTGGGTCATTGATGTACCTGATGAAAATGAGACCAGACATTTGCTTTGCTGTGAACACCTTGAGCCAGTTCTTGACAGATCCGAGAAATGTTCACTTGATTGCTACAAAGCATATTCTAAGGTACTTGAGGGGTACAATTGATTATGGGCTCAAGTACAATGCAAATCAGAAGATTAACCTAGAGGGTTGTGTTAATTCAGATTGGGCAGGTAGTGACATCGATAGGAAGAGCACTTCAGGGTGTTGCTTCAATATGGGATTAGGAGTGATCTCTTGGTTTAGCAGGAAGCAATCCTATGTGGCACTAAGTACAGCTGAAGCAGAGTATGTCGCAGCTTGTTCAGCTAGTTGTGAGGCAATATGGCTACAGAAGCTACTGTCTGATTTATTTGATCTCCAGATGGATGCTACTTGTATACATTGTACAACCAGAGTTGTGTGAATTTGACAGAGAATCCAGTGTTCCATGACAAGTCGAAGCATATTGAGATCAAGTATCACTATATCAGGGATATGGTGCAGTGAGGAGGAGTGAAGCTCTAGTATGTTGCGACGAAGGAACAGATAGCTGATGTATTGACAAAGCCATTGGCTAGGGTGAAGTTCGAGTACTTTAGGGAGAAGCTTGGTGTTCTCCAGATCGAGGTTTCCTCCAAGGGAAAGTGATGAGTCCCATAGCCATTCTAACATGGTGAGAGGATTGGTTCCTTCCATGGTCAGATGTAAGGGCTGATCCATTCTGTCATGGTGAGAGGATTGGTTCCTTCCATGTCAGATATGAGTGCTGATTGCCATTCTGGGAATAGAGGCACCTGGTCAGTTACCAAGAACACTCAGTCCGGGAATGAGAGAGCCATTCTAATGAGTAGGTCAGATGTAAGGGCTGAACCATTCTATCATGGCTAAAGGATTAGGTTCCTCCCATGTCAGATGTAAGTGCAGGGCCCTTCTGGATGTGCATGTTGGATTGGTTCCTTGCATGTGCCAGATATAAGTGCAGAGCCTTTCTGGACATACATGTTGGATTGGTTCCTCGTATGTGCTAGATATAAGCGTAGAGCCTTTTTGGACATACATGTTGGATTAGTTCCTCGTATGTGCCAAATGTGAGTGCTGGGCCTTTCTGACAGGGTTGTGGGATTGGTTCCCACATGGTCAGATGTGAGTGTTGGGCGTGCCTTTCTGATATGATTATAGGTTAGTTCCTACATGATCAAATGTAAGTGCGGGGCGAAGTGGGTAGGCCTACATCCAGCATGAAAAAGGGCTGGCTCTGTAGAACTTCCTACGATGAGAAGAATCATGAGATAGCACCCATGAAGATTCAGTATTGATGAGCCAGCAGAGATGATCCAGATCGAGGGATGATCCAAAACCAGTGATGATGTCCAATGATTATCCAAATTGAGGGATGATCCAGATCTAGTGATGATGTCCAGTGATGATCCAGATCGAGTGATGATCCAGATCCAAAGATGAAGATGACTTGAAGACAAAGATGACTTGAAGACTAAGAAGACTTGAAGATGCAGATGATCCAGAGAAGAAGACTAGGGCTGAAAATTGTGTCGAAAGAATACCTTCCTAGTTAAGAGGGAGTGCTGATGTATTTGTAACTTCGGAATGTATTCATCTATGTATCTTATGTATTGTAACCCGATGTTTATTCTAGTATGTATCTATAATGTAATTAAGTCATGTTGTCATGCCCCAATGTTTCGATCGGGAGAATCAATAATGTAAACAAGTCATGTCAAGTCATAGTGGGTAACCCTCCGGTTGTCTAAGGGTTAAAGTCCCCGCAGTTCTGGGGCACTAGGGTTATTAGACTCTCCTAGTAGAGGTTGGCCCTGGTAGGGTTTTAGTCAAGTCTGGATTAGTATAAATAGAGAGCTGGACTCTCTATTTAGCACACAACTCACACACACTCATGTGTAGCGCATAGTTGAGGAAGAGAAAGAAACTGGGGTTAGAGGAAAGGGCTTGCTGTTGTCGGGAGATTGTTTTACTATTTTTGGGTTTCACTTTGGTGTTGATTCTATCTCAGAGGAAGTTGCGGGGTTTTCTTCATTTATGGTTTCCTCGAGGAAAAACACTGTGTTCATTGTCTCTTGTGTTTAATTATTGTGCTTGTTGTTCTCTCAGTTAAAGATCCTAATGATATGCTAGCTTAATGTTGAAAAAACTAACAGAATGTACAACTCCACTTCACCAATTCCTTGGTTACTTAGATGTAGAAGGGGGACATCACCCAACTATTGCCAAGGGGAGCATCACCCAAGACTAGGTAGCACCAAGCTTACCATCCAAAATAACAATATTCATAAGCATGACTTTTCCATTCACCTTTTCCTCCTTTTATACATGAAAATTCTCTAATACCATGGATAAATACCATGGGACAATGAAAACCATGCTCCATTATCACATTTTTCCAATACCATAGAAAAATACTATAGAACACAAAAAAACCATGCATTGGGTAATTATTGATCCACTAACTTCATGAAGGTTCCTTCTAACCATTTGTACTTTCATAAATGCACCCTCTAACTTCCTTAACCTTTTCCTTGTGCATCCTTTGACCCAATTAATTAGCAAATTTTCTCCAATTGGATGTAATAATTATTTTAGCTAGTTTTTCCATTAATCTAGAATAATTTTTTCCAAAGGAAAAAAACTGTTATTTTATTAAAACCAAAAGAGTCTTTACATGATCTGTATGCTTTTGCATACCACTGATAATACAACCAATAACCTGAATCAGTCACTATTTCTAGAAGAAGAAAAAAACAGTCTATAATTTGAGCAGAGGCTATGTCAAAAAACTAGAGAAAGAGTCCCTCGATCAGCTGTTTGTGCAACCCGATGATTGAGTCTAAATTGTTTCAGAAGTAACCCCCGAGCATCAGGGATGATTTTAAGGAACCATACTTATTTAAAAGTGTATAAATGCTGGTGAATATTACTAATTCTTAAAACGCCAACTATAATATGATTGGCGATATTTTTCAAAAAAAAAATTAATTTCCAAGCATTTTATATCATTTATATAATAATTTGGCGATTTTTAGGGTGAAAAATTTTTACCCCATCAAAATTGGGCGAAACAGGGCTTCAAAAAATGCAAAATGGCGAATCTTTTTGGGGAGAAAAACATGGAAAAATAGCCCACTGGCCTAAAATTCGCCCCTAAAATTATCCCTGCCGAGCATGTAGCCTGTGTACTTTTGCTGAGTCGAGGCTCATTCCAAAGGAGAGTCACTGTGCTTGCATTTGTCAAAAAGGAAAAAATATAGAGAATAATAATCAAAGTATTCAGTCATTTTGTCTTACAGGAAGGACTTCTGGAAAAGGTCCATTAATCCAGAATAATATTCTCATTAGCCAATAATTATAATTTTTGAGCTTTAATAATATTACTGGCTAATTTCCCCAACTAAATTATTTTCTCCTTATTTGTCACCATTAATAAATTTTCTAAGGTGACTTAGACAATTTTTAAACCATGAAAAATATGGGGACATGACACTTCGTGCCTTTACCCCTCTCTCTCTCTTAGCCTGTATCCCTCCCTCCCTATCTCTTTCCACCCTCTCTCTCCATGCTTATCTCTCTCACAACCTCCCTCTCTCTCTCCATCGTTCAACCCTCCACCCTTTGTATTTGACACCATCTCTCTCTCTCTCTCTCTCTCACTCACTCTCTATGTTTTCAACTTATCCCTTCTCCTCAACCCCCTACTTCATTATGAACCCTATTCTCTGTTTTATTAAAATCTCATTCCTCTCTCTTCAATTCCCCCCTCCTTGTTCCTCTCTCCTCCAACACAACCTATTCCTCCTCTAATAATCCATATCCACCTTTCCATTCACAAAACCTTTCTCTCATCAAACCATCACCCACTTCCTCCCCTCCACCTTATCCCCCTTTGTCACTCAAGTCTCGGGTATTGCTGCTAACCCTATACATCTTCAACACTTCTTCTCCTCCTAATAGTGCTCTCAATCCCCATTCTCCTTCAATCTTGTAACCCATCATGTTCCTATTCCATTCATATTTATCCACTTGAATTACAACATCTTCCTAGGAACTTGACCCTTCCCCACCCTCTCTCAACTATTAACCATACTCACTCGAATTTACAACATCCTCCTAGGCCCTTGACCCTTCTCCATTCCCTCTCAACTATTAACAATCCCCACTTGAACTTCCAACATTCTTGTAGGTCCTTGACCCTTCCACACCCCCTCTCAACTATTAACAATACATTTGATATCTTGCATATAGTGTTAGATTTTTTTCTCTACATAACGTGCATGTGTTATAGAACTACATAACACATGTGCATTTTGTAGTTCTATAACGCGTGCACATTTTGTAGTTCTATAATGCGCACACGTTTTATAATTCTATAAGGGCGGGAAATGTAATTTGAATTTAAACCTGACAATTCACTTGCTCACATGTCACCAATAGTCCTATGTGTATGGTTTTGATTTTACTTCGATAATACCAAACCAGTGCTATGGTATATGATAAACCATAGCTAATTGGTCATTTCTTCCAATTCTAAAGAAGTCGTTGTTTATGCACTCATTAGAGTATGCTACACATAATCATTTTTTACGTAATCTTAAACATAAATAGCATTTTTCTGTAGATTCTAAATATGTAATTTGTATTTAAAAATATTATATTTCCTATTTGTTTTCAATGTCTATTGTGTCCTAACTCCTTAACTCAAAAAACATGTTGTTGGTGTTTTTCCATAACTTTTTCAAATATTAATCGTTTAAAAAAAAATCTATAGTGCACTAGAATACACTGACCTCTACATTCTATAAAAACCCCATTTCATGATTATTTCACTAAGACCTTCAAAGGTTGCACCCACAAAAGACGTACCACTTTCGAGGAATGATCACTTAGATAATTATAAAAATAAATAAAAATGACTAATTTTATTTTTGAAAATAGTGCTGCATTAGTGCTATATGTTCTCCACATGCTTGCAAAATTTTGTAACCCGAAACCATCATTTAGGCCCTCAAAGGCCGCACCCACAAAAACATATACCTTATCATTTGCTTAAAAAATAAAAAGTGACTTTTAGAAAAAATGAAACTTGACATAGTTATAAAGATTTTCAATACATAAAAAATTATATATTCAGAAATGTGATTCAATTTCCTACATTTCATCTTTTTTACTCAAAGCAAGATATTTTGTGTAAGTATCTAAAAAAAGACAATTAAGTTGAGGGATGCCTGATTTTTCAGTTTTCTATTGCATCTAACGTGTCAAAATGGACCCTCATTAGCTTGCACTCACCCTTGTTTGAGACTAGTTTTTAGACTAATAAGGACCTCAAATTCCATGGACTATAACTCTTAACGTATAATGAACAAGGACCTGGAATTACTACCTCATGTACTTCGCTATGTCTTTTGAAGTTCATAAAATTTTAATTGTCTAATACATCCCCAAAGTCTTTTAACAAAATAACTCTGACACCAAAAGTTATGCTTTTTCTTCATCTCTTTATTTAATTCTCAAGGCATTGGGTTACTATTTCTTTATATTTTTATGTTATTTTGGAACATTGCAAAACTTTTGGTGGCAGAGTTATTTTGCTAAAAGACTTTGGGGATGTATTAGACAATTAAAATAACATAAAAATATAAAGAAATAGCAACCCAATGCCTTGAGAATTAAATAAAGAGATGAAGAAAAAGCCTCTTTGAGAATGAAAGCTCTTTATAATGTATCAAATGCACAAGGCAAGATGAGATGATTGTAAAACTAGGTTTCATTGGTGCAGGTGTGTGTGCAAGTGCATGTGTTTATAAGATAAATGAAACAATTACAATTAAGGTCCTAGCCAACCATACAATTACAATCAATGTCTTAAGTGACCAATAAAAACAATAGTATCATAATAATAAAAATGTAATGTCACAATATATAGGAATTAAGAGTAAAATTCCTTTAGCAAAGCCAATATTTGATTATGATGAACCTAAAAACTTGAACATCAAAAAAAAAGATCATGAGGGCCTTTTTAGACCCTAATTGTCATTATTAGCTTAATTAACTACTAGTGATTTGGAGCAGTGCATAACTGATCCAACTATATCTTTGAAGTACAAATATACCATTATAGCACGAACTATTAGCTTAATTAACTAATGGTCGTTGGAGCAGGTACATAACTGATCCAACCAGATCTTCGATGTACAAATATACCATTATAGCACGAAATATAATCGATTGAACGTTCGATCCATTTTCTATATTGATGGTGTCTCTGTGTGTATGTGTATGAATGTGATGTGAAAGCCTGCTTACATCTGGAGTCATTGCCATCTTCCAGGCACCAAGCCTTGGTGACAGTAGCAGTGATTGGGGCATGGATCGGAACAAGAAGAGAACAAGAGAACATGAGGATGCTCGTGCAAAATAGTCTGCAAGAAAATATGAAAGATCTCCTGCGTGTTGCTGCTCGTGGAGATGTCGAAATGCTTGTTAATCCTCATAAATAAAGAAAGTAGAAAGTCATCACCGTTATGGGGAGAATTCTTCACCTTGAATCAGCCGACTACAAAAGAACCAATGTCTACTCAATGGATGCGCTCTTTCAGCGATCAAATTAATATTTGTCTTTTTGTCCAACTGTGTAAATAACATTGGTGTGATCAGTATGCCATGCGATCAGAGATTGTTTTTGATAGTACATGCATAGGACAACATTTAACTTGCCTTCAGATTAGCTATAACGCAGATGCTGAACAATCAACCAAGAACTTACTCGACCGCTCCAATAACAAATTATGTTTGAGGAGCCTCTGTATTTTTAATGAAGGTTGAAGAGTGCATGAGTCGACTGCCACAGTCGATCCCCGGTCATATATTCGATCCACACATTTAATGAGTTGAGATCAAATGTATGCCAGTCGGTTAGAGACCAGAAGTGTTACCAACAGTCCGTCGTTGTCGTCGACCAAGCCAGTCGATGTGTTACACGAATCAATTTTTCTATATACTGACCAACCCGTATCACCACTCGATTCGACTACTAGCTATGGAGTTTGGTATGTTAATCACGGATTATTTGTAAAAAATATGGACCAGTTGGAGGAATCACGAGTTCAGTTAGTATCCTAAGTAATGAGTTCGTCGTCATTTTGGTATCAATTTTTGTTATTGTCGAATTTGATCTGCACATCTACAACATTATGCTTTTAGAGATTCTGTACTTTAACACAGAAAATGACTCAATTGATTATCACTCCAGCAGGGTGCACACTGACTTCCATGGTCGACAACAATCCACATCTAAAACATATGTATTATCCATTTGCTTCGGTTTGGTCGACACTTTACAAAAGAAAGCTCCTGCTCCTATTCCCTGTGAGTCGATGTATGTGTATGTTTAGTTATATGGACGTTGTAGAAATTATGTAATTAAAAGTTAATGACTTGATCGAGTTACCAGTGTGAGTGACTCTAATTCAAATTTTGAATTCTAGGAGGGGGTGAAAGGTGAGTTTATGGAAGGTAGGAGATCACCTCCAATTTTGTAAATCAATTTGGTCTCTTGTCGACTATTGTCAGTTGAGTTACGTCAGTTGGGTTCAGTTACGCCAAGTTACGTCAGTTGGGTTCATAACAGTTGGCCATGACCAGTATCATGTACAACAATTGGTCTTGACTATGATCAACAACACATATACCAAACATACACATTTGAAACTTGCAGGTAAATGAATATCCTCACAATAAATGAAGACGACAATGATGACATTCAAGCATAAGATGCCTTATACCACACATAAAGAGCTTAAAGATTAGAAGATGACACAAAGAACAATCGAAGTGAATGAGCCCCCAGATACCAAAATGTTGAAGTTGTTCTTGGGTTGTGACCTTGGAAATCCAGAAGGTAGAGAACTGGTGTGGAATGTAAGAGCCAAAAGGAACTGGTGTGGAATGTAAGAGCCAAAAGGCCTCGCATGCCTGATTCGATGGAGATGAGTGCCGACCAGATGAGCCAAGGTGAGGCTTTAAACCAAAAGACCTTGTTGCAGAGGAGGATAGTCGATCGTTGTTGTGAGAGGGTGAGACTTCGATGTACTACTGCCAGATTGAAGACAGACACTGAAGAGTAACAAGTCACAGTAGGGCCTTCTATATGTGTTTCTTCTTATCAAGCTGGCAGTTCTATATGTGTTTCTTCTTATCAAGCTGGCAGTTGTTGCAGTTGATTTCCTTATGCATATCGGTATGCATGGTTGACGCAAAGTAAGGACTACTTCGATAGTATCATAGACCTAGGATGTTGATGTTGATTTTTCCTAAGCAACATCAAGGCACCTGGTCAGTTACCATGAACTTGAACTAGTCTATGCCTGGGGGACTCAGCCTAGAGCTAAGGGGCCATTCTTTGAATAGAGGCACCTGGTGAATTACCAGGAACTTGAACCAGTCTAGGAATGGGGGACTCATCCTAGAGTTGAGGGGCCATTCTTTGAATGGAGGCACCCAGTCAGTTACCAAGAACTTGAACCAGTCTAAGACTGGGGGACTTAGCCTAGAGCTGAGGGGCCATTCTTTGAATGGAGGCACCTGGTTATTTACCAAGAATTTGAACCAGTCTAGGAATGGGGACTCAGCCTAGGGTTGAGGGCCATTCCTCGGGAGAATGGAGGTCCTTGGTTAGTTACCAAGTATTTGACATTAAGTCAATTGATGCAGACTAGGGCTGATGCACCTCATTAATTACCAAGCTATCACCATAAGCCCTAGACCGGGTCTGGGCACGCGATGCACTCCTATCCTTGATCTATGGGCTATATGAAATTCTCCAGGGATTAGGTACCCTTGGTTGATACACCTAGCACCCGAGCTTGGTGGCATAAGGAGTTCAAGTTAAAATCATTAGTAATTATCCCTATTTATGAAGATGTACTTTGAGTGGGCATGAAGGACCCTGGTGACCACTTGTTTTGACCACAAAACACTTGAAGGACCTTCTTACCCTAAGTCTTGGTCCATGAGGAAGACAAAGTGACACAAGTAAAAAATACAAGAAGACCTTTTGTACCACAAAAGATTAAAGTCAAAGGGTCAAAGATGAAAAGAGAATAAAACCCTAATTTCAAATCCTAATTATGAGGGACCACTTCAAGTGTTTGAAAGACTATAAATAAAAGTCATTTGCAAAACATTTTTACACACTTCACTTCATCATCTTGGATTTCTCCTCCATTTGTGACTGAGATAAACTGTTTGTTGTTATTGAAGGATGGTGTGTGGCTGGGTTTTATATGTTATGCCCTAGCATGGCAGCATAGCTAGCTAGGACATATTCTTTCTCTTTATTATAGTACACCAAGGAGCAGAGAGAATGTTTATACAACAACTCTCGAAGCCTAGGGATTATCCATACCTAGGTCATGGTGGTGAGAAGAGGGTAGCAGTTGGTTACAACACCCTTGATGGTGGATAAGATGGTTGCTTTAGCCACCTTGCATGCCGAGCTACCTTAGTTGGTGCTTAACCTAGCTATATACTAGTGTTGCTTCTTTGTTAAGGTCTTGAGCTACACACAACAACAACCAAACACTCCCGAGAACCTCCTTCTTCACACGGGCAGCCTCAACTAGTCATGGGAAGATCCAAACGGAGCATCCAACCCTATAACATGTATCAGGTAGCCCTAAAAGGTTTGGACAGCTTCAGACAGAACTTGGGCATCCCTTTAATGTTCACAGGAAACAACAGAGAAGATTCGGGCATGAGAAAAACAAGTATGGACAACCTGCAACAGTTTAGGCAACAGACTTATAGGGTTTGGGTAGCTGTTACAGGATTCAGGAATCAAAGTGACAGGTCCAAGCAGCAGAGTAACATACTCGGGCAGTCCTAACAAATTACGACAAACAATCAAATAGGGTCAGCAATAAGCCTTCTAGGGTTTCTTGATTTCTGGAAATTCTTGTACATTCATCTCAGAATTATGAGACAATTTGTTTCTTGTCATGTACAAACTCAGTCATCTCATTTAAGGGATGAATAACTAATGATTTTGGGGTTTTTGTCCTTTAAATGTTTCCCCATGAAAAACATCCTATGTACTATTGTGTGACGTTTTATTGATTACTGCACTTGTTTGATTGATTACTGCACTTGTCTTACTATTATTTATATTATAGTCTTCAAAATTTTAAAGAATACATTCACATGCTAAAATTCAACAGTTGATGCATATTTCTTTGTTCTCTTTAGGACGAAGAAACGTTTTGTTGGTGGGGGAGAGGTTGAGGGGACAGTTTGGTCCCTAATTTTCATTGTTATCCTAATTTACTAATAGCAGTTGGAGCAACTGCATAATTGTTCCAACCAGATCTTTGATGTACAAATATGACATTATGGCACGAATCTAATTGATTGAACGTTCAATCCATTCTCTATCTTGATGGCGTCTCTCTGTGTATGTGTATTGCTAATATCTGCTTGAATATGATGTGAAAGCCTTGCTTTCAACAGATCCTTGGGGAAAATAGAAAACTTTAAAGGTGAAGATTCCCAAATAAAGAGAAAAATTGCCCGAATGTCAAGACCTCAGGGAAGTGCATGTTAAACCTCATCAAGAAAATGATCCCAAGGAAAGCATAAAGAGTTTGAGGTGAAAATCTCGAGTAAAGACAAAAAACTCCCATGTGTTAGACCTCAAAAAAATGCATGTCAAGAAATTGAAGAGAGAAAAGTTAAAAAAATTGAGGTGGAACTCTTAGTAAAGAAAAAAAATTAGTGTCAAATCGGCAAGTGCATGCCAAGAAATTGATCCCAAGGAAAGTTAAAATTTCCTTATTGATGTTTCCCAAGTAAAGTTAAAAATTAGCAGTGTTGGACCTCTAAATGGTACACATCAAGAAAGTGATATAGAGGGGAAGGTCATAACATCTAAGGTGAACTTCCTCAAACAAAGGAAAAAATAGTTAAGTGTTATATCCTTGGAAATTTTTTGGGCAAGGGAAACCATTTTGAACTTCCCAACGCAAAGGCTCATGGATAATTGTTTGACATTGAAAATTGGTCAATGGAAATTAACCTGAGGAAAACAATCAACATACTTGAGGATATTTGTTTGGAATCCATAAAGTGCACATTAGGAAATCGATTTGGAAAAACAATAGGATCCCTAAGGTGAAGTTCCTAAACAAGGAAAAAATGGCTAAGAGTTGGACATCAAGAAGTTGCACATTTGCAAACTTTGGAAAAGTGAATGCGTTGAAGAGTTTTGGCATCAATAAAATATACATCAAGAATATGTTCTAAAGTAAAAAAACAAAGTTCCCAAGGAAGTATTTTCAATATTATGTGAACAGAGTTGTCTAAAGATTAGACGATTTTGACTTTGATGGAATCTGGCGATCTAATATTTAACCAGATTATAATTTATAATTTTTCATTGATCAAAATCCATTTTCAATTGTGAAATTGGATTCGATGCTCTCAAAAAAATCATGTTCCACCTTGGTTGTGCAATCCAAACAACTTATATGTGGCAATTCCAACAATTATGAACAGATTTTGGAGAAAAATAGTCAAAAGACAACCTGACAACAATGTCCAAACCATCTAATCTCTACACTACTCATTATGTCAACTACTTAATAAATAGTACATTTTAGACTACTCGTTATGTGAAATACTTAATAAACATTGTAATTAATATGTAGCAAGAACAACATTCATCGTAGAATTATTTACTTAAAAACATAAATTATTTTCTAGAAAAATCCAAAAACACCTTCAGTAATGTGTTAATCTATATTGTTGCACTAGTTTCAAGAATGGGAATATAGAAGGGGAGGGGGAATGAGTGTCTGAGATGGACAAAGCACACCCCCAAATTTTTCATGGGATGGAGGGAGAATGAGTGTCTAACATGGACAAAGCACACCCCCAAATTTTTCATGGGATTGTGGGGGAATGAATGTCTGAGATGGACAAGCACACCACCAAAGTTTTCCTAAGATGGCAGCTTGAGTTATATATATATAAGTTCCCAAATGTAGAATCTTACAATATGGAATTGTCACTATTATGTCAATTATGAGATCAATGTTGTGACTACTATGTAGTAAGACAAGGATTTGTATTAAAATTATTATATGTAAAATATAAAATATTTTATTGAAGAATTCGAAAGGCATTGATCAATATGCTAATCTACATTACAATAGTTTAAGGGGAGTGTCCAATGCAACTAAATCACATCGACCAATTTTGCAAAGGATGACAAGTTAGGGATGATGGTTTGGAAATGGCAATGATGATAATTATTATTATTATTATTATTATTATTAAAAAATAAATTGTCATATGTAAATTATATAATATATTATACTTTATAGCATAAATAATAAATAAAACAAGGTTTTGTCTTAAAATTATTATATATCTATGGAAGGGAGGTGACTCCAATTCAAATGGGGTGATCGAGTTATTAGTCCGAGTGACTCCAATTCAAATTTTGAATTCTAGGAGGGGGGGTGAAAGGTGAGTCTATGGAAGGTAGGCTATCCCCTCCAATTTTGTAAATCAAGTTGGTCTCTTGTTGACTATTATCAGTTGGGTTTATAACAGTCGGTCACGACCAGTATCATGTACAACAATTGGTCTCGACTATGATTAACAACACATATATCGAACATACACATTTGAAACTTGTGAGTAAATTAATATCCTTGCAATAAATGAAGACGCCAATGATGACATCCATGCATAAGACACCTTATACCACACATAAAGAGCTTAAATATTAGACGATGACACAAAGAACACTTGAAGTGAATGTGCCCCTAGATACCAAAAATGTTGAAGTTGTTCCTGGGTTGTGACCTCAGAAAGCCAGAAGGTAGGGAAATGGTGTAGAATGTGGAAGAGCCAAAAGGCCTTGCATGCATGATCTAATGGAGATGAGTGCCGACCAGATGAGCCAGGGTGAGGATTTAAACCAAAAGAACTCGTTGCATAAGAGGATAGTCGACCGCCATTGTGAGAGGGTGAGACTTGGACAGACTACTGCCAGATTGAAGACAAAGGTTGAAGAATAACAAGTCACAGTAGAGCCTTCTATACGTGTTTCTTCCTATCAAGCTGGCGGTTGTTGCGGTTTATTTCCTTATGCATATCAGTATGCATGGTCGATGCAAAGTAAGGAAGTATCATAGACCTAGGATGTTGATGCATATTTCTTTGTTTTCTTTAGGACAAAGAAATGATTTGTTGGTGGGGGAGAGGTTGAGGGGACCATTTGGTCCCTAATTTTCATTGTTATCTTAATTAACTGATAGCAATTAGAGCAGGTGCATAACTGTTCCAACCAGATCTTTGATGTACAAATATACCATTATAGCACGAATCTAATCGATTGAACGTTCAATCCATTCTCTATCTTGATGGTGTCTCTCTGTGTATGTGTATTGTTAATCTCTGTTTGAATATGATGTGAAAGCCCTGCTTTCAACATATCCATGGGGAAAAGAGAAAATTTTAAAGGTGAAGATCCCCAAATAAAGTGAAAATTTTCCAAATGTCAAGACCTCAAGGAAGTGCATGTCACGAAATTGAAAAAGAGAAAAAATTTCAAAATATTCTAAGTGTAACTACAAGTAAAGGAAAAAATTGATCATACTAAACCTCGTTAAGAAAATGATCCCAAGGAAAAGATAAAGAGTTTGAGGTGAAACTCTCAAGTAAAGACAAAAAATTCCCATGTGTTAGACCTCAAAAAAATGCATATCAAGAAATTGAAGAGAGAAAATTTAAGAGAAATGAGGTGGAACTCCTACTAAAGAAAAAAAATCAGTGTCAAATCGATAAGTGCATGCTAAGAAATTGATCCCAAGGAAAGTTAAAATTTCCTTATTGATGTTTCCCAAGTAATGTTAAAAATTAGCACTGTTGGACCTCTAAATGGTACACATCAAGAAATTGATCTCAAGGGAAAGGTCATAACATTTAAGGTGAACTTTCTCAAACAAAAGAAAAAATAGTTAAGTGTTGCATCCTTGGAAATTTTTGGGCAAGGGAAACCATTTTGAACTTCCCCACGAAGAGGGTCATGGCTAATTGTTTGAAATTGAAAAATGGTAAATGGAAATTAAGTTGAGGAAAACAATCAACATGCTTGAGGATATGTCTTTGGAATCCATAAAGTGCACATTAGGAAATCAATTTGGAAAAACAATAGGATCCCTAAGGTGAAATTCCTAAATAAGGAAAAAATGGCTAAGAGTTGGACATCAAGCAGTTACACATTTGCAAAATTTGGAAAAGTGAATGTGTTGAAGAGTTTGAGAATCAATAAAATACACATCGGGAAGATATTTTAAAGTAAAAAAACAAAGTTCCCAAGGAGGTATTTTCAATCTTATGTGAATAGAACGATTTTGACTTTGATGGAATCTGGCGATCTAATATTTGACCAAATTATAATATAATTTTTCATTGTTCAAAATCCATTTTCAATTGAGAAATTGGATTCGATGCTCTCAACAAACCCTATTCCACCTTGGTTTTGCAATCCCAACACCTTATATGCGGCAATTCCAACAATTCTGACCATATTTTGGAGAAAAATAGTCAAAATACAAACTGGAAACAATGTCCAAACCATCTAATCTCTACACTATTCATTATGTGAGCTACTTAATAAATAGCACAATTTAGACTACTCATTATGTGAACTACTTAATAAACATTTTAATTAATATTTAGCAAGAACAACATTCATCCTAGAATTATTATACATAAAACATAAATGATTTCATAGAAAAAACCAAAAACACCTTTAGTAATGTGTTAATCTATGTTGCACTAGTTTCAAGAATGGAAAGATATAAGGGGAGGGAGAATGAGTGTCTGAGATGGACAAAGCACACCCCCAAATTTTTCATGGGATGGAGGGAGAATGAGTGTCCAAGATGGACAAAGCACACCCCAAAGTTTTCATGGGATGGTGGAGGAATGAATGGCTAAGATGGACAAGCACACCCCCAACATTTTCCTACGATGGCAAGTTGAGTTATATATATATGAAGAATTTTACAATATATAATTCTCACTATTTTGTTAACTACGAGATCAACGTTGTGATTAATATGTAGTAGACAAGTATTTTTCTTAAAACTATTATATATAAAATATAACATATTTTATTGAATAAATTGAAAGGCATTGAGTAATGTGCTAATCTACGTCACAGTAGCATAATTCTGTCGTATTGGACTTTTCTGTACGGAAATTCGGAGGCAGTTCGAACAACACCAGCCATGGTCATTGTGTCGTGAGTGATGGAGTGTGATGACTATGAATGTTTCAATGTAGGGATGAGAGATATCTAATCAAAATAGCAACAAGGTGAGTCAAATCTAACAATTACATGGTGCGGTGAGTTATGAGTCTAACAACAGTAAATTTTCTAAACTCTAGGTGCATGTTGTCCTTGTGTTCCCAAATAAACCAATTGATATTTTATTTGAAAAATATTAAATCCTTCACATAGTAGGATTCAGGCATATAGCTAGAAAATTAAAAGAAGAAGCAAAACACAAAACAAATATGATTTACACCTTCAGAAAACCTTTCATTAATAGATCTAGGCTTACAAGGAAAAATCTACAGTTATATGATACTCAAAATGAGGAAAAAATCAACAAACTTATTGAGGAAAATTTCCCTCAAACAATCAAGAAATACTCCCAACGCTTGTTGGTGGTTGTATAGATTTTCTACATGCCTATACATACATGTTCGTACAAACCCATATGACTGTATGAACATGCTAAACATATTTGTATGACTATATGAATCTATTGTACCTATAGGGTGCACGTTGAATTATTCCTAGTTGCATATCCACGCTCCTCTCTGAAACTCTAACTCTCCTCCTTTGTTGAGTTTCTTCACCTTCTTACCAAAATTGTCTTCCTATGAATAATGAATGTGTTTTTACCCTCTACATTGATCTTCCTTTATATTTTAGTTTAACCCTAATCTACCAAAACCTTAATCTCTCTGTCAGATCGACGGTTGAGATTAGACTAAATCACTAATGTATTAAAAACACACTTTATTAGACTCAACAACACAACATAAGACTGTCACTTTATTAATAAAGTGAATTACAAAATATATTTGACTTGGACCACTTCACACACATTTGAAACTAAACCTATGCATAAGTTCCTAACTGAGCTACAAACGTCAACACTCCCTCTTAGTGAGGAAGGAATTATGCACCAAACCAAGTTTGTCTCTGAATGCTTCAAGCTTCCCTTTTGTTGAGGGCTTGGTCAAAATATCTACAACCTATTGATCTATGGGTACATAGTACTGGAGCTTCATTGTTCCCTTCTAAATCTTGTCTCGAATGAAGTGATACTTGATATCAATGTACTTGGATGTCATGAAAACTATATTCTCAAATACTTTGATACAATAATGATTTTCACAATAAATTACCATGGGATCCAACTCCTAATCAAATAAACATATAAGTAACTTATGAAGCCAAATGGACACACAACTAGTTGTACTTGTCCGCATATACTCTACCTCTACTAAGCTGAGTGCCACAAAAGTATGCTTCCGATTGAACCATAATATCATAAATGATCCCAAGAGAAAGAAACACCATGAGGTGTATTTATTATCTAATGCACTGGTTTCCCAATTTGAGTATGTATACCCTATAATATACAAGATATCTCAATCCATACTCCATTGTTCCCCTCAAGTATATCAATACATGCTTTTCTGCTACCCAATGCTCATGCCTCAACTCCACCATGAACTAGATCAAGGTGTTCACTGCAAAACATATACCTAGCCTAATGTTTACCAAATACATCAAAGAACCTATCAATTGCATGTACCATGTGGTATCCACCATATCTAAATATGAAGTGATGACCTTCTTCATATTAGTGATCAAAGGCGTGGCCATGGTCCTACAACCCTCCATTTGAATTCTCTTCAATATCTCAACTACATACTTACCCTAACCAAGGAAAATGTCCCCTATTTTCTACCAAACCTCTAGCCATGTCCTTCAAATCGAACTTAATTGTCATATCTTCCTTACACCTTATAATGAGTTTCTCTGAACTTGTGAGAAATAGGTCATCTACATACAACACCAAAATGATAAATTATCCTAAACAAATATGAAATATAAGTTGAAATTTGCTTTACTTTTGGTGAAACACGTGCTCCACAAGTATCCATTGATCCTAGAATGTCATACCCATATTGTATTCTTGAGTCCATACAAGACCTTTCTCATCCGACAAACATGGGACTCCTTCCCATTGATCTCAAATCCCTTGAGGTTCCTCAATGTACACTTATTCCTCAATTATCCCATTGAGGAACGTTGTCTTCACATCCATTTGATGTATCCTACATCCCATAATGGATACTAAACACACCACTTCTATAATGGAAGTGTACGTGATAACTAGAGAAAACATTTCCTCATAATCCACTCCCTCTTTCTAGGTGAACCCTCTCACCAAAAACCTTGCTTCGTACTTCTCTATGCTGCCATATGTCACATGCTTGATCTTGTAGAGTCATATAGAAGTCACCACTAACTTCCCCTATGATCTAGGTACAATGTCCCAAACATCATTCTTCATGATAGAGGTGTACTATTCCACCATGTCATCCCTCCAAATTTGTTGGTCGACTACCTCGTGAAAATTGGAAGGCTTGGAATCTATAATGTTTCTCATTAATGCCATGTAGTTTGGAAACTTCTTTGAAGGTCTACTCTCCCTCAATGAACTCCTAGGAGCCTCAACATGATTCTAAGCATCCCTTAATGTCAGAGTGAACCATAGAGGTATACTGACATAACTGATAGGAGCTAGTGGTTCCTCCTCTACGTTTGAAGGCTACTAACTAAAACTAGAAGTCATTGGTGGTCCTAGATCAACCTTCAAACTTCCTACTCCTCATCCTTTGTCACTGGTAATGGCTCATCAAACTTCTTGTATGCAAAGTATTTCATGAAATTTACATCCCTACTTACAATTGTATTTCTCTACCATGGAGTATAGATCTTTTAATCCTTTGAATTCTCATTATAGATAACAAACAAACTCTTCCTACTAGGGGATCCAAATTGTTCCTCTTCTCTATCAATACATGGATGTAAAATGGAAAACCAAAGATGCAGAAATTACTCACCTTTGTCTTCACATTAGTTAATGCTTCCTTTGGTGTCTTGTACCCCAAAACCTTATGAGGAAAATTGCTATAGATGTAGCTTGTTGTAATGCATGCTTCAACCCATGAAAACATTGGAAACTCCTGATCAGGTATCATGGCCTTAGCATCCCCTATGATGGATCGATTTTTCCTCGCTGCAACCCCATTTTGATGTGGGTTGTACGGAGCAATGAACTCCCTCTTGATTCTCACTTCCTTGAAAAAATCATTGAAATCATTGAAGGAATACTCACCCCCATTTTCCGATTTAAAAACCTTGATCTTCTTTCCTATCTAATTCTCCACTAAATCTTTGAACTTCTGAAACCTGCTAAAGACATCATCCCTGGTATTCAAGAAGCAGATCCATGTTTTCTGAGAGAAATAGCCAATGAAGGAAGCATAGTACATTATTCCTTATATGATTTATGCTACTAACATTGGTCCACACACATCTGAATGCACTAGACCTAGGTTCCCCTTAGATCTGCGCTCACTTCTTGGGAGAGAAACCTTAGCATGATTTACAAGCATGCACCCTCTATACACACCCTGTTTCTCAATGATAAAATCTAGGAGACATGCAACAATCTCCCTCAGAATAGGAAACACCCAATGATGTAGGTGTCCCATCCTCTTGTACCATAACTCACACAAGTACCCACAAAAGAAACAAGGGTTACAAAACTAGAATTTGATCGAGCTTTGTGCCCTACAGTTGTGAATTCTATTCTTGTTTCACTCATCCCCAATCGAGATCGAGATCCACATATATGTGTGTGTGTTTACTGAGCTCCAGAATAAAGGTAGTTTAGAACCCTGCATCGAATTCATAGGAAGGGTATGTGTTATGTACTAGGGATTGAGAAAGATCACCTTGTAACATGTATAAATTGTCTTCTCTAAACCTTATCACCTAAGTTGATACTGGGATAGAATCCATTAGTCTCATGTGTTGGAACTTGTGCAACTTCATAAGCCATTCTTATTGTACTTGTACCTCCTATGGGAGTATATAATGTTGTAATTATTCATTGTAAGCCCTGGGGAAAGAATAGAAAAATAAAAGAGTAAAAAATAAATTAAATTTGTATTTCCTGAAGGTAGGTCGACCCTATTCAAACTGGCAAGTCGGCCCCAGTGTTTTTTCACTATTAAAATCAGTATAAATAGGAGGCGCCCCTCATTATTTCACACATTCTCAACTACTCTCTTAGACATAAAAGGTGTGGTCCAGCAATCTAGGAGAGTGTTTTTTGGGGTTATATCTGTGAGAGACATTTTCTCCCTCTCTCTTCTTCTTCTCTTTGGTCTCAGAAGATCATTTTCTCTATACGAAGGTTTGCTTGGTTTTTCTCAATTGGGTTTCCCGGGATAAATTCTTGTGTGATTTTTTATGTGCTTTGTATATCTTCTAGATATCCTTTTGTTTATTTGCAAATAAGATATACTTCTATAATATTGTAAAAACTAAGATGGTATCATAGCAATACTAGAAGAAGTCATTATCAAAACACTGTCAGAACTCTGTCGGAACTAGGGTTTCATCTTTCAAATCCTTTACTCAGCCTTTTGGAAATAAAAGAGCCTTGGTAATTTCTCTCTAATGAGGGCACATCTTTTAGTGAAGGAATAACTCAATTCTGAGAAGTTTCAATTTTGAACTAATTTTGTTGCTGCAGAAATTAGGGTTTCAAGTTTCGTGCAGATAAAGCCATTGCTTTGGTTCAAACTCACTTCTCCCCAACTCACCTTGACTAGGGGAATATATCTATGAGGTTAGTTTCTTCAAATTCAAAATTTGATTTCAGTGACCTAACTCCTACTAGGGTTTCTGGTTCAGATCTATAGACAAGATGATTGGAATGAAGCTTGAATATCGTCTTGACGGGGCTACCAACTTCATATCCTGGAATCCTAGGATTCTCCTCATTCTTGAAGAACGTGATCTATTAAAATTTGTCAATGAGAAATTTCTAGAACCAGAAGCGAAAGAATCCAAGTCCTGATGGAGGAAGGGTGATGTGAAAGCAAGAAGGATTCTGGTGGAACCAGTCAAAGACCACTTGGTTCCTCAAATATCAGAAAAGACGACAACTAGAAAGATGTTCAAAGCCTTGAAGAAGTTGTTTGAAAATAGTAGTATCAATGTGACTCTCACATTGAGGAACAAACCGTCAAATATGAAGATTACTAAGTTCGAAAACATTGCCTCATATTTCATGAGGATCACCAAACTTAGGGACAAGCTAAGGTTCAGTGAAGACAACATTGAAGAAAAGGACCTTGTCATGACCAACCTAAATGGTCTTCCACCATATTGGGATTCTTTCATACAAACCATAAGTGGTCGAACCAAGTTTCCCAAATTCGACAATTTTTGGGCATACTGCACTCGAGAAGAAACCAGGATTGCAACAAGGCAAAGACTCCATGGTTCTCAAGTTGAGGAGAATCAAACCTTCATCACTCATGCTAAGAAAGGAACATGAAAATGAAGGAAGTTTCACAAACACAAGCACCAAGCTAGGAGAACAAGTCCTTCTCCAGATCATAAGGAGAAGAAGAAGGACCTATCAATGCATATAATGTTATAGGTGTAAGAAATATGGTCATTATGCAAGACAATGTAACAATTCAAGCAAGAGGGAGCTTGAAGCCTCAACTGCTAATGTCGATGAAGAAACTCCTCACAAGAAGACAAGGAATGATGATCGCTCGGAGTTCTTCTTCTAAAAAGAATGATATGAAGATACAAACGGTGATGATATTACAGCAAGCATATGAATATCAACAAACTCTGGTTGTGGAATACTTTTAACAAAACAACCAAAAGATAAGTATTTGATCTTGCATGCTCTAGTAGATTATATCTGGTTACTTTTTAATATGTATTACGCAGATCTACATTCCTAGATTCATGAAGTAATTGAGCATGTGGTTCCTTTATTAATAAGTAGGCTTATGTAGTATTTTCTATACACATGATTGTTTAAATAGCTTGTCATGTTGCACAAACCATATAGGATGAAAACTCCTTTATAACAGACTTGGAGTAGTACACACTCTTAATGGTGTTCTATAATGGAGACTGTAAGCATCCAATTATTTTCCACATGTGTGTTGTGTCTAAGCATTGACTCAAATTTACCTACATTATTTTGTTGATACATTGATTATGAAATATTGCTAACCATATGATGGGATTTAACTTGTATGGAATTCCATGATCTACAAGGAGAAGTGTTCCCATTGATATACAGATAGATCGGAAGAATAAATACTCTATAAGAAAGACTCTTGGACTCTGAATGATCTCATGGAGAGATTTGGTGATTAAGAAGTGAAAGGCCTATACGAATTCCAGTCTATCTGCTGCTTCAACAATTATGGGAAGCAGTTTTCCAGTCAGAGTCATGGAAAATGATTATGGAGGAGAATATTTACTCAGTCGATTTCTGAGAGACAGAGGGAGTTATCCCTCAAAGATGAGGATCCTTGATGAACCCGGTCGTCACTAGGATAGATACTTAGTTTGTATCTTTATAGTCTAAATTCATGTGCCCAAGGACAAAAGGACAAAGTTAGAACCTTCAGGAACGAAGGAAACATTTGTGGGATACAATGAGTCTTCAAAGGCTTACAGAATATACATCCCACGATTGAGGTAAATCAAAGTTAGTTGGGATGTGACCTTTGAAGAAGAGATGGCTATCCAAAAAGGAAGAAGATCTGATATGGAGATTGATGATGATGAAGAGATGAGTCATATCCCCCTCCAAAATTTAAGAAGGTGTTTGAAGAAAGGAATGAACCGATCGTTCCCATTGATCCAGTTAAGCCAAGTAATTCTCCCAAAAATATGGAAGTAAGCTGAAAAATACCTACATGGGAACAAAAGACATTGCAAGATGCAGAGGGGCACAGAGGTCCACATGGAATCCACCATGAAATCAAAAGAACTAATAGGCTATCGAGTTATGTAGCTTTCATGAGTCACATCATTGACTTAGAACCCACCACATACGAAGAATCCTCCAGACACCAAGTTTGGAAGGATGCCATGACGGATGAGTTCCAGTCCATCATGAAGAATGACGTATGGGAGGTTGTACCGTGACCTGAGGGGAATTTAGTAGTGACCTCCAAATGGATTTTCAAGATTAAACACGTAGCAGATGGTAGTGTGGAGAAACACAAAACCAGACTTGTTTCCATAGGATTCTCTCATAAAGAAGAAATTGACTATGACGAGACATTTGCTCATGTGGCTTGATATACTTCCATCAGAACCATCATTGCTATTGCTTCAGCTAGGGATGGAATTTGCATCAGATGGATGTAAATACCTCCTTCCTCGATGGTATTATTGAGGAAGAAGTTTACATTGAACAAATTGAAGGGTTTATTGTCCATAAGAAAGATTCTCACATATGTAAACTGAGAAAGGCATTATATGGGCTCAATAAAGCACCTCATGCTTGGTATGGACGGATAGACGGATACCTGGTAAACTTGGGATTTACCAAGATTGATGTAGATGCCATTCTTTACTACATGATTGAGGATAATGAGCCACTGATTTTGGTCTTGTACGTGGACAACTTGTTTCTCACGTGAAATGAGATACTAATTGAATGGTATAAGAAGAATCTTTCCTCTGAGTTTGAAATAAAGGACCTCGGATTGATGCATTACTTATTGGGATTAGAAGTATAGCAGAGGAAGGAGGGAATTTTCCTAAGTCAAGGGAAATACACCATTGATAATTTGAAGAGATTTGGTATGTTAGACTGCAAGTCCATGGATACACCGATGGATGCAAACTTCAAGAAACTGAAGGAGTCCACTCCAAATTCTGATATGATTGATCCCACCATGTATCGCCAGCTAATTGGATCTCTTATATATATGACAAACACCAGAACATATATATGTTTTGTTGTGAACACCCTTATCCAGTTTATGATTTATCTGAGGCAGGTTCACTGGGTTTCTGCAAAACATGTTCTCAGATACTTACATGCAAATGTGGGATATGGTCTAAGATATGCTTCAGGATGTGATACAATATTGCAAGGATTTTCTGACTTGGATAGGAAGAGTGCTTTCGGATTTTTCTTCATTTTGGTCTTTGCATTAATCTCTTGGTATAGAAGGAAGCATACCTCAGCAAGGATCATTTTAAGAACACCCTCGAAATTTATATGTATAATAAATGGGTGAATCTCCCTAATATATCAGGAAAAAATGAAGGCTATTTTATCCATAATATAATGTGTATATATAATATGTTGGCTAATTTTTCACTCTATTATAGAATCTTGTAAAATATTGGCGAATATTTCACTAAATTATAAGATATTGTAAAATCTTGGCGAATATTTCACTGAATTATAAAATTTTGTAAAAACTTGATTAATCTTTCATCAAATTATAGCTTGTAACGTCTTGGTGAATCTTTTGCTAGGAAGACTCAATTTTTTTTTATGTGGATTACTAAGGTAGTGAAATATTAGAGCATATACCAAAGCTCAACTCTCTCAACTCCTAGATCCTCAAATGAACAAATGCATGAATGAGGAGAGGAGGGATTTATTTATACATTTCACAAGTAGTATTGGGTCACTCACAACTAGATGTGTTGGTGCACTATTGGTGAAACATAACTACACTAACTAGATTCAGGGAAAGTGGGGACTCCACTTTTTATCTCATCCCTTAATGATCTAATGAACATGTGGGGAACCAAATCTTAACATACCGATAAACTAATAGAATTAAACACTTTACACTGTGGAGTGATTATGGTACCCATGAACCATTATTACAACGTGGAGTATTATCGATACCCACAACCTTAATATAGTGTATGAATTATCAATTAGCTTATTTTCCAAATCTCTCATTTTAGGATACCATGTAAGAAAAAATAACTTGCTTATATGTTTATAGATATGAATGCCACTTTTTCCTTTCTTTTGTTGACAATAAAAATCTGAATTTTTTCATTTGAATTAGAATTTGTAGAGTTAGTTAGAAACTTGCAATTATTATTAGAAATAAGAACATACACCAACAATAATAGAAAGAGCATTAATGAATAATCACACATATCATTAGAACTACTATTTTAAAGACTACTTTTTCTCAAATAAACTGAGGTGTTTGTATCCATGTCCTTGAAATTTTTTAAAGCATGCAAAATGTTGTAAAATTGTTTTAGCACCCTCATTGAATGCAAAAGACTAGATATCAAATATCATAATGTCTACATCTTAGGTCAAACATGCCTTATACATATTATATACAATCATGATAGAAATGAAGTATCATGTTTTAACTAAATCATATATTTATCATACATAAATAGATCTATTTTTTTATGATGCTAGCAATTACACATCAAAACAAATCACCAAAAAAAATTACTTCTTAATGACCCTTACAAAAAATATATCGTAAAACAAGTATCGAACCCAATAAATATAGGTCACAAATAAATTGAAAAACTTGGCAATAGAAATAAAAAAATCTACTAAAATTCTCAATACAAATAAAAGAATATACCAGTATGCTTTGGACAACTCTACAAGAAGATAATCAAAATATTGACCATTCCACTGTAGCCTTGCCATTATAGTTAGTGTGCAGTCACTTATATTACAAACATCCCAAACATCAACAATAACCTAACTAACATATGAACATATACACTCTCATTAACGCTTTAGATCCATTAATAATTGTAGAGAAAGATCCTAATAAAAGCACATTTTAAATAACTCGGTCAAATTCAGTTTGAATATATAAAAACCATGTTGCGTCTGTCCATCAATAGTAGCATCCACTAACAACATCTAAATGCTAGTCGATAGTTTAAACATGGCAAGGCATAAAATATATCATATATGCTGAGCTCTATAAGACTTTCACGAAAATAATACTCCTAGGATAGAATAAAACCCTAATAACACTGAATGAACCCTAAGAATCAAGAGTGCCCTAGAATTCAACAGGCCTAAAAAAACACGACAAAAGGTAAATTTAAAATATAATAATCTATTGTAACTATGGATAAAAACATAAAAAGCATGATAAAAAGCATACCATGTTAATTATTGGATAAAAAGCATGATTTTAGTTTGTATTATTTGATCAATTTCATGTGTGGCATGCCCCTTCAAGAGCTAAGCTTGTGGCAATGGAGATGTTATGTGAAGATTAAAATGTCAAGAAAACCAAGAATGAAAATTGGAATCATGTCAACCAGAACCTGCACCTTGCAAGCGCAATCCGATGTGGGTGAACCATGAATCAATGTAGCCTTTATATAGAAAAAAATATCCCCTAATTTTCGCTCCAATACTAAAAATCACATGGTATCAAAGAAGGTATCACATGAAATTGAACAAAAATACAAATGAATGCAACCATATGCATGAATTACAAGGAAAATGGAGGGATAAATAACCCTTAAGAGCCTTCGTTACTAAAAATTTGGGGCGAATGAGTGATTTCACGAGATTTTCTATAGAAATTGGGGGGGAAAGACAGATTGGAGGGCGATTTTGCCAAGGCGAAAATAGTTTTTTTCATTTTCCTTGTTAATATACGGGAGGCTATTCATTTGTATTTATTGTTTCTTCTAATAAATATTGGGCGAATATATTTTATCTGAAAAAAACCCTTTCCATATAAGAAAATAGCCCACTAATTTTTTGTAACCCCCTTAATATAGCCCATGGGCTATATATAGCCCCTAAAATTATCCATGGCCCTCATTAGCACTCAGCACCGCAGAGGCCGATTATATGGATACTAGCTCAGCAGCTCGAGAAGCAGCATGGATTCAAAAACTCCTTGTAGGATTGTTTGGTCAGATTCCATGACCAACTGTAATTCATTGTGACAATCAAAGTTGTATACAGATGTCAGTGAACACTATATTCCATGCTAAGACAAAACATATAGAGATATGATATCACTACATTCATGATATGGTGAAGAAAGGCGCGGTCGAGTTACAATATGTTCCGACATATGAGAAGACTGCAGATATTCTTACCAAGCCTCTTCTCAGGACAAAGTTTGAATACTTTCACATAAGAATTGGAGTAGAATAAAATGAATCCCTCATAGAGAGGGAAAGCCAAGACTAATGTCTATGATGATTTCACACAGGTGTCTCTACTTGTTCTAGATCTCATCTAGGTATGCAAGAAATCCCATTGGCATTGTGAGATGGGAAGGTAGCAGATAGACGTGTGCACAGTTGACCACTATATGCTCAAATTATCGATCAGGTGCTTTGGAGTAATCCAACTAGCTCTCGATATGAACAAGTTATAGATGGTCGTGTACATAAGTGGATTTGGTTCACCCAAGTTCTCATCCAGGTATGGGAGAAATCCCATCAGCATCCTGATATAGAAAGGACATAGATGGTCGCGTGCATTGATAGCCACTACATGTTTAGATTCTCAATCTAGTATTTCCACAATCTCTTGATATGAACAAGTTGTAGATGGTCATCGTGTACACTAATGACCTCTATTATCCTAGGTTCTCATCATGGTGTAGGAGAATTCCTTCCATCACTAGAGATGAAATGATAGTAGATGGCCATGTTAAGCATGTCCAAGTTCTTAGATAGAGACATACATATATCATGTTAATGACTTCTCTCAATAGACAAAGACAACATTGAAGACCTTCAATATGTATAGAGATTATTGAGACAGATGATATGTACAAAAGATACCCAGATGTTGATGATGTTGATGATGACCATATCTGAAGAATACCTTCTTTGTTGAGAGGGAGTGTTGGAACTTATGCAACTTTATAAGCCATTCTTATTGTACTTGTATGTCTTATGGGAGATTATGCTATTGTAGTTATTCATTGTAAACCCCGGTGAAAGAATAGAAAAAGAAAAGAATAAAAAATAAATTAATTTTGTATTTTCCCAAGGTAGGTCGTCCCCAGTCAAACTGGAAAGTCGGCCCCAATGATTTTTCACTAGGAAAATCAATATAAATAGGAGGCGCCCCTCATTATTTCACACATTCTCAGCTACTCACTCAGAAAAAAAGGTGCACTCCAGCAGTCTAGGAGAGTGTTATTATGGAGTTATACCTACGAGAGGAATTCTCTCTCTCTCTCTCTCTCTCTCTCTCTCTCTCTCTCTCTCTNCTCTATATGAAGGTTTGTTGGATTTTCTCAATTAGGTTTCCCAGGATAAATTCTTGTGTGATTTGTTTTTGTGCTTTGTCTATGATCTAGAGTTCCTTTTGTTTATTTTCAAATAAGATATACTTCTATAATCGTGTAAAAACTAACATTATGAGGACTTGTTGGTTCTTAAACTATGCTATCTAACCCTTATCTTCCATGACTGAAACTAAAAGTAGATTCATTAGAGGAAATTTGGGGTCTAAAATGGACCTCATAAGAAAAAGATCCAACCAAAATGGGCCTCATAAAAAAATATCCAACCAATAGAATTTCAAGAAAATAGCCAACCATAATGGTTGACTTGGCATATTTTTCATACAAAAACAATTTTTCTTCTTCGTATTTTCAACATATCCCCATGTGGGTTTTCTCAAATTTCGACCGGGAACACTCATTGTACGAGAAATTCAATTATGGATCCAATGAGTATCCTCATTGCATACTTTTTTGTTAGTTTTTCTAATCTAATTAGCTTGATTGGGATATTTTTCTGAAAGAATAACAAGTACAACAAGATACACAAGAGACAAATTTTCACCGAGGAAACCATAAAGGAGAAAACCCCGCAAACTTCCTCAGAATAGTTTCATCACAAATACTGTATCACAAGATGATTTAACCCAATAAGAAGAAGTATTATGCAACTCTCTCTCTCTCTCTCTCTCTCTCTCTCTCTCTCTCTCTCTTCTCATGTGAATTGAGTGAGTGAGTGTCTGTATAAATGAGGGAGGGTTCCTCCCTATTTATACCTTTCAAGTGACTGACCTAATACATGACTGGGGCCGACCTCTTACCCTAACAGGTCCAACATATCCTAGAGAGACTCCAAAAATACATTACACGATGTTACACTGGGGACTATTGCCCCGACTTACAACGAAGGTTGTACCTCAATGTCCATACACAATACTGACATCTAGAAAGGAGGGAAACACATATCCAATGGGGGTAAAAAAACATACAATGATAATATACATCATAATATCTTCTGAATTTACAAATACATCAACATTTTGATGGACCCCACCCCACGAAAAATGAGAAATGCTTTTTAAAAACATGTTATTTTTAAATTAACATGTGTTTTTTAAATATATTTCTCATTTTTTGTGGGGTGGGGTCCATCAAAAGTATGTAGTGTGAGTTGTCATTGGATGCATTTCTCCCATTTTAAATTTGAGTAAAACAACATGGATATATGTTGAAAATACAAAGAAAAGTAGGATTTTCTCTCTTCTTCCAAAATTCACAAATATTACTATATTATGCTAACTATTATTTTATTATTTTCCTCGAGAGGCCCATTTTAGACCCCAAATTTCCGCTAATGTTTCCTAATACTTGGAAAAAATAACACACTATCAAAGTCTAAATAGTTACCAAACTTGAGTTGGAAAGGAATGGTACCAATTCCTACTACTGGATTCTTGGAAACATCACTAAGCTTGACCTAAATTCCTAATATGTGTTGTGTTAACCTTGAGAATAGTTCTCAAGATGATTCCATATGCCTTGATGCGCTATTGTCTACATACTATGTGTTCTTTATAACTGTGTTGGAAGAGAGGAAAAATACCATCAATAAATCCTTCTCAAACATGGAGGAAAACTCGTTCTTTGAGTTTCAGTTGATGTTGCTACCTAGTGTTGTTGCTTCCCTTTACCCTTCTTCTTTGGACATTGTGATGCATAATGGTCGTTATTATGACATACAAAGCACTTGATTTTACTCATGTCCTTCTTCCTTGATTGTGAGATTAGCTCCTCACTCTTTACCTTACACTTTTCAGATCCTTTACCTCTACCCTTCTTTGCTTGACCAATGAGGGCATGGTCACTATGCGCTAGCCTTTGACTCCATCCTCCTCCTCCTGAATACAATCATCCCACGATAATTCCCATGAGGGAAGGTTATCCTAAGCACAAACACCCTAACCAAATGTTTTCCATTGAGGCGGGAAACCATTTAGTTCCCTATTTACCAACTCTTTGTCTTCAACCTTCTCTGCAACTGCTACAAGCTAGGAACCAATATGTATGACCTTCATTAGATAACTAGTGACAGTGTCCGATCTAGTCATCTCAATATCATGTTGTGCAACATCAACTTCTGGTTAGTGTTCTCACTTTGGTAAAGGCTAACCATGGCATTGAACATCTCTTTCATTGTCTTCTTCTTAGATATATGAGGGATCATATGATCCTTTATAGCATCCATGATCATCCGCTTAACACTCAATTCTTTCTTCTTGTGAATTTTGAAAAGTTGTGGATTTGTCGACAAATCCACCATATCCTTGATGGTATACCATAGGTCATTCACTTGTAATAAAAGAGTTACCTTGACTTTCCATGCAAGGAAATTCAAGGAACCATCCAATATGTCATCGAACTTGAGGCTAGGTGATGCCATCTCTTATCTGCACACAAACTTGTACTCTTTTGACTTATGAATAAGTAGCTATGATACCATGTTAATTTTATAAACTATAGGTGAATGCTGTCCTTATGTATTCAAATAAATCAACTGATATTTAATTTGAAAAATATTAAATTCTTCACATAGCAAGATTCACACATATAGCTAGAATATGAACAATGAAAGAAAAACAAAATACATATATTATTTACACCTTCAAATCAACCTTTCATTAATAGATATAAGCTTACACGGGAATCTCCATGGCTACAAATTTCTTATAGTTGTACAGTACTCAAAGCGAAGAAAAAATCAACAAACTTACTTAGGAAAACTACACTCAAACAACTAAGAAATCCTCCCAACACTTTGTGGTGGCTATACAGATCTGTTGCAAGCTTGTACAAACTTTTATGTACAAATCCGTACAATTGTACAAACCTACTGTATGGATCCATATGACTGTATGAATGTATTGTTGGATCTTTTGTTCCTGGAAGATGCACACTAAATCCTTCTTGGTTATTGATATGGGCTCCTCTCAAGCACTCTAACTCTAATCCTCCTTTTATTTTCTTCACCTTTCGACCAAAATTGTCTTCATGTGAATAATGAATACGTCTCTACCCTCTACCATGACATGCCTTTATACGTTAGCTAAACCCTAATCTACCAAAACGTTGATCTCTCGATGAAATTGATGGTTGAGATTAGTCTAATCACTAATACATTACAAATTCACTTTATTAGACTCAACAAAAAATATAAGACTTCCACTTTATTATTAAAGTGAATTAAAAAATATATTTGACTTGGACAACTTCACGCACATTTGACACTAAACCTCTGCGAAAGATCATGTTCAAGCTAAAAAAATAAACAACGACGACAAGGTTAGGGTTTAGAGGGGCACACGTAGATAGTACAACTAGGTAGGGGGATGCATTAGTGCTTCTTATTAGGATTTTAATTTTATTTAATGTTAAAAACATGGGGTGGGTCTAGGGATTGCTGAGCATCCTTGATTTTTTCAAGGGACAATCATGTTATACTGTAAGCATTCCATTAACAAGGATATGGATTAGGAATGACCCCAACATTACCACTTCCATAATGACATCCCCATTGAATTTAAAATGTTCCCTAGACATTCTTAGGTCCCCAAAATTCCAAAAATGGGTATGAAAGGTATTCTCGAGGGGACACACCCCAATGCAACGTAAGTGTCAAATATTTGACATAAAAAAATAACTATATTATGAAAGACTATGAATCTAATTAATTAATACGAGTATTTAGCTATCCCTAAACCAAAGGATTCCTTAATATTCACATGGGATGAATCTTATGGTCCTACTAACATCATGACATATGAGCTTGCAAGGCTCCATGGACTAAAAATGGATAAACAACCACACAAAGCTTGAAACAATTTGTGGAAATTAAATTTTTTCATACCCACAATAGAGAAAGACCAATATGGGGATGCACATCCTTATAAAACTGCATTGTATTATCACTTATCACCTTGAACACAATTACAAAAGAACCATATTGTTTAATACAAAGACCTAAGTGTTATAATTTTAATGGTTATATTAGATCTTCCAATAATTATCACTATTTCAACATAACCATAAGCAATAGGATCAATAAAAGAAAGACATGCACAACAATACAAAAGAACACAAAGATTTTCCTCTAGGAAACCACAAGGGAGAAAACCCAACAAATTATTTAGTATAGATTCTGTCACCAAGTGCAATGCCAAACCAAGATAAGATAAACCCCAAAGACAAAATCAACTTCTTCTTATCTCCAACGAACCTCTTCTATTTCTCTCTTGCGCACTTGCTTGAGTGATTTGTATGTCCAAATGAGAGGTGTTCCTTCTCTATTTATACACATCATATGTGTGACCTTTTTCCCTAACTGGGCCGACCTGTAACTCTTATAGGGTTGAATTTTTCTAGGGAGACTCAAAAACATTTATATAATATTTCTTTTGGGTACTATTGACCCAAGTTACAATGAAAGGTTTACATTGATTATTTCAAGTACATTTACATGACCAAGTACATCAATAACATCTCTTGATGGAGGTGCAACAATAATACAATAAAAGTGCAACAATAATATCTCCGAAGTTACAATATTCAACACTCCCTCTTAACAAGGAAGGTATTCTTCCGTCACGATCATCATCCTTGGACATCATCACTGGATCTCATCACTGCTGCTACAAATTGGTACTCACGCCATTGACTTAAGACATCTATTGAATATATACATCATAAGAAGTTCTACAGAGCCAACCCTTTTTCATGTTGGATGTATATTTGTACAACAACCAACCCTTTTTCATCCTGGGTGTACCTCTCATGTATATCAGTACAACAACCAACCCTTTTTCATATTGGGTGTACCCGTACAACAACTAACCATTTTTCATGATGGGTGTACCTCTAAAGAGCTATTTCTTTTTCATACTAGATGTAACCCCACACATCAGTACAACAACCAACCTTTTTTCATGTTGCGTACTCGTACAACAACCAACCCTTTTTCATGATGGGTGTACCTTTATAGAGCCAGTCCTTTTTCATACTAGATGTAGTTCCACACATCAGTACATCAACCAACCATTTTTCATGTTGGGTGTACCCATAAAACAACAAACCCTTTTTCATGTTGGGTGTATCTCTACAGATCCAGTCCTTTTCCATGCTGGATGTAGCTTTCTGTAGTGTCAGTCCTTTTTCATAATGGACGTGCATCTTTGCAGTGCCAATCCTTTTTCATACTTGATGCAAGTCTCATACGTCTTCAACAGTACCATCTGTTTTCATGTTGGATGTGAATACCACATGTTATCTCCCAAATTGACCACCGTCATTTTGGTTGATAGAATGGGTAAAATTTTTTATTTTTGTGAGTTTTGGCCTTCAAAATTCAAAATCTCAGCTTTTGGCGGTTAACTAAGTATGTGGAAGTTTACTTAACTGCCGAAACAGGCCAGTTTTCGGCAGCTAATATGGTTTGCCAGAATGACTTTAGCTGCCAAAAATGTTTCCATGTGCAAAATAATCGCGTGCTTCCAAATACGCTCCAATGTCCAGCTATATGGTGACTTCATATACAACACCTTGAAGAGCTTTATCAGCGGTACAAAGATCCTTACACAAGATATTATTATGACAGATTGTTATTCTTTAGATGTCTTTGTGTTTACAAGTGGCCCTTAGAGGAAACGGAACAGTTGCATCAAGCTTTGGAAAGCAAATTACATTTAACAGAAGAAATACTGCACTGATCGTCCCTTCATTGGTGTTTGTGTTATATATGGTATCGCATACAGCAGAGCATTAGCAAGTAAGAGCAGAAAGCATTCCATTAAGGCAAATCTCCTCGATGCTCGCACAATCTAATTGGTGCCAATCCACACACGAGCCTATCCGAATCTCTGATTTCAATTCTACATCTACGCAATCGGTAATCTGTATCAAGGGATGTAGAGATTATCCTTGTCCTCAGCACTGTTGAAGGGCTACACAAATTCATCAAGGCAGAATTTAGTCACTGTATCGATTTGCACTTTGAGGGAACAATTGGACGAAAAACTCAAAGTCATGGCCGCTGCCGATCAGCGATCTTCTCTTCCAGAGGACTCACTGTTTCTTGGCTTTGACATCTCTATACAGTCTCTCAAAGCAACTGTTTTGGACTCTAATCTGAGCATTGTCCTCTCTGAAACAGTTCATTTCGATTCAGAGTTACCACATTACAAGACAAAGGACGGAGTATATAGAGATCCATCAGGCAATGGGCGTGTTGTGTCATCACCTTTGATGTGGATAGAAGCTCTCGACCTGATACTGAACAAATTGAAGAAGGCAGAACTGAAGTTTGACAAAGTTAGGGCGATTTCTGGAAGTGGGAAGCATATATGGTCGATATTCCAGCATTTTCTTGTGTATCAGCTCAGTTAAGATCTCTTCTTCGGCCAGGTGGTGGAAAGCTAGCAAGGAACCGTTTCAGAGGTGTTTTCATCAGAGCAGTTATCCGTTTCAATCGGGAAGAGTCAGCATTCAATCCTAAATCACGAGATTTCAGTATGAGGTTTCTCAAAGCTTCTGTTACAGAGGTTTTTTTTTGCTGAAATCGCGTGATCTTGCGGGGCAATTTTGACAGCCTTCCTGAACTCCAAATTCAAATATGAAAGCACCATTAGATAGCTTACGATCTGTAGATCAAAATCGACTATTCGAACATGCAAAACGGACATCGGACGGTTGAGAAAAACGATTTTTTCCAAAGGCAGTTTTTTCAGGAATTCTTCAGCTTTCGGCAGCTTAGGCGAGCCCCACAGAGCTCATTAGCTGCCAAAAGGACTGACTTTCGGCGGCTAAGGCACGAAATCAGCAGAATAGTTAGCTGCCAAAAGCCTGTTTTTTGCAAAGGTTCTCTAATTTCGCCCAGAACTCAGTTTTGATTCGCTGAACTGATAGAAATGAATGGATTCGACTACCACATCAAGAAAATCAAATCTGTGGCACGCCCAACTCAGTTCACCGAGCCTTGGAAGGATGCTTCATTTCACCAACCATCAAGCTGTTAAAGGAGATCTCCATATCAGAATTTCCTTGATTTTAGGGATCAGTCCCTATCTTTTTGTTTTTGACTGTCAGTTAATGTTTTAGTTGAATTTAACAGATCCATGCTTTTAGGATCTGGAAACTGCTTGTAAAGGCTTTAAAAGCCTAAGAACTCACACTGAAAAAAGGTTCGATTTTGGATGCATTTTGCTATGGTACTCAGCGTTTTCATGATAATATAGATCACAGGCTTCTCTCAGCTTTGATGTTAGTTTCCATTGTCTCTTTCACTGTATCAGTGTTGCTTAGCTTCGAATGTGAATGTTTACTTTCCATTGTCTAGCTCGCAGCTTGGTATTAGTTTCTTTAATGTCTCTCGAGCCCTAATGCACTGGTTTGGTTACATTTATTCTTCACCCACCTTTGATATTATATGCTGATCAATCGATTCTTGAGAGCACTGTTTCATCTGTTTACATGCTGAATGTCTGAATGTTGTACTCTGATTTAGTCATCCCATTGATCCATCTTTACAAAAAACACCAAAAAACATTGAATTCTCAAGTTACCAGGCATACTTAGCTATAACCACTAAGTAGTTTCCTGGAGTGATAACACCACACGTCTTCCACAGAGCCAACCCTTTTTCATGTTGGATGTGAAGACCACACATCTTCCACAGAGCTAGCCCCTTTTCATGCTAGATGTGAAGACCACAAGGACTCGTCACTCCCTCTTGAAATGGACACAAATATGGACAAATCCAAGCTTGTCTCTAAAGTACTCAAAGTTCACTCTCTCCATAGCCTTGGTCAATAAATCGGTTATCTACTCGTCCATCATAATATATTGGAGCTTGAATGCTCCTCTCTACACCATATCCCTGATATAATGATACCATATCTCAATGTGCTTCTACTTTTCATGGAACACAGGGTTCATGGACAACTTCACACAATTTTGGTTGTCACAGAATACATAAGTCATCTCTAACTTGACATCGAACAATCCCACAAGTAGCTTTCTAAGTAACATTGCCCAATATCTAGTTGAAAAATATGCAATGTACTCTGCCTCGGCTGTGCTCAATACTACACTCATATGATTCCTATTGAACCAAGAAATCATGCTAGACCCCAAACTGAAATACCACCCTGAAGTGTACTTCATATTCATAGCACTACCAACCCAATCTGAGTCAACATAGCCCTGCAGGAAAATCCTCTGATTTGTTGCATATATGAGGCCATACTCAATCGTACCCTTTAGGTAAATCAACATATGATTTTTCACAATCATGTGAACACATATTGACTCTACCATGTACTGACTCAAAGTGTTCACCGTAAAGCATATATATGGCCTTGTGTCCATCAATTACATCAATGAACCAATCATATGGCTATAAATTGTGGCATCAACTATCTATAAAGTAGTATCACACAACAACTTCAAGTTCGATGCCATCGGTGTGGCCATGTCCTTACAATCCATCATCCTCAATCCCTTCAGGATATTTACTACATGTTTTCCTTAACTAAGAAAAATCTCACCTGAATTTCTACTACACCTGAAAACCTAAGAAATAGTGCATCATACCCAAGTACTTCATCTCAAACGTTGCGGCAAGTGTAAAATTAGAAACTCCACAGGATCATCAGGATGGATTGAACCTCACAATGAAATAAGAATGAATGAGGAATAATTTCAGTGTTATAATTGTCAAACAATCATGGTGAAATTATTCAAACAAGAGGAAACAATTTGACAGCATAACCATAATTGAATAATCATTAATATTGTTAGCATGGATCTTGTAGTTTCACCAATAGAAGAATCCTACACAAGATGGTAGAGGGGACAGATAACCAAAGCCGATACCTACAAAAATGCTAACCCCCAAAAGATGGATGGTTGTCACGTCGGTTAAGACTTCCTTCGCTTTATGCCACTAGAGAAGCCCAAGTGACAATGGGGGAGACCCAGATCAATCCTAAAAGGAAATACCTAAAGCAAATCACCAGATCAAACTTCCGATGGAGAATACGTAAGGTGAGTGCTTGAAAACCTAGATTCGTAGGATAAGCCACAAATTAAGGATACTTGAGTAGAGGCAATTAATTACGTTGGTAATGGTACTCACGTTAAATAATCAGGTGGCTTGTGGTGATTTTAGATCTAGGATTTAGTGTGCTGGTTCAAATGATCGAGCTCAGACCCTAGGGGGATTTAAGCAGATAATTGAGAAATTCCCAAGACAAGTTGTATGTTTGATGATTAAGGCTTCTTGCATGGTGACTTGGATTAAGGATTCAACAAATGAAAATTTTCAAGTAAACCTGGAACAAAAACACTAAGAACTGGCTGTCAGAGCAAAATGGGAGAGCTCCCTTCCTAGGTAACCAGTTCTTGGAGATGGGTAATGGAGTCTGATGTTGATTCCTAGAAGGGAGAAAAGGTTTTGAGTGATGGCCGTCAAAACGTATATCATCAAATTTGTTGATTCCTAGTGCAAATTTATCTGATGAGTTTTCCTACTTCTAAATAGGGTTTTTTTAGTGAAAGCAATGATGGACGATGCATGAGAAAATCAAAAGGTGGATAACTTACATGAGAAACGTACCTGAATCATTGTTGATGACCTGCTGTATGATGAAGAATGATGTTTTTTATTATTAAATGAGTGTTTTGAATGAGATTTTGATGGAGTACAGCTTCTTCCAGTGACCCTGGCGCCCCCTTCAATGTGTCAAACCAAAGAAATCAATTGATAAGACAAATGAATAGGATCTGCAATATAAATAAAGTATGAGAAATGAAAAATCATCAAGAAAGAATCACTCACAGAAACAAAACTCTTGAGAGCCAGAACAGAGTGAGTTCTCTCACTAGTGCACCTTCCTCAAGCGTGCCTCCTTCAGCCCGCAGATGGATGGGTATAGGAAAAATACAATATCTATCCCGAAACAAACTCAATACAGAAAAATAACAATGCCAAACATCAAATCATTCACTCATCAACAATACTCCAGTGTGTAATCCCAGACAAATATCTTTATTCAATATTCCGATGCTAGAGCTCATGCTTTACAATGGGGGGGTCACCTCTCTTAAATAGTTTAAGGATGTTTCCACATTTCAACTAAATATCATCTGACATACGATTTAGATCAATACATCTTCAATGGTAGAGATCAAAAAATGCAAAGATCATCACATGGATCAAAGTGACCACATCAAAAGAGGGGCGCACTTTGCTCAAGGATGACTTCCTAAGGTGAAAGTCACAATATAACATAAGATGTGACATGATAATACATAAAAGGGGGTCACTAGGCTCTAAATTCACCATAATCCCCATTACAACCTCATAACATATTATATAACAATGAAATACATCAATTAGCCAAGTTGAGGGGCACCCCTTGGGGGACGTCCTCACTAGCTGAGCCAAAATAAAATAATTCAGACAACAATGTTGACTACAACTAATGAAGAGCTGTATGGGGAGTCAAAACACACTATCTGACAAATTTCCAAGCCATTTCCTTAACCCAATTGGACAAATCATCTTCTTAGTGAATTTCCTAGTTCAATTTATAGCGGTACATCCTCTGAAACTTATAAAAGTTATCATAACTCTATCTAGGATGATAACTGGGGAAAAATTACTGCAATGGATGATCTAGAGACATAGAATAATTGTATAAGTGACTACTCATACCCCTAGGAACATTGAAATTATCTAGGAGAACCAAAATTACTTCCATTTGTAATAAAATTTGTTCATTTGACCAATAATAAAGTGATAATAATCACTGATCAGGAGATCTAAGGCCAAACTCTCAAAACTGAAACTGCAGTATTGGTCCTAGGCACATTTGGAACAAATATAGGCTATGTTTTTCTTTGAGTCACTTCCTTGGGAACCATGTTTGACTTGGCCAACTAGGTTGACCAAGTCAAAGTACCCAAACTGAAGGTGAGATACTGTACATGTATGATCCTGCATGCATCCAAGGTAAAAAATGCTCCAATGGTGTATATCAAAACCAAAATTAACTCATGTTATTCATAATCATGGTGACAATAATAGTAAGTCAGATATACATGTGCTTCTGAAAAATCCCTGAATCTTCTGGAAGTTTGCTTGTTCATGTCATACTTACAAAGCTTAAACGATGTGCTAATGATGGGTGAGGATGGAAAATAAGGCTAGATAAAGGGGAATGAATTCTGACTGAATTTGACTATGTGATCTCTCTGAATGATAACCAATATACACAACCAAAGTTACATATACATAACTGATAGAAATAGGGGATGTTGGTGTCTCACAAGTGGATAAAGTACTTAGGATCGCTTCCCAAAAACTCTAGCAAGTTTTCCTTTGCACTAATTTTCAATATAGATCAACCTTGAAAGGAAGGTGCCCTGGAAGCCTTTTGGGCTCTAGTACTGAAAAATTCATAGCCTATGGGGGAAAATGAGTTGAACACTATACAAAGAGTGAGTGCTCATCCTTTGACCATTGATAATTTTTTTTAATAACTTTATTTTTTACCTAAGATAGTAGCCAACCTACAAGTGTAGGTGCCCTAGAAATCCTTATGGACTCCAGTAAATGACTAAGGCCTAGCCTCGATGCTAGCAAGCAGTCCATAGCCCCGACGGGTTTTCCTCTCTCTGCTTCCCCTCTGGAGGGAAGATGGGCCTTACATTATATAAAGAATGAGTGCTCAACCCCTTGGCCACTAATTACCTTTTAAAAAATTATTCTTAACATCATTTAGATATCGCTTTTATGCGTTCTAATGCTTTAGTGTTTAGCAACATTTTTTGGTGGAGCACTTGTTTTGAGAACTAAAGGAGAACTTCCCTGTGAACCCAAACACACTGGCCAAGACACATACTTCATAGCCAAAGACACAAAACAACATGAATTTTATCATGTACAGGGGTCAATATGGGGAAAATATCTTCAATCTCACAAGTCTCAACCAATCTAAGTCATGGGATGAAATTCAACAATGGATGAACTGGATGTATGGGGGCACATGACACATGGAGCCAACAAAGCACTAAAGTTTACTATTTGTAAAAGCGTAGCATGAGAAATAGTCTTCAACATCAAATCCTTTGATTAGTCTCAAAACAAGTTCAACTATTAGTACATATATAATCATAGGTCACCATAATCATCCTAACAAGACAAGCATAGGTGTTTGATATACATCACAGCGCAGAATCAAACTATAGAAGCATATATCTGATCTCACCATATACACTTGTCTCTAACTGATAGGGCCCCTCTCTAAATGTGTGTACCAAATTTGATATGCTACTCTTCTTAAATGAACTAGGTCATCATTGAAATCATCTCAATGGACCAATGAATCTCAGTCCTAGAAAGGAAACTATGCACAACAAGGCTCTTAAATGGTTGAGGTTGTAATGATCCATGCTAAAACCCCATGTAAAAAATAGCTCAGAATAGAATAAGTGATAAGTTTGTATGCTGCATCATGGTATCCCAATTGCAATTGTATATGTGATAACAAATCTATATGAAATACATTGGTGATACAATAGAGAGAATTCGAATTCTATAGGAGTTATTCAAATCCCGTGACTTGGACTAAATCCAGACATCGCGTACTGTGGGAAAAACACCACTGAAGGCTCACTAGTGTAACTATGTACAAATGAAACACCTCACAATCAGTTAACTGACCAAGGTAGGTGAGCAAAGGCTCCCATATCTTTAAATCATGAAAAAGGGGTGTTAGACTAACTGAAGATGAACTAAATGTGGCCCATCGGAGCATAACTCAACAAAAACTAGGGTGAACTAATGGTGGGACGCCCATGAATCAATGTGGGCTTCTAAAACCTAGGTATTGGTCTTTAGAGATCCTAAACTCATGTAGAGTGGGGCATCAAGTGGTAGGTGGGCTCCAGATAACTTTTCCATGGAACTAATGAAGTGGAAACATATTCCTAAGCTATGAAATTGACATTTTGACTATGGTGGACAAGGGAGGATTACAATAATCCTAACACCCCCCTTTAATACAAACTTGGAAAACCTGGGACCTGGAAAATGAGACCAAAGGTCACCCATACAATCTAATGCAAAAAATTAACTGCTCAATAAACCGAGGAAATAGGGAAAACCTCTTGGGAACAAAACTCCCCCCTAAAAAATGAATAGTAGGGAGCTAGATCAAGCTTTCACACCAAGAGGAAAAATTCTCCTGAGAAAAAAAAATTGAAAAAAAAAATATGTAGCCAACACCTTTGTAGAGAAGTAATGCAGTGTGGTGGTCCTTGTGTGCACTCATTCCCTGATACAATGCATGTGAACCAGGTGAACCTCCTTCCAATCTAATCCCAGATAGGAAATGAGATGTTGTTGTTTAGTAATCAAACTTTTACCTTTTGAACCTCTGTAACAGTATGGACAAGTTCAACTTGGGGTGCCATGCCCTGGGGGCTTGTTTGAGCCCATACAATGGTTTCCTTAGATTGTAAACCAAGTAATAATCATCAATGTTCCACTTAGGTTGTTCCATGTATTTCTCTTCTTCCAATTTATCATGTAGAAGGGCAGTTTTGTCTCTTCTCTCTGGAGGAAGAGTGACATGATGCAATGTCTCATTGTTTTGTAGTAACTCATATTCCTTATCCATGGATTCCTGCCTTGTTGGATCATGGAAAGCCACTTTGTAGGATTGTGGAACAAACCTCACCATCATGTAGCACCTCTATGGGAGTTTATATCACCTCTCTGGGACAAGTGGATCTGTATGACATAGCGCAAGGTTCTCATATTGAAACTGATATCTGGTTCTCCGTTTGTTAGATGAATCCCTAGGCATGTTCCCAGTAGCCTCAATGACTTTATGATCCCATTTAGGCCTAGGATTGGGAGTAGGGACTAGATCTGCATATGGATCTAGATCTATTTGAAATTCATCCTCAATATCAACATCTGATTCAAATTGGTCTTGATCTTCGAATTATGAATCATCACAAGGAACAACATCATATGCAAATGGTTTAGGTAGAATAGATTTACCTTCCCTTTTAACTGGTTGCAAATATTGCATTGGATCTGAGTATGGGAAAAATGTGAGAACTCATATGCCTTTGAGGCATGGTTTGTAGCACCTTTAGCTATCATCTTCCTGATAGAGATATGTGAGATCTCAACTGAGTCAAGTCCAAAAACAACTTTCTTTCGTGAACCAGTGTGTGGGATCTCGTAAACATATAAAAAAATTGTTGCTAAGGAGGGCACATATAGGACATCTTTGAACACTCCATGTTTTAATTTTATTGTACCCTTCCCTTCAACTTGTATCTGAGTATCATGTCCCATGTGAACACTTGGACCATCAATTAGATTTAATGAAGAAAATGACTCTTTGGAGGAAACCATGTGGTTGGAGGCTCCTGAATTAATGCAAAAGGCTTGATATTTTGAAAATCCAACCTTTAGTGCATGGCATCTCTCATGATCATCAATATTTCTTTCAACATCAGTTTTCCTTGCGCCTTCTGGGAGGGAAATATGGTGTTGTTCGAGAAGCATGGCCATTTGATCTATAGTTTTCTTCATACAGTCTTTTTATGAATGGTTTGCTTTCTTAAAATAGGAGCACTTGGTCTTTTCAAATATCTTCTTCTTGTCCTTCTTGAAACCTAAGGCACCATCTGATGGATCAAACTCCTCTTTAATTTTGTTCAAATTCAGTATATCTCTTTCCCTTACCTTTATTCTTCCCCTTTTCTTGCGCATTCTTGGTCTCCCTAGCCATAAGAGCTTGATTCTTGGAGGTCTTTATGCCTCCCATCTGAATCAACTTATCTTATTCTTGAATGAGGGATTCAGTGAATGCATCAAGTGAGGGAATTCACAAATTTGGGGTTGTCAGTCTCCCAGAGTGGAAGGTGGACACAAATATAGAAAATTCAGAGCCAAGCTTGCTCAAAATGGAGAGCACCAGTTGCTCATCCTTCTTGTCAATTCCACATTGCTTGCACTCCATGACCAAATACTTTAATTTGGAGAAGAATTGTTGGATATATTTGAAACTGTTGGGTTGAAGAGAAATCAACTCATTCTCCAAAATGTGGCCTCTTTGCTCATCCTGCTTTCCAAATAGTGATTCGAGCTTCAACCATACTTCCCTTGATGTTTTTAATCCATCAAGGTGGAATAGCAACTCCCTGGAGATATGAATACACATGAAACCAAATGCTTCATCCAATTTGTTCAGGTACTTTGAATTCTCTAAAGGTTGTTGGGGTTCGACCCTACTTAACCATAGTGACTCTATGCAGACCCTTGTTTCACAACACAATATGCATATCTACCCTCCAATCAATGTAATTGAAGGGTGTGAGGATCCTTGGTGTCAAGGTAGTTGAATTCTCCATTTTGCAGCTTCAGGAGAAACACAAATCTACTAAATTCTTCAATCATATCTCCATAAAACTTGTGGGTTAACTACCATGCTCAAGGACATATTCAAAGTACCTAGGCATCATTATCATGAGGGAAACATATATCCATGCAAGTATAAAGGATTCAACACCAAAGGGTTCATATATGGGATCCAAGGGCTCCATATCAATATTGTACATCCATAATGAAGTAAGGGATCAAAGATTCAGGCTTGTGGGATTAAGGACCAAACTATAATATGTGAATGCACATGTAGGATATCAACATCATCAAACAAAGAGACTATAACAATTACAAGAATGAAAAGCAACATAGAGACAACAAAAGACAACCAAGAGCAAGGGATACAACATGTGACTGAAATGGGAGCAACGTACAACTGAGGCGCACTTAACCAAGTCAATGGATAACCATGGATTTTTCCATTGTCCCAAGGCCTCCAAGGGATTCAATATTGGGCTTGGAAAAAGTCAAAAGGGATCCTTTCACACGCATAACCAAAAACAACACACTAACCCTTAGGGGCTCCACAAGGGGCACCAAGGACTCAATAGTTTCATCAATGACCAGACACCGTTGGCATCGATGAACAATTAATCAACAATCTCTGCCTTTTTCATTGATGAAAACACCATAAATCCTCTTTAGAACAAGCCCCCCCTGTCAACAACTTCTCTCCCCCTTTGGAATCAATGGAAAAGGGAGCATCCTTTGACAATATTACTCCCCTCGGGGCATGCTCCCCCTGCCATCAACTTCTCTTCCTTTGCCAACTTTTCTTCTCGTTTGCATTAATGGAAATAAGAACTTCCTTTGGAAATACCACTCCCCGTATCATTAGCCATTGCTGATATTTTGATGAACTTTTATTCTATCACAAGGATATTGCTGTTGATTTGAATTCATCTGCTGATAATCAGGTACATTTGATAGTCTTCAACATAGTATTGGGTTTTTTTCTCAAAATTTTCATTATTTATGTTTTGTTCAATGGCGCAATCTACTGAATTTATTTTGCATACTTTAGTAGACTGATGGTTGTTCATGTCATTCGATTGAACTTGCTTTCTTCTCCAAACTTTAACTTGTCCCTACATCTTGCAATGTTTTGCAAAATGACCACAATGATAGCAATTGTAACACTAAACAAAAAACCCACCTTGATTTCGTCTTGGCATGACTTTTTCATGGGCTCTGCAATGGATGGCTTTGTGACCATAGTTATTTCACTTGTAATAGTAGCCATTGAACATCATAAGGTATCTCTGAGAAAATAATCTTCTTTCTGATGTACCTTCTCTTGATTATTTCTGAACATGGGATATTCTGAGAATACGTGTATAACTGTTAGCCTTTTCTTATTTTTCCATAGTGCTTTTACTTTCTTCAATGTTCTTCTCGATCTTTGAATTTTTATTTAACTGAGCAGTTGTTTTGTCCATATCCTCCTTCAGAGAGAGGATCTTCAATTCTTGTCGTTGACAATTTTTTATCTTTTCTTGGAGTTGTCTTGTTATATCTTCTTCTATTTACTTGACTTCTTCTACTTGTCTTTTCATATCAACGATATTGTCTTCCACCTGTCCTTTTGAATTCTGATAATCCTCATGGGATTTTTGTAGTTGACCTTTTAGTACATGATTCTCCTTTCTGAGTTTTGAGAGCTCCTTTTCAAATTCAAAGTTTGTCAAACACACCTTCCGTAGCTCTACCTTCAAGGATTTGATTTCAATTTCTTGTTTTCTTCTTAATTTCTCTTCCAATATTTATTTAGTCTTGTAGGTATTGATCTCACTGTCTTTTTCTTGTAGCTTTCAAGTCAATTATTTCTTGTTATATTCTAGTTGTCTTTTGAGCGCGACAATTTCTTCTGATTTCTTTTCATTTTCTATAGTTGAATTCTCAAGTTTATCTTTTGAAGAGTTCGATATGGCTTCTTTGATTCTGATAGCTTCTTTGACTTGGAGTTTTAGATCAATTATAGTCTGTGTGGCCTTCTCAGATTCTTCTTGATTCCTCTTCTCAAATTTGTCCAATTTTTATTGCAATACCAGGTTCTGTTCACAAATATTTTTCACTCTTTGTGAAACATTTGTAATTTCATTGTCTATTTGAATTTCTTCTAGAACCATAGTTTCTACTAAATTTCTATCACTTATCATAGAACGAGGATTTTCATCACATTCTGGAGTATTACATTTTATGAATTCAAAATGGATCTTATCTTCTATACCTGATAAACGTATCTCTTTAAAATAATTACAAACATAGTGTTCAAGGGACTTACCTTCATACTCACCTAGATCTTGTAATGACCTTTTGATGGGGCTGTCTTATACTTCTTGTTCTTCATCTAAGTTTAGCTGATTTATTTTGAAGGACAATTCTTCAATTGAGTTGCACTTTCCTATTTTCTCCTTTTGGAGATATGTTAGATCTTCAAGCATTAATTCCATAACCTCTGCTTCTTGTTCTTTATTGTAGAGTTGTTCTAATATAAACCATAGTTCCTTATCCGAGCTGCACTTCCCTATATTCTTCTTTTGAATATCCGTTAGGCCTTCAAGGATGGCTTCCATAACCATAGAATTATTTTTCTTTGCTTCCTTCTGAGCTGTTGTTTTCCCTTTCTTTGGAGGTGTATATCCAATAACAACTTATTTCCATATACCAATTCCTTCTGCCTCAAGATAAGACTGCACTCTCATTTTCCAGATCAAGTAATCTGACTCACATGACAATGGTACTCCATTTATTGAGAACTCCATGGTGTGTCAAGGATTTCCTTCAAGATGTTAAGGCTTTCTTGTGAAGACCCGCTCTAATACCAATCGTTGGACACATTGAGCACACCGAGACGGGGTGGTGAACAGTGTGTATAGATTTTGTTACTTTTTCAATGTTAACAATCATCAACAACTTATTCAATATTATGTAGAGTACATTATTATAATTATATCAACCATTATAGCTCATCATCACATATCATCATATCATCATCACATAGGAAGCATAGCAAAACAAAGTACACACAAATTTTACGTGGAAACCCAAGTCCTGGGAGAAAAACCATAGAAGCCTTATAATAATAGTTTTTCAGTAACAACTGGAAGGAGGAAATAACCCCCTTTCTACAATGAATTCAATTCTCCAACTACAACTGGAAGGAGGCTACAACCCACTAATTTACAGGCTGCAACCTAAAGGAATCCCTAGCTCCCTAGATTTCCTCGCCCCGTATTGCCACCCTAATATGAATATAGAAGCTGTTGAATCACAACTGCATTGATCCTGTGGATATTCTAAGCAACCCATGTACCACACTGGACAACCACTTTCACTACTGAACACCACTCGTCATCTAATCACTTCTCATCATCTGACCACTGCACCATACTTGTACCAATAACATGTATTAGAATTTGAATTCCATTTAGATCTTCAAGCAGATAGTTCTAATAATGTTTGTAGCAAATGAATGGAGAATGAAGATACAAACTGAACAAAACAAACCACATAGGAAACATACAAGTATTGCTCAGGAATTTACAGTATCATTCACAATAATAATCCGATGTTGCAATAGTTTACAAATAGGAAAAATTCAAATGCATTAGGGAGCAATTCGAATCTACCATGTGGATCTGACTCTATCTAATTGAATCTCTAACTCATGGTGTCTTAATCAATATTAGAGTCCAAAATCAATTCCCAGATGTCCAACCAACTCAATCAATCAGTGACAACTAGTTAACTCAGTGCAACTGAGTGTGGTAGGTGGGAAAATGCGCCTAATCCACATGCAGCCATGCATTATCCATGCAAAGCATGCGCTAGATAACTGATTGTGAACTAACTGAAAGTAATTGGGGGGCTAACTGAGACTAACTAGTACTAACTCCAACTAACTGATGTAGGTTGGTGTCAGGACTCCCAGTGACTCCTAAAATGTAGGGATTGGTATAGGAGGTGCCCAAACTGATGCATGCACATGTAGTAAGTGGTAGTTAACCTCTAGCAGTGTTCTCGACACTTCAGTGACTGGTACATGTGTTCCCATTAGGCCAAGTGGACCCAATTGTACTAGTGGACCCAAATAATTAATTAAGGTTCCTAAGTTAGCAAAAATTAATCTAATAGAAATTTGACCAAGGGAGGATTAATAATATTAACACCCCCCCTAAACCCTAACTTGGACAACTGTGGGCCCTGGTAACAAGACCATATGTCACCCAAATACAATCTAAAAGATAGTGAAAAAAATGTTTCTTAATACAACCGAGGAAATAGGAGAAAAACTTATGGGAACCCCCCCCCCCCCACTATAAATAAGAAGGAAATAGCAAAGTGCAAGCTATCTTTAGAAGAAAGAAGCTTCCTCCTTAGAAAAATAACTTGAGCAAAAACAATGCTGCAAATTTACAGCTATGCATCAACATGGTCCATCAGTGGGCCTCTCAATGTACTTCTGAACCGATGACTCTATTTGTCTTTTTTGGATGGTGAAGGTAGGGAATAATCAAGTTTTTGCTTCCATGGGCCATGTAGTTGATCATTCGACATCATCAAGTAGCACCGACCTGGAACTTTGCTGCACCATACTGTGGAGAGTGAATATATGAGAGATAATGCAACATGCTCATCCTAATACTGGGACCTTGTTCTTCTTCTGTCTTCTGGATCTCCAGCACTACTTCCAACTACATCAAGAAGATTTTGATCCCATCTGGGTTTATGATTCTGATTAGAAATAGGTACTGGATCTGGATCTAGAATCTCTTCAGATTCAGTCTCAATAACAGGATCATGCTGAATGTGATCTTATTTGTCTGAATCTGAAACCTGTAGCACATCATCATCAAAAAAAATAGGTGGAGAAATAGTTATACCTTCTTGTGCTTGTTGATGTATATGTAACTTCGGAATGTATTCTTATATGTATTTTATATATTGTAACCCGATGTTTATTCCGGGATGTTTCTATTATGTATTTGAG
>LPNX010734607.1:516633-588001 GCA_001517045.1 Pseudotsuga menziesii
CTGTTGGGAGGTCATCTTACTGTTTTGGGTTTCACCTCTTGTGGTGATACTATCTTAGAGGAAGTTGAGGGGTTTTCTCCATTTATGGTTTCCCCTATCAAAACTCTTTGTGTCTCTTGTCTCATGTGATGTGCTTATGTTATTGCTGTGCTTGTTATTCTCTCAGTGAAAAGATCCTAACTTAATGCTAGCTTAAATGTTGAAAAAACTAACAGTGCTACTGGAGGATTATCATGCAGCTAATATTCTTCAAATTGGACAATTCTTTCAATGAATCATCTTCTGGTTGCAACCTCCATCAGTTTGTAAGCTTTTGCATATTCTGCATATCCCAGCAGAATACATTCGCTACTTTGGGCTTGGAAGACCTTCCTCTTGTCAAGTGGTATTCTGGCCCAAGCTTTGGAACCAAAAACTCTCATATGAGAGACATTGGGATTATACCCATGTAGTGCTTCGAATGGAGTGACCCCAACCACTGACTTGTGGGGCACCCTATTCTGCAAATACGAAGCATAGTTTACTGCTTCAACTCAAAGAGAAGGAGGTAGATGTTTGGCATGGAGAAGGCATGTTTCCATCTCTTTCAGTGATCTGTTCTTCCTCTCAGCCACACCATTCTGTTGTGGTGTGTATGGAACTGAGTGTTCCATTCGAATCCCCTCTGATTCATAGCAAATCTGGAAATATCCTTTGATGTACTCTCCTCCTTTATCATATCTTATTGACTTGATATTCTTATTGAAATTTTTATCAACCATAGCCTTAAAAAATTTAAAAGTATCAAAAACTTTTGATTTCTGTTTCATGAAGTAGATCCAACAGTACCGTGAACAATCATCAATAAAGGTGAGGAAGTACCTACAACCATTAATGGATTTTGTGGGTATAGGTCCTGCTACATCACTATGTATCAAATCAAGTGTAGAGACAACTCTATGTGCCTTCCCAACATCATACTTCTTTTTTGGATTCTTACCTACCAAGCAACCAACACATACTCCATTGGAAGTTTGGATGGAGGGAAAACCTTCAACCATTTTATCATTGTGGAGTAGCTTCAGATATTTGAAATTGAGATGGCCAAATATCTCATGCCAAATCTTGTTGGTGTTGTTAGAATGAGACAATAAAGCTAAAGGAGGAGAAACATGTAAGAAATGTGAGAACTCATAAGCTTTGGTAGAGTGATTTGCAATACGTTTTGCTACAAATAGTCCAGTATCCTTTTTTGTAATCTCAATCGATTCTGAATCTAATGTAGCTCTCTTGGGAGAGCCTGTATGAGTCATTTAATAAAAATACAACATGTTAGCAGCAAGGGAGGGCACATATAATACATTCTTGAACTCACCATGCTTCGCTCTGATTGAGCCCCTTCCTTCTGCTGGAATCTGGGAATCATCCCCCATGTGAATTTTCGGCCCCTTTGTTAGTGAGAGGGTAGAGAAGGATTCTTTGGAAGAAACCATGTGGTTGGAAGCCCCAGAATCTATTATGTATGTCGAGGATGGAGAGATAGTTGCTTTCAAAGCATGACACCTTTCAATATCTTTTGTCTGTGATTCTTCATCAGGCTTCTTTTCTCTTAGGGACGCAATGTTATGTTGCTTGAGAAGAGATGACATTTCATCAATTTCCTTCCTCATACAATGATATTCAAGATGGTACCCATTTTCAAAATAGGGACATAAATTATTTTCAAACTTATTCTTCTTATATCTAGAGGGCCCTTTGGAAGTTTACCGATTCAGTTTAGGCTTCGAATCAGCTGCTTTTGGCTCCTTCTTCTTTGATTTCCCCTTTGCTTTCGATTTGGAAGAGTCAGAAACTAGGAGAGCTTGATCTTTTGATGTCTTGATGACTCCTATTCGCATCAACTTGTCTTTCTCCTTGATTAAGGACTTGAAAAAATAATCTAATGAAGGAACTTTCCAATCAGGAAAGCTTTCCTGCTTGGAATGAAATATGGAAACAAATCCAGAATACTCAGGGCCTAGTTTGCTGAGTATGGAAAGGACATTCTTATCATCCTTCCGATCTATCCCGCACTGTCTACATTGGAGTACTAGAGACTTGAATTTAGTAAATAATTTCTCAATAGTATCAAAACTGCTGGGATGTAAAGATACCAACTCATTCTCCAAAATGTGTCCCCGAAGCTCATCTTGTTTGTTAAACAAGCTATCAAGATTCTCCCAGGATTCTCTGGGAGACCTCAAGCCTTCTATGTGGAAGAGGAGATCTATGGATATATAAGTACATAAGTACCCGAATGCTTCATCAAAACAGTTCAAAAACTTGTTTCATTCAACTGGCTGATGAGGCTCAAGCTCCCATCCATGTATGATCCTATGGTAGCCATGCTTATGCAAGGCCATGGTCCAGGAGTTTGAGAACTCATAATTGCTTCTACTAAAAGGCTATAAATACTTCACACAAGCTACGTAGCACCTGTCAATTTCACTACAATAACACACTAAAGCATATCAATTGTTAGAATCATGCTTTTCCTCTCGGTATGAACATGTTTTCAGAGTCTGTCATGCCCTCTTCGTTGCTCTGAATAAATCTAGAGCTAGCAAATCATCATAGGGGAATTTTGTCGAAACCCAACTGCTTATGATGTTAGATGGGGAGAAATAAGCATGAAACCTGCCTGAGAAGGATTTGATACCATATTAGAATTTGTATGCCATTTAGATCTTCAAGCAGATAGTTCTAATAATGCTTGCAACAAATGAATGGAGAATGAAGATACAAACTGAACAAAACAAAAGACACAGGAAATAGACAACTATTGCTCAGGAATTTACAGTATCATTCACAATAATAATCCAGTGTTACAATAGTTTACAAATAGGAAGAATTCGAATGCATTAGGGAGAAATTCGAATCTACCATGTGGATATGACCGTATCTAACTGAATCTCTAACTCATGGTGTCTCAATCAATATCGTAGTCCAAAATAAACTCCCAAATGTCCAACCAACTCAATCAATCAGTGAAATCTAGTTAAATCAGTGCAACTGAGTGTGGTAGGTGGGAAAAGGCACCTACTTCACATGCATCCATGCATTATCCATGCAAGGAATGCGCTAACTAGCTAATTGTGAACTAACTAAAAGTAAATGGGGGCTAACTGAGACTAACTAGAACTAACTTTAACTAACTGATGTAGGTTGGTTTCAGGACTCCCAATGGCTCCTAAAATGTAGGGATTGGTCTAGGAGGTGCCCAAACTGATGCATGCACATGCACTAAGTGGCATTTAACCTATAGCCGTGTTCCCAACACTTCAGTGACTGGTACATGTGGCCCCATTAGGCCAAGTGGACCCAATTGTACTAGTGGACCCAAATAATTAATTAAGGTTCCTAAGTTAGGAAAAAATAATCTAATAGACATTTTACTAAGGGAGGATTAATAATCCTAACAACATGTACCAAACACGGGGACTTCACTTAGTGAACCTCTCACATAGCACATACGATCATGGGATATTAAATAATACCCTTAATTTCTAGAGATATTGACCCAAACTCTTTTTGTTGAAACCCCCTCCCAATACTCAAAACCTCCTCCCCACCTCTTTTTATACATCAATCTTTATAAACCACCCTACCCACCCCCACCTTAAACCCCTCATCCCCCCAATACCTGCAATATATTGGTTCAATTTTTTATAATTTTAAAACCCACAATATATTGGTTCAATTTTTTATAATTTTAAAACCCACAATATGAACTAACGTGATAGGATATTGGTCAACAAGTGAAGACCCCGTGTACCAAGTACCAAAAAACTATGAAAAACAATCTGTCTAATCAATCTGTGCAAAATAATCACGTTGCACACATCATCCGATTCAGTAAATCTAAGTCTAACCAACTGCACACCAAACTCAGTCCACCTAGGTCAAACCAACTACTCATACAACTCAGCCAGTGTGATTCAACCAACTGCACATAAGGCAACCTATGTCAATCCTTCTCAACTAAACCAACTTGTACCAAGCTTCTTGTGTACCCGATTTGAAATTAACTTGATCTAAAATTTCAAGATCTTTTAACCATTAAATTGCATGTGAATTTGAATGTTAAATACTCATTAAACATGCTTATCAACCGAATTTGTAAATGTTTTAAAACATTCACAAAGAAAATAAATACATAAATGCAAACCAGAATTAGAAGACACAGCTCATAACGGAGTTCACCCCTCCTAGGCTACATCTCCGGGTTACTTCCAAATGGGAATGTCAATCTATTAAGTCTTCTAAAGCTTACAATTGACTGTTTTGGGAACACTTTGGAATTTTGTCTGTCAGAAGTAGAAATAAACATCACCATTGAACTCCTTGCAAAATTCTAAGAAAAATGAATATAAATTTGCCTATATGTGCCTGAGACCTCCTATGGCACGCAAAACGAGACACACTTCCTACAAATCAGAAAAAATGTATAGACTGTATGGATTTTTCCTCGGTATCTGTGCCCATTAACGACCTCTACAGCTTGGGAATTGTGCATGTACCCTACCTCGTAACATGTGCAAAATCTGTATTCTATAATTACCCGAACTCTTCCCTTCGGAATTGTGCATGTACCCTACCTCGTAACCTGTGCAAAATCTATATTCTATAATTACCCGAATTCTTCCCTTCGCATTTCCAAACTCGTGGTTTTTTATAGGTTAAAATATTGGTTTTGGAGGGTGCATGCCATGGGCCACGTGCCCCTTTGGATCTCGAAATCAGCCACAGCCTCTTAACATATTTGGGTTGTCTGTTAAGCAATGGTAAATTGGTGGCCCAATGGTAAAGCGTTGAGTTATGGGGGAGAGGGGTTTTGACCCTAGGACCTCTCCTCCTTGCTCACTCTTTTGAATGTTGGCTCATGTAATCATGTACCACATTAACATATGGTTGATATGGTTTATGATTAATATTGGTGCATATAACATGTTATAACATAAGATTGATAATACATATGTGGTAGTGTGTTTGGTGGTATGGTTTGTTTAATATGATACGCTTGTATAATATAGATAAATGGGGGCCTCGGTGTTGGCATGGGGTCGAGGGCTATGCCCTTAGCCCCTCCCCATTTAAAACACAACCCATTTATTTTTAACACATAACCCATTTTTTTTAACACATAACCCATTTGTTATGCAATTTGCCAATGTTATGTGTTTTCCAATGGAGTATATGGTGACCTTGGTGAAGGTCTTGGGTTCGATTTGTTAGAATTGATGTGCCATTTAGATAATCAAGTAATGAGTACAATCAGATTCTTAATTATTATGCAGTGAAGAGGAATGAATTATACAAACTGAACAAATCAAATCTCATAGGAAACAGACAAGTATTGCTCAAAGAATCACAATATTATCTTCATTAAAGAATTTAGTGTTACAGTAGTGTTACATAAGGAAGAATTCGAATTCATTAGGGATGAATTTGAATCTACCAACTGACTCTGAATTTATCTAACTGCATGGCTAACTAAATATGTCTAAATCACTATCGGAGTCCAAGTGGTTAAATCCAGATGTCTAATTCAGTCAATCCATCAATTATAATCAGTTAAACCAGTCTAACCGCAATGGTACGTGAGAACTAGCGCCTTCCCACATGCAGCCATGCATAACTAGCGCTAACTGAACTGGAGTAGAACTAACTGAATGTAACTGAAGAGTAACTAAGCTTAACTAGTTAACAACTCCCAACAACTGAAGGAGGTTGGTGCTAGGACTCCTAGTGGCTCCTAAAATGTAGGGATTGGCCTAGGAGGCAACTAAACTGATGGATGCAAGTGCAGTCAATCTCAGTTAGCCTCTATCGTTGTTCCCCATACTCTAGTGAGTGGTACATGTGGCCCCATTAGGCCAAGTGGACCCAATGGTAGCAGGGGACCCAATAATTAATAAAAGACTCCTAAGTTAGGCGAAAATAATCTAATAGACAATTTGGTCAAGGGAGGATTATAAATCCTAACACCCCCCCTGAATCCTAACTTGGACAACTGTGGGCCCTAGAAACAAGGAAAAAAGTCACCCATATACAATCTAAAAGATAAAAAATGTTTCTTAATAAATCAAGGAAATAGGGGAAAACCTCATGGGAAACCCCCCCAGGCTCAAAATAAGCAGGAAACAGAAAAATACAAGATATATTTAGAAGAAAGAACCTTCCTCCTTAGAAAAATATCTTGTCAAAACACTGCTGCAAATATGCATCTCTATGCAGCAGTATGGTTCTTCTGTGCATCAGCATCCTGAAGGTGTGCATGTGAACCTATCAATGTCCTTCTGAACTGATGAATCTATGTGTTTCTCTTGGATGGAAGAGGTGGAGAATAATCAATTTTCTACTCCTATGGGCCAAGTGGTTGATCATTTTCTATCATTAGTAGCACCATCCTGGAATTTTGTTGCACCAGTATGTAGGGAAATGAATCTATGAGAGAGAGTGCAACATGCTCATTCTGATACTGGGACCTAGTTCTCCTTCTGTCTTATGGATTCCCAGCACTATCCCTAGGTGCATCAATGAGATTTTGAGCCCATATAGGCTTAGGCCTTTGGTTTGGAATTGATACTGGATCTAGATCTAGAATCCTCATGAGGTTCATCCTCAATAACAGGATAATGCTGGTATTGATCCTCTTCATCTGAATCTGAAACATGTAACAAATCATCATCATAAAAATTGGGAGGAAGAGTGTTTATACCATCTTGTGCTTTGGATGGTGGTGCATCACACAACCGATCTTCTTCAAACTAAACACTCTTCTCAATCAAGCATTTCCTAGTTGCAACCTCCATCAACTTGTATGCTTTTCCATCTTCGACATATCCTAGAAGAATGCATTTACTGCTTTGGGCTTGGAAGGCCTTCTTCTTGTCAAGTGGTATTCTAGCTCAAATTTTGGAACCAAAAAATCTCAAATAAGGGACATTGGGATTATTCCCATGCAGTGCTTTGAATGGAGTGGCCCAACCACTAATTTATTAGGCACTCTGTTTTTCAAATATGAAGCCATTAGAGAGAATTTGAGGTCAAAAATGGGCCTCAAAAGGACCAAAATGTACTATAAAAATCAACCAATTACATTCTAGTAGATGACATCATCCCCCATGGTTGAGGTGGCATTGCATGAATTAAGAATGCTTATTTGTCACATTTTCTATGGTGGATGAAAACCCATAGTTAACCAAGGTAGTGGTACAAGTACTTTTAAGTCATGAAGTAAAGTACTCATAATAAAAGTCATTTCACACTTTCTCATAAAATAATATTATTGTTATTTTCAAGTAAAGTACTCACAGTTGACTTTCTCATAAAATAATATTATTGTCATTTTCAAGTAAAGTACTCATAATTCATAAAAATGTCTTTTCACATTTTTTTATAAAATAATATATTGTCATTTTCATGTTTTTTAATTTTAAATCATAATGTCAAACTAATATATATATATATATATATACACAATCTTGTACTTTTAAAATAAATTAAATTCATGAATGATATTTATATGAAAAAAATATGTTAGTTATGCATATAAATTAAATTCATTTTTGTTTAATTTTATTTACAAGTTCAAGACAAATAAATGCTAAAGAACAATAAATTTTTGGGAATTTACAATGAATCTTAGTCACATCATTGTAGAGTTATTTTATTAATTTTATTTATAGTCAATTTAGAAAAGTAACTCAACTATGGTTATTTATATTGTGCATAAAAAGTAGTGTAGGAGGTGAGTTGTCATATATACCTACCCCATAAAACCCCTAACTCATAATATTTTAATATATCTTATATTTTTGTAGTACATCTCTTAGGAGGCCCATTTTTGACCTCAAATTCTCTCTAATGATAGTTTACAACTTCTGCCCAAAGAGAAGGAGGTACATTCTTACCATGGAGAAGGCAGGTTTTCATCTCCTTAAGTGATCTGTTCTTCCTCTTAATGAAACCATTCTGTTGTGGTGTGTATGGAACTGAGTGTTCCATCCAAATCCCATCTAATTCACAGTAACACTGAAACTCTCTCTTGATGTGCTCTCCTCCTTTATCATATCTTATGGACTTGATTTTCTTACTAAAAATATTCTCAACCATAGCTTTAAAAACTTTTAAAATCTCAAAAACTTATGATTTATGTTTCATAAAGTAGATCCATCAATACCTAGAACAATCATCAATAAAGTTGAGGAAATACCTACAACCATTAATGGAATTTGTGGGCATAGGTCCAACCACATCACTATGTATCAAATCAGGTATAGAGGCAACTCTATGTGCCTTCCCTACTTCATACCTCTTCTCTGGATGCTTACTTACCAAGCAACCAGAACATACTCCATTGGAAGTTTGGATGAGAGGCAAACCTTCAACCATTTTATCATTGTGGAGTTGCTGGAGATATTTGAAATTGAGATGGACAAATATCTCATGCCAAATCTTGCTGGTGTTGTTAGCATGAGAAAATAAAGTTGTAGGAGGTGAGACAGGAAAAAAATGTGAGAACTCATAAGCTTTAGTATAATGATTTGCAATACCTTTCACTATAATCTCTCTAGTAGCTTTTTCTGTGATCTCAACTGAATCTGAGTCGAATGTAACTCTCTTGGGAGAGCCTGTATGGGTCATCTGATAGATTGACAACAAATTAGCTGTAAGGGAGGGAACATAGAGAACAGTTTTGAACTCACCATGCTTGGTTTTAACTGAACCTCTTCCTTCTACTGGAATTTTGGAATCATATCCCATGTGAATGTTAGTCCCTTTTCATAGTGTGAGGGTGGAGAAAGATTCGTTGGAGGAAACCATGTGGTTGGATGCTCCCGAATCAATCAAATATGTTGTTGACTGAGTAAGGATAGCCTTCAAGGCATGTAACCTTTCATCATCTTCTGTCTGTGGTCCATCATCAGTTTTCTTTGCTCTTTGTGGAAGAGCAATGTTATTCTGCTTGAGGAGTGCAGTCAACTGGTCAACTTGCTTCTTCATGCAAGAGTCTTCTGGATGAAAACCCGTAATAAAATCGGGACACATTTTCTTTTCAAACTTCTTTTTCTTCTTAGAGCCTAAAGCTCCTGATTCTCTTTAGTCTTTGAATCAGTTGCTTTAGGCTCCTTCCCCTTAGATTTCCCTTTAGCTTTATATTTGGTAGAGTCTGTCACTAGGAGGGATTTATCTTTGGAAATCTTGATGACTCCCATCTGGACCAACTTCTCTTGCTCCTGTATTAAGGACTTAACAAAGGAATCAAGTGAGGGAATATTTCGATTGGTAATGAAAGCTCTTCTGGAATGGAAGATTGAGACAAATACATAATACTCAGTACCTAGTTTGATGAGTATGGAGAGCACATGTTGCTCATCCTTTCTTTCTATTCCGCACTGTCTGCATTGAAGTGCAAGAGACTTGAATTTAGTAAAGAATTGTTGGATGGTATCAAAACTGCTGGGATGCAAGGCTATCAACGTGTTTTCCAGAATGTGTCCCCGAAGCTCATCTTGCTTACCAAACAAGACTTCAAGCTTCTCCCAAGCTTCCCTGGGAGTCCTCAAACCTTCAAGGTTAAAGAGGAGATCTCTGGATATGTTAGTACATATATAACCAAAAGCTTCATCTAAGTAGTTCATAAACTTGTTTTTCTCAGCTGGATGATGGGGCTCGACCTCCCTTCCAAGTATTATCCTGAAGTAGCCCTTGTTTCACAAGGATACTTGCATATCTACCCTCCAATCAAAATAATTGAAGGGTGTTAGGATCTAATGTGTGGAGGGTTGAGAATCCATAACTCTCCTACTCGAAAAGACAATATCTTCACACAAGCTACCTAACACCTGTAGAAATTTCACTGCAAAATAAAAATCATTCAAACTATGTTAGAATCAAGCCTTACCTCTCGACATGAGCACTTTCTCAGGGTCCATCACGCCCACACCACCCCTCTGAATAAATTCATAGGAAGCAAGGAACTCTTTATGGGACTTCTGTGGAAACCCATTTGCTTCTAGTGTTCAATGGAGAGTAGATAGGCTTGAAGCTTGCTTGAGATGGCTCTGATACCATTTAGAATCGATGTTCCATTTAGATAATAAAGCAATGAGTGCAATCATATTCTTAATTATTATCTAGTGAATAGGAATGAATTATACAAACTGAAGAAATTAAATCTCATAGGAAACAGACAAGTATTTATCAGAGAATTACAGTATTATCCTCATTAAAGAATCCAGTGTTACAATAGTGTTACATAAGGAATAATTCGAATTCATTAGGGATGAATTTGAATCTACCAACTCACTCTAACTGTATCTGAGTGCATGGCTAACTAAAGATGTCTAAATCACTATAGAAGTCCAAGTAGTTAAATCCAGATGTCTAATTCATCCAATCCATAAGTTATAATCAGTTAAACTAGTCTAACTACAGTGGTAGGTGAGAAGCAGGTGAGAACTAGTGCCTTCCCACATGCATCCATTCATAAATAGTGCTAAATTAACTAGAGTGCTAACTTAACTAGAGTGGAACTAACTGAATGTAACTAAAGAGTAACTAAGCTTAACTATTTACCAACTCCCAACAACTGAAGGAGGTTGGTGTAGAGACTCTCAGTGACTCCTAAAATGTAGGGATTGGCCTAGGCAACGCCTAAACTGATGCATGCAAGTGTAGTCAATATCAATTAGCCTCTTCGGTGTTCCCCATACTCTAGTAACTGGTACATGTGGCCCCATTAGGCCAAGTGGACCCAATGGTACTAGTCGACCCAATAATTAATAAAAGACTCCTAAGTTAGGCTAAAATAATCTAATAGACAGTTTGGTCAAGGGAGGATTATAAATCCTAACACCCCCCCTGAATCCTAACTTGGAAAAATGTGGGCCTTGGAAAAAAGGCCAAAAGTCACCCATATACAATCTAAAAGATAAAAAATGTTGCTTAATATACTGAGGAAATAGGGGAAAACCTCATGGGAACCCCCCCCCCCTCAAAATAAGCAAGAAAACAGAAACATACAAACTATCTTTAGAAGAAAGAATCTTCCTCCTTAGAAAAATGAATTATCAAAACAATTCTACAAATTTACAGCTCTATGCAGTAGTATGGTTCTTTTGTGTAGCAACATCCTGAAGCTGTGCATGTGAACCTCTCAATGTCCTTCTGAATTTGATGAATCTGTGTGTTTCTTCTAGATGGAAGAGGTAGAGAATGATCAATTTTCTGCTTTTGTGGGCCAAGTGGTTGATCATTTGCTATCATCAAGTAGAACCATCCTAGAATTTTGTTGCACCAGTCTGTAGGGAGAGAATCTGTGAGAAGGAGTGCAACATGCTCATTTTGATACTGGGACCTAGTTCTCCTTCTATCTTCTAGATTCCTAGCACCATCCCTAGTTGCATCAATGAGATTTTGAGCCCATCTAGGCTTAGGAATTTGGTTTGGAATGGATGTTGGATCTGGATCTAGAATCTCCTGAGGTTCAACCTCATTAACAAGATCATGCTGGTCTTGATCCTCTTCATATGAATCTGAAACATGTAACAAATCATCATCATAAAAAATGGGAGGAAGAGTGTTTATACCTTGTGCTTTGGATGGTGGTGCATCACACAACTGATCTTCTTCAAACTGAACACTCCACTTAATCAAGCATTTCCTAGTTGCAACCTCCATCAACTTGTATGCTTTTCCATATTCTACATATCCTAGCAGAATGCATTGTCTACTTTAGGCTTGGAAGGCCTTCCTCTTGTCAAGTGGTATTCTGTCCCAAGATTTGGAACTAAAAAATCTCAAATGAGAGACATTTGACTTATTCCCATGAAGTGCTTCAAATGGAGTGGCCCCAACCACTCATTTATGAGGCACTTTGTTTTGCAAATATGAAGCACAATTTACAACTTCTGCCCAAATAAAAGGAGGAATATTCTTACCATGGAGAAGGCAGGTTTCCATATCCTTCAGTAATCTTTTCTTCCTCTCAGCCACACCATTTTGCTGCGGTGTGTATGGAACTAAGTGTTCCATTCGAATCCCCTTTGATTCATAGTATTAATGAAACTCTATCTTGATGTACTCTCCTCCTTTATCAGATCTTATGGACTTGATTTTCTTACTGAAACTATTCTCAACCATAGCCTTAAGAACTTTAAAAATCTCAAAAACTTCTGATTTATGTTTCATAAAGTAGATCCAGTATTACCTAGAACAATCATCAATAAAAGTGAGGAAATACCTGCAACCATTAATGGAGTTTGTGGGCATAGGTCCAGCAACATCACTATGTATCAAATCAAGTATAGAGGTAGCTCTATGTGCCTTCCCTACTTCATACCTCTTCTCTGGATGCTTACCTACCAAGAAACCAAAACATACTCCATTGGAATTTTGGATGAGAGGTAAACCTTCAACCATTTTATCATGGTGGAGTTGCTGGAGATATTTGAAATTGAGATGGACAAATATCTCATGCCAAATATTGTTGGAGTTGTTAGCATGAGACAATAAAGCTGTAGGAGGTGAGACATGCAAAAAATGCGAGAAGTCATAAGCTTTAGTATAATGATTTTCAATACCTTTCGTTATAAGCTCTCCAGTAGCTTTTTCTGTGATCTCAACTGAATCTGAGTCAAATGTAACTCTCTTGGCAGATCCTGTATGGGTCATCTAATAAACATACAACAAATTAGCTGCAAGGGAGGGAACATAGAGAACATTTTTTAACTCACCATGCTTAGTTTTAACTGAACCTCTTCCTTCTGCTGGAATTTAGGAATCAGCTCCTGTGTGAATGTTAGTCCCTTTTGATAGTGTGAGGGTAGAGAAAGATTCTTTGGAGGTAACCATGTGGTTGGATGCTCCTGAATCAATCAAATATGATGTTGACTGAGTAAGGCTATCCTTCAAGGAATGACACTTTTCATCATCTTCTCTCAGTGGTCCATCATCAAGATTTTTTTCTCTTTGTGGAAAAGCAATGCTATTCTGCTTGAGCAATGCAATCAGCTGGTCAACTTGCTTCTTCATGCAAGAGTCTTCTGGATGAAAACCCCTCATACAATAGGGACACATTTTATTTTCGAACTTATTTTTCTTCTTAGAGCCCGAAGCTCCTTCAAAAGTATTCTGATTCTCTTTAGGCTTCGAATCCGTTGCTTTAGGATCCTTCCCCTTAGATTTACCTTTAGCTTGCACTTTGGTAGAGTCTCTCACTAGGAGGGATTGATCTTTGGAAGTCTTGATGACTCCCATTTGGACCAACTTCTCTTGCTCCTGTATCAAGGAATCGACAAAGGAATCAAGTGAGGGAATCTTCCAATTGGGAATGGAAATTGAGACAAATACAAAATACTCAGTACCTAGTTTGCTCAGTATGGAGAGCACATGCTGCTCATCCTTTCTTTATATTCCATACTATCTGCATTGAAGTGAAAGAGACTTGAATTTAGTAAAGAATTGTTGGATGGTCTCAAAAATGCTGGGATGCAAGGCTATCAACTCGTTTTCTAGAATGTGTCCCCGAAGCTCATCTTGCTTGCCAAATAAGACTTCAAGATTCTCCCAAGCCTCCCTGGGAGTCCTCAAACCTTCTAGGTGAAAGAGGAGATCTCTGGATATGTGAGTACATAAATAACCAAAAGATTCATCTAAGCGGTTCAAAAACTTGTTTTTCTCAGCTGGATGCTGGGGCTCGACCTCCCTTCCAAGTATTATCCTGAAGTAGCCCTTGTTGTTCAAGGATCTTTGCATATCTACGCTCCAATCAACATAATTAAATGGTGTTAGGATCCTAGGCATGGAGGGTTGAGAATCCATAATTGTCCTGCTGGAAAAGACAATATCTTCACACAAGCTACGTAGCACCTGTAGAAAATTCACTGCAAAACCAAAATAATTCAAACTATGTTAGAATCAAGCCTTCCCTCTCGACATGAACACTTTCTCAGGGTACGTCAGACCCGCATCGCCACTCTGAATAAATTCAGAGGAAACAAGGCACTCTTTGATGGAATTCTGTGGAAACCCAACTACTTTTGGTGTTCAATGAAGAGTAGATAGACTTGAAGCTTGCTTGAGATGGCTCTGATACCATGTTAGAATTGCTGTGCCATTTAGATCATCAAGCAATGAGTTGAATCAGATTCTTAATTATTATGCGGTGAAGAGGAATGAATTACACAAACTGAACAAATCAAATCTCACAGGAAACATACAAGTATTGCTCAAAGAATTATAGTATTATCTTCATTAAAGAATCCGGTGTTACAATAGTGTTACACAAGGAAGAATTCGAATTCATTAGGGATGAATTCAAATCTACCAACTGAGTCTAACTGTATTTGACTGCATGGATAACTAAAGATTTCTAAATCAATATCGGAGTCCAAGTGGTTAACTCCAGATGTCTAATTCAATCAATCCATCAGTTATAATCAGTTAAACCAGTCTAAATGCATTGGTAGGTGAGAAGTAGGTGAGAACTAGCATCTTCCCACATGCATCCATGCATAACTAGTACTAACTGAACTGGAGTAAAACTGACTGAATGTAACTAAGCTTAACTTGTTACCAACTCCCAACAACTGAAGGAGGTTGGTGCCAGGACTCCCAGTGGCTCCTAAAATGTAGGGATTGGCATAGGAGGCGCTTAAACTGATGCATGCAAGTGCAGTCAGTCTCAGTTAGCCTCTATCGGTGTTCCCCATACTCTAGTGACTGGTACATGTGGCCCCATTAGGCCAAGTGGACCCAATAATTAATAAAAGACTCCTAAGTTAGGCTAAAATAATCTAATAGACAGTTTGGTCAAGGGAGGATTATAAATCCTAACACGATTCCCGTAACTCCAACCTTTAAACACCTATGTTATAAACCATATATTTTTTACCATTTTTAACCTTCCTTGTCGAAACTTCAAATGTTGACAACTTATGCATCCGAAGGTTGTTTCGCACGAAACAAACTTCGCTGGAAAGGCGCTGACAAGCTATTTCATCCTGTAATATTTTATTTTTAGTTTGAAGACTTTAACTTAGATAGAATTTGAGATGATACACCTGGATCAAACCTTCCCACTTGGAAGCTTTTTGGCCACACAAAGCATGAAATCTTTCAAAAATAAGTGAGGGTACAACTCCCTCACTCTTCCTGTCTCTAACCACCTTGATTTGCTTAGATGCATTGCTTTTAACCCCACACGAAAAAACTCCACGTCTCCTCTTCATGAAGATCCGATCTTCTTGTCTAGTATTACATCTTCCTAAAGTTCATTGAGATACTCAGGAGAAAACTTATCTACAGAAGGTGCTTGAACATGTACATCTTGGTCTCTAATCATAAGAGAAACTCCTACAGTTTCAATTTTTCCATATTAACAACCAAATACATTTGCATATAAGTATTAAGGAGGCAATTCTAACAGGAAAGCATTATTACCGACTTTGTCCAAAATTGTAAAGGGTCCATACCTAATAGGTTTCAATTTTATACCTTCACCTTAGAGTCGATCTTTGATGATATGAAGCCATATTCGATCATCAATCTAGAAATGATGATCTATGCGATGTTTTTCATGTCATTCTTTGTATTTGGATTGACTTTTTTCCAACTGTTCCTACACGGTTTTATGAATTACCTGGATTTGCTGAATAAACTTTCGAGCTTTATCCGTATTAACCTATCCACATTCCACTGTATATTTCCCAAAAACAAAGTCTAAAGGAGACTTTGAAAAGTACCCAAAACATGTCTTGAATGGAGACTTCTAAGTAGAAGAGTGTATAGCTCTATTGTAGGCATGATGTACATAATGCAATTGTTCATCCCACAACTTGGGATCCTTAGCACAATACCCTCAATGAAGATGTACCACGGTTTGGTTGACGACTTTAGTTTGACCGTCAGTTTGTGGATGAAATGTTGTGCTTTTCTTCAGCTTTGTGTCCATAAGTTCCCATAAAGATGACCAAAATTTCCCAAGAAAGTGGGAATCTCGATCAGAAATTATAGAAGTAGGAAGTCCAAAATGGATCCATACATTTTGAAAGAACAAATGAGTAGTCATATCAGCTATGATATTCTTTTTATAAGGCACGAGTATACGCATTTTACTGAATCAATCCACAACAACATACAAATAGTCATGTCATTTTCTAGACATTGGGAAACCTCTTAAAAAATCCATCGAAACACTTTCCCATGGATGAAAAGGAACTGGAAGTGGAGTGTACAAGCCTAACTTTCTGTTACTTGGTTTACTTGTTGCACACATAACAAAACCTTTTACATATTTTGACACTATTTCATTCATTCGAGGCCAATAACAAAACTTTTGTAATTGTGCTACAATTTTATCTACTCCAAAATGCCCTGAAATGAGAAAAGTGTGAGCTTCTCTTATCATATGCACTCTTTCACTTTGTGGAATACAGATTTTACCAAGTTGATACAACAACTTGTCATTGATATGATAGTTCAATTCTTCATTGTTATAGCCATGCCTTAGTGATTCATAAACTTCTTTGAAATATTAATCCTTAGTATATTGTTCTACATAACTTGCATGAACTAAAGGACTTTTTTGAACAACAATAGAAGCATTTGTTGGAGGTATAGATAGCATATCTGCAATTTTGTTATGAATTCCTTTACTGTACTTAATAACCAAATGGAATTGTTGTAAAAAACTGATCCATTTGAAATGCCTTGATTGTTGTATCTTAGTTTGTGATCGTAAATGTTGTAGTGGATGATGATCAGTATATATGTTTGTTTCTTTACTCATTAGGTAATGTTTCCACTTTTTAACACTTGGTACTAAATCATACAACTCTTTATCGTAGGTTGGATAGTTGATTATTGTTTTAAAGAAAGTTTCAGAATGATAGCATATTGGTTTTTTATGTTGCATTAATACTGCACCCGATGCGTAACTACTAGCATCCGTTTCTCTCTCAAATGGTTGTTGTATATCTGGCAGTGAAAGTACTAGAGTTGTGTTGATCTTTACTTTCAGTGTGTCGAAGGCCTTCTGCTCCTTGCCTTCCCACTGAAAAAATTTGTTCACGCTTGTCAAAGCATGTAAAGGAGAAGATATGAAGGAGAAGTTCGCAATGAACTTATTGCGGTATTGGGATGCTCCCAAGAAGTTTCTTACATATGTTACATTATTTGGCTTAGGCCAGTTTACAATGACCTCAACTTTAGAGGGGTCAATCTTCAATTCACCACCCCCTACAATGTAACCTAGATATACTAAAGATGTCTTTTCAAATTCACATTTAGACATCTTTAGGTACAATTTTCCCCTTACAAGTACATCCAATACCTGTTTAACATGCTTGACATGCTCTTCCCAAGTTTGACTGAAAATCAAAATATCATCTAACTAGACTATAACAAAATCATCAATGAAGGGTCTAAACACATCATTCATCACCCTCATGAATGTTGCTGTTACATTACAAAGCCCAAATGGCATTACCATCCATTCATACAATACATGTTTGGATTTAAAAGTTGTTTTCCAAATATCATTGTCATGAATACAGATTTGATGATAGCCACTTCTTAAGTCTAACTTAGTGAAAAAGATTGCATTTTTTAACTAGTCCAAAAGATCACTAATTCAAGGAAGAGGATACATGTTCTTGATTGTAATTCTATTAAGTGCCTTGTAATCAACGCACATATGCCATTTTCCATATTTCTTTGGCACCAAAACAACCGGTGAACCACACGGAGAGGAACTTGGTCGAATGGCCCCTCTCTCAATCAATTCTTGAACCTGTTTCTTTATTTATGCATTCTCAACAATGGAAGACATGTACATACCGATATTAGAAAAAGGTGCATCTTGCAGTAATTGAATTCCATGTTGAATTTCCCTTTCTGGAGGTAATCCTTTAGGTTCTTGAAACAAAATATCATAATCAGATACCACTTTTATCAAGTCCTTTTTAAATTCAGGATCACAACCTTTAAAGGATTCAGTTTGTTCAACATCTTTTGCTTTTACTATCATAAGCATGATGTTCTTACTCGCATTAATTAACCTCTTCATTTGATTTGCATAAACTAAAGAAATATTAGTTTCCATGCGATGTGCACGAATAGTATATTCAATACCATCCTTAGTGAGTTGATACCTATTATCTTCCCTGTAAAAGAGATCCTTCCTATCATACAGATATGGACTACCCAACACAATACCACATATATCCAATGGAACGACATCTAGATCTACCTCATTCACAAATCCAGAAATGATGGAAAACCTAAGTCTACACTGCTTTGTAACTTGTAATTGTGCATTATGACATACCCATCCAAGTGGATATGGCTTAGGGTGTAACTTAGTTTCCAATTGTAATTTCTTAACAATTTCTTCCGATATGAGGTTTGCTTGTGATCCACTATAAAAAACAGTATCATTTTTTGTATGTTTGGAGATTACTTTAATATGAAATAACTCACTCTTTCTTTCATCAATGACAAGTTCATTTCTTACAACAAAACAAGAAGGAATTTTACCTTGAATACTTGTAGCAACCACCTTAGTTTCAACCACAGAGTCTGACCCCAAATCATGTTGGATTGTTGTTGTAGTAGTATTTTTGTCTTCTTTATTCTGAAACTTCTCAAGCTTGAGCTCTGGATGAAGTTTCCAACATTTGGAAGCATCACGACCTTTCTTTTGACAATGAGTACAAGTACGCTTATCTCCTTCCTTCTTCACAGTAGTTGTGTGTTTACCTTTTCTCTTACCTTTCGACTTGTTTCCATTAGGTTTGAAAGGTTTCTTGGAAAATTTCTCTTTGGTATTCTTCCCCTTCATCTCTATGTGAGTTGCTTGAACACACACCTCATCAAGGTTAGTTAGATTAAACATTAATATCATATGACGTAAATAACTATGGAATCCTCCTATATATTTGAGAAGAGTTTCCTAGGTCTAGAGAGGTATACCACGTACCAATGCTCTTTTTCAAGATTCTTGTGTGTAATCTTGCACACTTTGGCACTTACCTTGCCTCATATTCTACCAATCCATCATAGCTTGTTGTATATACCCTAATGGATAAAAAAAATATTTAGTGCTGAAGTGAACTCATACCAAGAGGAGATGCTTTTGCCTTTTGTGGCAAGATCCTCTTGAGATCTGCTCTCCCACCAAATGAGAGAAGTCCCTCCAATTCGGATAGAAGCCAACTGAATATTAATGTTATCTTCAGTAAACCTTTGAATCCTACAATAAACTTCAATTTGACGGATCCAATTGTCCAATTTTTCAGCATTAAGCTCTCCATTATACATTGGTAATTCAAACTTACTATCTAGCTTTAATTGAGGTACATTAAGGTCATTTTTTTCTTTTTGCTTTTCAAATAGAGAATGTAAAGATAAAGAACCATCAATATAAGACGGAGAACATGGCGGAGATTTAGGAGGTTCCTCACCACCTACTTTTTTACCTTCCGCATGAGATGGACCCCCAGGTTCACTTCTCTTTCAATCTTGATAGAGCTCCTATACCATCTTTTGCATATCATGAAAGCTTTCACAAATCCCCCTTCAGATGGTATAGAAGAAGCTGCTTCTTTTCCTTTTGGTAAAGACATTTTTCCTTTTCTTGAACCGATCTCTGGATCAAACTCTTCAAGTTCTCCTTCACCACGTTGAAGCCTAGATCTTGTTAACATAAACTCACTATGCAATGATTATCTTACTCTGATACCAAACTTGATCTGAAATTAACTTGATCTAAAACTTTAGGATCTTTTAACAATTAAATTGCTTGTGAATTTGAATGTTAAATACTCATTAAACAAGCTTATCAACAAAAATTTTAAATGTTTTAAAACATTCACAAAACAAATAAATACAGAAATGCAAACCAGAATTAGAAGACACATCTGATAACAGAGTTCACCCCTGGTGGGCTACGTCTCCGAGCCATTTCCAAATGGGAAGGTCGATATATTAAGTCTTTTAAAGCATACAATTGAATGTTATGGGAACACTTCGGAATTCTCTCTGTCAGAAGCAGAAATAAACAACACCACTGAACTCCTTGCGAAATTTTGAGAAAAATGAGTATAAAGTTGCATGTATGTGCTTGAGACCTCCTTTGGCACACAAAATGAGACACACTTCCTGCAAATAAGACAACAATGTACACACTGTATGGATTCCGCCTTGGGATCCATGCCCATTAATGGCCTCTACGCCTTCGGAATCATGCATGTACCCTACCTCGTAACCTGTGCAAACTCTATACTCTGTATTTACTCGAACTCTTCCCTTCGCATTGCCAAACTCATGGTTTTTTTTAGGTTAAAATATTGGTTTTGGAGGGCGCGGGCCATGGGTCACGCACCCCTTCGAAGCCCGAACTCCGTAGCAACCTCTTAACATATTTGCGTCATCTGTTAAGATATGGTGGGGTGGTGTCCCGGTGGTAAAGCGTTGGGTTATGGGGGAGAGGTCTTGGGGTCAAACACGCATGCCTCTCCTCCTTTCTCACTCTTTTGAATGTTGGCACATGTAATCATGTACCACGTTAACAAATGGTTTATATGGTTTATGATTAACGTTGGTGCATATAACATGTTATAACATAAGATTGATAATAAATATGTGGTGGTGCGTTTGGTGGTATGGTTTGTTTCATATGATACGTTTGTATAATATAGTTAATTGGGGGCCTCGGTGTTGGCATGGGGTCGATGGCTATGCCCTTGGCCCTCCCCATTTAACACAACCCATTTCTTTTTAACACATAACCCATTTGGTATGTGGTTTGCTAATGTTATGTGATTTACTAATGGAGTATATGGTGACCTTGGTGAAGGTATTGGGTTCGATTCCCATAACTCCAACCTTTAACCGCCTATGTTACAAACCATATATTTTTTACCATTTTTAACCTTCCTTATCGAAACTTCAAATGCTGACAACTTCTGCATCTGAAGGTTGTTTCACACGAAACAAACTTTGCTGGAAAGGTACTGACGAGCTCTTTCATTCTGTAAGCTTTTATTTTCAGTTTGAAGAATTTAACTTAGATTCAATTTGAGATAACCCCCCTAGATCGGTACTTGTGCCAAATCAATCATATACTTGTGTCAATATAATCAAGTGCTTTGACAGTAAACCAACCCTTCTTACTTGGCCTAGTTCATCAAGTAAGAGACACATTTGAGAAACCAAGAGACTTCACATACGGTCAACCAAACTCTTTCCAATCACACTCAACTCAATGACATCACAACCAACCTCAATCATAGTAAAAAAAGACTTGACAGTTAAACAAGATAAACCTCAACCAACTAACCTCAGCTAAGAAGATAAAAGAATTAACCAACTATGTCAAACTCAGTCAATCTCATACAATCTTAGACACAAGAATTTTTCACTCTAGTCAAATCAAGTAAACAAATCAAACAAATATCAAGAAAATAGTCACTTACAATACTGTCAAAGGTTGTCATTAATAGTCAATAACAATCAAGCTCCACTTAGGTCAAAGGCACAATGATCAACACTTGTCAAACTAGTTTTCAAAAAAAATACAGAGGTTGATCAAAGAAATCGCTCACAATATCTATTACTTACATGTCAACTTCTCATTCAATACTACAATAGTCAATATAAACACCAAGATCTATGCCAACAATATCCAAGATAATCATCAAGATCTATATCAAGATCACATCAAGATATATGCCAAGATAACCATCACCATAGCCTCCATAACATATTCAATTACTTCAAAGAGATATATCAATATAGAGGCTCACATACTAAGATCAAAGATGAATTCTATCCATGAGAGACATGTGTCATCACAAGAGAAACCCAGAAGCATGAACCATACCTTTTCGAAAATCACAAGATGAAGAAACAATATACAAACCAAAAGAAACTCTAGATAATTTCATCACATAGTCCTCGCAACAAATTTTTCAACGAACCAATAATTTTGTAATTTTGATTCCATATGAGAAAGTTATGCCAATTTTAGTGAATCTCTTCAATCCTCAAAGATGCCAAAAACAGTTCTCCTCCACAAAGTTTATCACTTTTCTCCAATAGTTGAAAAATACCAAAGAGAAACTTAATTGATGAACAAATAAAATGTTTGATCTTCTATTTATATAGGTCGTGGAGGATTTATTCACATGTCTAGCCGAATTGTAGTAGTTTTAATTAAAAATTAATTGAATTCTTTTAGTAGACCGACCTACTTATAAAGAGGCAAATTAATACATTAAATTTAAACAATCAAAACTCATCAACGAAGTTAAGAGACACTCCACATATCAATGGAAAGGGCTTGATGAGTACCATCATCAAATGGAAGGCTTGTTTTCAAATACTTAGTCCATTACCCTTAAATTATTCAATTTGTTCAGGATGCCAAAAATTGATTTGAAATCCTCTTGATGGCTTCTTCAAGTATTTTTATGGCACCAAGAGCTACATCACCAATGAAGGGCATCTTCCATGCTCAAGGTCTCCATCTTATGCAATACAAGTGCTTCATTATCATTAACAAGGGTTTGTTTAATATATCAAGGGCTTCATCAACATGCAAGGGTTCCATAAGAAATATTATGGTGTACAATGCCTTATGTAATATGAGCAAGGGTTTCATCAACATTCTTGTGGGCTTATGGCCATCAAGCAAGGGCTTCTTTAACAACTTTGTGGGATTATGCCCAATATTAGGGTCAAGGGTTTAAGGGCGTCATTATTTTGACCAAGGGATTCTTCATTTATATGTCAAGTGCAAAATCAATGTGACCACTAGTATATGAGATTCAAGGTATGCCTAAAGTGCTTCAATCATGTGCAAGGGTTATGAAATAAGAACATGTTCAACGCTCTTGTAGGATAAGAACCAACAAGCAAGGGATTCTTTGACTATGATCATCAAGCAAGGAGGACTTCTAGACTTCAAGGGATTCAATCATATCACCATCAAACTTGTGGGTTAAAGACCATGCTGAAGGACATCTTCAAAGTACCAGGGCATAATCATCATGAGGGAAACGTATATCCATGCAAGTATAAAGGATTCAACACAAAAGGGTTCATCTATGGGATCCAAGGGCTCCATATCAATATTGTACATCCATAACAAAGTAAGGGCTCCAAGATTCAAGCTTGTGGGCTTAAGGACCAAACTATCATATGTGAAGGTACATGTAGGATATCAACATCATCAAACAAAGAGACCATAACAAGTACAAGCACATACAAGCATGACAAGCAACATAGAGACAGCAAAAGACAACTGGGAGAAAGGGATACAACATGTGACTCAAATGGGATGAAGATACAACTAAGGGGCACTTAACCAAGTCAATGGGTAACCAGGGCTTTTTCCATTGTCCCAAGGCCTCCAAGGGCTTCAATCTTGGGATTGGAAAAGTCAAAAGGGCTCCTTTGACACACAGAACCACAAACAACACATTAACCCTTAGGGGCTCCACAAAGGGCACCAAGGACTCAACATTTGGCATAAATGACCAAACATTGTTGGCATCAATGACCATAGACCGTTGACATCAATGACAACTAAATCAACAACACCCCGTTCATGAAAGATTAGAAAGTGCCTGGTGTGTTAGTTAACCCAAAAGGCATGATTAAGAACTCAAAGTGCCCATAATGACATTGAAACATTGTCTTGAGAATGTCCTCCTCATGCATCCTGATTCCTTGGAATAGGATATCTATTCTTGATGGTCTTCTTGTTGAGGGCTCTATAATCAATGCACATGTGCAAGGTTCCAACTTTCTTCTTCACTAGGATCACCAATGATGCAAATGGGCTTGAGCTAGGTTTAATGTGGCTCAAATCAAGAAAATTCTTGATGGCTTTCACTATCTCATCCTTGAACCTCTTTGGATGCTTGTAGGGATGGATCTTGATGGGTTGAGTACCCAATTCCAATTCAATCCTACGCACAAATCCCCTATCAGGTGGTGTTCCATGTGGAATCTCTTCAAAAACCCTCTCATGCTTGAACAAGAGTCTCTGGATGTCCTCACGATGATGAAAAATGTGAAAGGTTGTGCCTTGGGAAGTGATAAGACACTCAACAACCTGTTGTACACCGATTGCACACCAGCAGCAGAAATCTTCCGAAAGATGTCTCCTCACTTGAGAAAGTGGGAGAGGTGTGACCTTGGGGGCAAGCACAGAGCCAAGTACTGTCACCTACTCCGAGCTCCTCCATTTAGGCTAAATCCTAACGAAGCAAAGGGGGTAGTCCCTAACAAAGAGTTTTCTATGGCTCAATGTGTTTAAGTTAAGTTCTAATGTGTGAATGATGCGGATGGATATTGTTTAGGAGTTATTGTGATGAAGGATGTATTATTATTAGATAATTGAAACATTAAACATAAGACAAAAGAGCAATCCACATTGCTATCATAAGATTTATAATATAAACAATATATTGAGAACTCACAAGATAATGCAGCATTCAAAGATATAAACTTTACTCAAAATATCCAATGAACAAATGGCCCAAATTATCAATAATGCATAAAAGAACGGACCAGTGCCTTATGGAGTCAACTTATCAAAAATGCTTAAACGTACTAAGGATGTGAGTTTCAAAATAATGCCGATAAATGTGTATTGCAATTAATCTTGGTTTATTTTAAAGTCTTTTAATGGTCTTGTTTAAGTTTCAACAAAAGGTATCAAGAGACCAACCGGGAAAATCTTCCAAGTTACTCTGTTCGGGACATGACGGCCCGCCCAGTATCTCAGGCTGGTATCGTGAAGATTGACCAGCTAGTTGAGAATCTAGACAGCGGGGGTTCCGACGCCCTTACTAGGAATGACTTGGGAAAATTTCTACAATGCCGGTGCGTTGGTTTATGGGGTAAAATTTTAATTTGCGTTGTTATTGCGGTCTTAGCAAGTCCGTTCACCGTTCTGATTACGAGCCCAACTCGAAATTCGACAGAGCATTCTAGGTGAAGGATGTCAACGAAGTAAATTAATTAAGGGGGAATGTGAGTTGAGAGATTTTACTAAATAAATTAATTAAAACCCTCCAACAGAGAGCGCTCTTGACTTTGTCTTATAACAAAAGTTCAAGAGTCTTAGCTAAACTATATGCTTGATGCAAGGAAATGCAGTGGGAATGCTCTTCGATAGAGAGTGCTCTTGACTTGGATTCCGGTAAGTTCAAGAGACTTAGAAATTAATTAATTATCTTGCAAAAAAAATAAAATGACTAATCTACCCAATAATCTCTTTCAGATTTTTAGGCCTTAATCGGGAGAGCATGGGGGTAAGTAGAAAAACCGAAATAAACAACTCTCCGATAGAGAGCACTCTTGATCCACAAAGTGAGATTCAAGAGATTTATACTTTAAAGCAATTGAAATACTTTTGAAATATGACATTTTTAAATGACAAAATACACAACTTCACAATGAATCAAAATAAACTAATCTAGCCATTAGTGTTCTAAGCAAGAAAATGAAACTATTCTAAGTAAAGCAAATTTAATCTAAGAACACAAAAGAAAAGAACACCACAAACCTCCCCAAATGGGGGAGGTTGGGAGTGGGGGCTTAAAAACCCCACTCAAAAAAAGAAATTTTATTAAGTGTTACAATTTGCCCTGGGAATTTAACTCTTGCAAATGACTTTTTAAAATAAAACTAGAAGACTAAAAATTGAGCTTTTTTAATAGATTTTATACAAAAAGGAAAGTGATTTATCTTTTTGTTGAGAACCTTTTCTTCAAACCTAGAAAAATGAGAAAAATGAAGAAGATAAAAGGAGCAAAATAAGGGCAAAAGAGAGTTGAAACAAATGAGGAAAAGGGGCAGCGAACTAAGCAATAAGAGGGCTGCAAAAAATGGTAAAAAATGGGCAGCAACTTGGGAGAAAAGTGGCTGCAAAAAAATTGAAGAAAGAGGGCAGCGAAGAAATCGAAGAAGACAATCAAACAACAAGGTGGAAGGAGGCCAAATCCAACCTAGAAGAAGAGGACAAAAAGTCAACAAGATAATCAACCAAAGGTGGGATCAACCTCCGAACAAGGCGACCACTAGAAGCACTAGTCCCGAAACCGTCCAGTCTAGCTGGATGTACGCAAGGATGCTAATGGAGAAAGAAAAGTAGCCACAAAATTATGTGGCACTTGGGATCAAATCCCAAGCTTACTTTCTCAAGTCAAAACTAACATGTGATACATAGAAATATGACGAAAGAAGAAAGATATTTAGATCCAACTTAAGAAAAGTAACCGGAAATAATTGATTTTGTTTGATGGATGAGGCAAAGAAAATGACTCCTTGTAGAATCTGCAGAATGAATGTTAACCATAAAAGAGCCCCTGTATATTGGACAATACTTAAACGCAACACAACTTCAAGAGAAAAGCATGGATTATACAATACAGTGCTAGATTGTTATCCTTCAACAATTATACAATCAAATGCTTAAGAATCAAGACAGAAGGGAGCAAAGAAAGGTATCACCTCACAAGATGAATCATGACAAACAAAGAGCTTCTGCATTGACCTCCAAAGTCATCAACTTTATTAAATCTTAAGCAAAATATTACAATGAAAATTCTCCAGAGCTTCTATGCCAAAATTTCTCATCCCAATAGAGCTACAGGATCATCTATTTATACAAAGAGAGAAGGCTAAAACCCTAAAAACAAACTAAGAGTAACACCGAAGTAATTGAATGAGCTTGGCATGATGATTTGGAGTTGAACTGAGTTGCAACTGAGTTGTAACTGAGTGATGGAGTAATGAGAGGGGGTGAGGTGGCTCATCCTCCCTCGTAATGATTACCCAACCAATAGATAACCCACACTTCAACCAAAAACGAATTTGACCAAAGAGGGCAAATTTCTGACTGATAGTTCAACTGCTACACTCCGATACTGGATCTGAAACTGACCGATATTGATTGGAATCATCATAAATGCTCTGTGCCATGTCATTTAGCCTTTTTATTTTATTCAATTTGGTTTATTTTGGAAAGTTTTTTACTATCTCCAAAATATTCATTTTTAATATTTTAATTAATAATTTCTCTGTAAATGACTTTTTTGAGAAATTATTAATTATGAGGCTGAATGAACTTCTGAAACTTGAAGATAGCTGACCGGCTGATCATGAATGATTTTTGGCTTAAGGTTAGAGCCTTCAATCACTGAATTCGGGTTCCGGACGATTGACATATTACAAATTGAAAATTTTCCATTTAAACTATGGAAAAATTTAATTAAAAAATTAAAAAATTAAAAATCCAACGCGTCCGCTAAAATTTTTTCGGAATTTTTTGTGAGGGTCCTAGTGACTTAGGAAATGACCATAGTCTATTCTAATAATGACTAGTAGGTTTATACATACTTAGTTGGGTTCTAATAAACCCCCAAGGCCCAGAATTCAAAATCGGGCATTCCAGCTTTGGAGAAAGCGGAAGAAAACCTCGTCGATTATACTCGGCTATAGGAAAAGCATAATTGTTAAGGGCAAAAAACTCTCTGGAATAACTTAGTTGAAATTCTACGTCTTAGGAGACCGAACCACTCAAAAACACCCTACTAGCACATTTTATTACAAATCCCGCGGGGCCATGGTCATAATTACTTAAAGCAAAAACTGGCTAGGCACAAAAGCAAATCATCTGATATACTGGAACACAAACATTTATCATGTTTGTTAAATGGCGGCTCCTCATATAATCCAACTATGGTACAAATAAGTTGGTAACATCTGGCTCCAACTGTGGGACGTGTGCTCGATTTAGTCTCTTATGCAAGGAGAGTATATGAAAACACCAGAATCTCTAGTTTCCATATCCTGTAAAAACTTCTTGACTTAACAAGAAAACTTCAGTAGCACAAGCTTTATGAAAAAGAGCCAATGATCCAAAAGTTGCTTTATTCAAAGGAATGACAAAACTTAACTAAAAAATTTATTTATTCACAAGTACAGAAAGAAAATGCTAAAGTAAATGCTCACTTTAAGGAGCCTATTTTCCTATTCTAAGCATGATACAAAAATGTTAGGTGTAATTATAAATCCAGTGTAGCCACCTAAGCATTTTATTAATGTAAAAAGTTTTTCCTTGTCCTTGTTTACTAGCAAAAGTAAGGACACAATTTCTATAAAATGCAAACCTGCATGATGATCCAGAATGGGCGGGCTAGATGGGAAATCATAGGCATGAATAATGTCGTCAATTTTTTTCTCAAACTAGTAGGTGCTCGCGCAAGCTGCTTCTATCCATGACTGGATAGCGTTGATATACAAGTTGGGATGATGAGGCAGGTCGACTAGTCCATCATGTTGATCATCAAGGTTTATTAAATAATAACTCGTTGTATAAGCCCCAAGCTGCTCCAAAACATAAGGAACATCTATATGTGAAGACGATGGCTGAGACAAAACTTCAACTAGTTGTATCACATCTAATTCTTCACTGCACTTCTTTTTCAAGTCCTTATTACAGATACTCAGATACAATTCCGACTGATCATAGGAAAACTACGATTGCTCTTCTTTACAACTTTCATAAGTCTCAGAATAACAACTCCCCTCGCTGGACACATCATAGACGAGATTCTCAAAAATATTTTCAAAAGTATCATAGGTTGGATTTTCAATAAAAGTCCAATAGTCATCATCGCCATCTATGTTGGATATGAGAGATGCCTCATCACTGGTATCAAGTCCCTCGCTACACTCCTCATTCTGCTTAAAACAATCTTCTTCGAAAAGCTGGGTTTCAAAGATATCACGTGGGACCCAACTTTCCAAATATTTGTCATCCGGTGGAGAGCATAGATGACTCTCATCACATGAAACTTCTAAAATTTGATTTTCAATTAAAGTCTCGTAGTTATCAACTATCTCAGATGTAAGGGATTCTTCCTCACTTGTATCACATCTCTATCTATATCCCTCCTCGTGATCATCGACATCTTCAGAAAAAAGGTCACAAGGTAGTAAACCTTCCAAACTATCATCAGTATGCTCATTTGTAGGATTAGTACCAAAGTTTTTAGTGAGGTTATCCAATTGTTGATTATAATCTTCGACTTGGCCCTGAGTTTCTGTGGTGACAGGATGGAGCTGTCCAACTGCGTTAATGTACTCAGACTCTCTTGAATATTGTTTCACCTCTCCCACTTTCTCAAGTGAGGAGACAGCTTTCAGAAGATTTCTGTTGCCGGTGTGCAATCGGCAAACAACATCTTTTGGAAACATTTTTCCAAAAGATGTTGTCTGCCGATTGCACACCGGCAACAGAAATCTTCCGAAAGCTGTCTCCTCACTTGAGAAAGTGGGAGAGGTGTGACCTTGGGGGCAAGCACAGAGCCAGGTACTGTCACCTATTCCTAGCTCCTCCGTTTAGGCTAACTCCTAACTAAGCCAAGGGGGGTAGTCCCTAACAAAGAGTTTTCTATGGCTCAATGTGTTCAAGTTAAGTTCTAATGTGTGAATGATGTGAATGGATGTTGTTTAGGAGTTATTGTGATGAAGGATGTAATATTATTAGATAACTGAAAAATTAAACATAAGACAAAAGAGAAATCCACATTGCTATCATAAGATTTATAAGATAAACAATATATTGAGAACTCACAAGATAATGCAGCATTCAAAGATATAAACTTTACTCAATATCCAATGGACAAATGGCCTAGATTATCAATAATGCATAAAAGAACGGACCAGTGCCTTATGGAGTCAACTTATCAGAAATGCTTAAACATACTGAGGATGTGAGTTTCAAAATAGTGCCGATGAATGTGTATTGCGATTAATCTTGGTTTATTTTAAAGTCTTTAAATGGTCTTGTTTAAGTTTCAACAAAAGGTATAAAGAGACCAACCGGGAAAATCTTTCGAGTTACTTCGTTCGAGACATGACGGCCCGCCCAGTATCCCAGGTTGGTATCACGAAGATTGACCAGCTAGCTGAGAATCTAGACAGCAGGGGTTCTGGCTCCCTTACTAGGAATGAATTGGGAAACTTTCTACAACGCCGGTGCATTGGTTTATGGAGTAAAATTTTAATTTGTGTTGTTATTGCGGTCTTAGCAAGTCCGTTCACCGTTCTGAGTACGAGCCCAACTTGAATGTCGATAGAGCATAGTAGGTGAAGGATGTCAACGAAGTAAATTAATTAAGGGGGAATGTGAGTTGAGATATTTTATTAAATAAATTAATTACAACCCTCCGACAGAGAGCGCTCTTGACTTTGCCTTATGACAAAAGTTCAAGAGTCTTAGCTAAACTATATGCTTGATGCAAGGAAATGCAGTGGGAATGTTCTTCGATAGAGAGTGCTCTTGACTTGGATTCCGATAAGTTCAAGAGATTTAGCAATTAATTAATTAACTTTCAAAAAAAAAATGACTAATCTACCCAAGAATCTCTTTCAGGTTTTTAGGTCTTAATCGAGAGAGTATGAAGGTAAGTACAAAAACCGAAATAAACAACAACTCTCCGATAGAGAGCACTCTTGATCCACAAAGTGAGATTCAAGAGATTTCTACTTTAAAGCAATTGAAATACTTTTGGAAGATGATATTTTTAAATGAGAAAGTACACAACTTCACAATGAATCAAAACAAGCTAATCTAGCAATTAGTGTTCTAAGCAAGAAAATGAAACTATTCTAACTAAAGAAAAACTAATATAAAAACACAAAAGAAAAGAACACCAAAAACTTCCCCAAATGGGGGAGGTTGGGAGTGGGGGCTTAAAAACCCCACTCAAAAAGAGAAATTTTATTAAGTGTTACAATTTTCCTTGAGAATTTAACCCTTGAAAATGACTTTTTAAAATAAAGCTAGAAGACTAAAAATGAAGATTTTTTAATAGATTTTATACAAAAAGGAGAGTGATTTTTTTTTTGTTGAGAACCTTTTCTTCAAACTTGCAAAAATGGGAAAATGGAAGAAAATAAAAGGAGCAAAATGAGGGTAAAAGAGGGCTGAAACAAATGAGGAAAATGAGAGAAAAGGGGCAGCGAACTAAGCAATAAGAGGGCTGCAAAAAATGGTAAAAACAAGGCAGCAACTTAGGAGAAAAGTAGTTGCAAAAAAATTAAAGAAAGAGGGCAGCGAAGAAATCGAACAAGACAATCAAACAACAAGGTAGAAGGAGGCCAAATCCAACCTAGAAGAAGAGGACAAAAAGTCAACAAGACAATCAACCAAAGGTGGGATCAACCTCCGAACAAGGCAACCACTAGAAGCACTAGTCCCGAAACCGTCCAGTCTAGCTGGATGTACGCAATGATGCTAATGGGGAAAGAGAAGTAGCCACAAAATTATGTGGCACTTGGGATCAAATCCCAAGCTTACTTTCTCAGGTCAAAACTAACATGTGATACATAGAAATATGACGAAAGAAGAGAGATATTTAGATCCAACTTAAGAAAAGTAACCAGAAAGAATTGCTGTTGCTTGATCGATGAGGCAAAGAAACTTATGCTTCTCGACTTTCTTGAAAGAAAATGACTCATTGTAGAACCTGCAGAATGAATGTTAACCATAAAAAAGCCCCTGTATATCAGACAATACCTGAAAGCAACACAACTTCAAAAAAAAAACATGGATTATACAATATAGTGCTAGATTGTTAGCCTTCAACAATTATACAATCAAATGCTTAAGAATCAAAAGAGAAGGAAGCAAAGAAAGGTATCACCTCACAAGGTGAATCATGGCAAACAAAGAGCTTCCGCATTAACCTCCAAATTCATCAACTTTATTAAATCTTAAGCAAAATATTACAATGAAAATTCTCTAGAGCTTCTATGCCAAAATTTCCCATCCCAATAGAGCTAAAGGAGCTTCTATTTATACAAAGAGAGAAGGCTAAAACCCTAAAACCAAACTAAAAGTAACACCGAAGTAATTGAACGAGCTCGGCATGATGATTTGGAGTTGAACTGAGCTGCAACTGAGTGCTGGAGTAATGAAAGGGGGTGAGGTGGCTCATCCTCCCTCGTAATGATCATCCAACCAATAGATAACCCACACTTCAACAAAAAACGAATTTGACCAAAGAGGGCAAATTTCTGACTGATAGTTCAACTGCTACACTCCGATACTTGATCTGAAACTGACCGATATTGATTGGAATCATCATAAATGCTCCATGCCATGTCATTTAGCCTTTTATTTTATTCAATTTGGTTTATTTTGGAGAGTTTTTTATCATCTCCAAAATATTCATTTTTAATATTTTAATTAATAATTTCTCTGTAAATGACTTTTTTGAGAAATTATTAATTATGAGGCTGAATGAACTTCTGAAACTTGGAGATAGCTGGCCGGCTGATCATGAATGATTTTTGGCTTAAGGTTAGAGCCTTCAATCACTACTGCATTCGGGTTTCGGATGATTGACATATTACAAATTGAAATTTTCAATTTAAACTATGGAAAAATTTAATTAAAAAAAATTAAAAATCCAACGCGTTCGGTAAATTTTTTCCGTAATTTTTTACGAGGGTCCTAGTGACTTAGGACATGACCATAGTCTATTCTAATAATGTTTAGTAGGTTTATACATACTCAGTTGGGCTCTAATAACCCCCCAAGGCCCAGAATTCAAAATCGGGCATTCCAGCTTTGGAGGAAGTGGGAGAAAACCTTGTCGATTATACTCGGCTATAGGCAAAAAGCATAATTGTCAAGGGAAAAAAACTCCCTAGAATACCTTAGTTGAAATTCTACGTCCTAGGAGAACGAACCACTCAAAAACACCCTAGCACATTTTATTACAAACCCCGCGTGGCCATTGTCATAATTACTTAAAACAAAAACTGACTAGCCAAAACTGCCTAGGCACAAAGGCGGATTATCTGATACACTGGAACACAAACATTTATCATGTTTGTCAAATGGCGGCTCCTCGGCTAATCCAACTATGGTACAAATAAGTTGGTAACTGTGGGACGTGTGCTCGATCTAGTCTCTTATGCAAGGAGAGAACACCAGAATCTCTGGTTTCCATATCCTGTAAAAACATCTTGACTTGACAAGAAAACCTCAGCAGCACAAGCTTTATGAAAAAAGCCAATGATCCAAAAGTTGCTTTACTCAAAGGAATGACAAAACTTAACTGAAAATTTTCTTTATTCCTAAGTACAGAAAGAAAATGCTAAAGTAAGTGCTCACTTTAAGGAGCCTATTTTCCTACTCTAAGCATGATACAAAAGGTTAGGTGTAATCATAAATCCAGTGTAGCCACCTAAGCATTTTATTAATGTAAATTTTTTTTTCTTTATCCTTGGTTACCAGCCAAAGTAAGGACACAATTTCCAGAAAATGCAAACATGCGTGATGATCCAGAATGGGCGGGCTGGATGGAAAATCATAGGCATGAATAATGTCGTCAAACTTTTTCCCAAACTGGTAGGTGCTCGTGCAGGCTGCTTCTATCCATGACTGGATAGAGCTGATATACAAGTTGGGATGATGAGGCAGGTCGACTACTCCATCATGTTGATCATCAAGGATTATTAAATAATAACTCGTTGTATAAGCCCCAAGCTGCTCCAAAACATAAGGAACATCTATATGTGAAGACGATGGCTGAGAAAAAATTTCAACTAGTTGTATCCCATCTGATTCTTCACTGCACTTCTTTTTCAAGTCCTTACTACAGATACTCAGATACAATTCTGACTGATCATAGGAAAACTCCGACTACTCTTCTTTACAACTTTCATAAGTCTCAGAATAACAACTCCCCTCACTGGACACATCATAGATGAGATTCTCAAAAATATTTTCAAAAGTATCATAGGTTGGATTTTCAATAAAAGTCCAATAGTCATCATTGGCATCTATGTCGGATATGAGAGATGCCTCATCATTGATATCATGTCCCTGGCTACACTCCTCATTCTGCTTAAAACAATCTTCTTTGAAAAGCTGGGTTTCAAAGATGACCCAACTTTCCAAATATTTTTCATCCGGTGGAGAGCATGGAGGACTCTCATCACATGAAACTTCTAAGATTTGATTTTCAATTAAAGTCTCATAGTTATCATCCATATCAGATGTAAGGGATGGAGCTGTCCAACTGCGTTAATGTACTCAGGCTCTCTTGAATATTGTTTTGCCTCTCTCCAACTTTCTCCGGAAATATCATGCATGTCACCTACATAGTTTATGTACTCATGCTCGCTTGATGATGCTTTAGGACCACAACTCTCTGGAAAACCATGCTCCTGAACATAGCATGCATAATAGCAGGAAGATTCTTCATGAAGGTCCTCACATGCCCTACAAAATGGCGTGTAAGTTTCAACCATGTTAGCAGCCTCTAACTGATGAGGAGGCCTTTGTTCATGGCTGGGATTTCTTCTTTGCCATGTTGGTTTTGCATGGAAGGTTCTAGGAGGTGGTGGAGGTTGAGTTCTTTCAATAGTTATGACCCGATTCTGAACCTCTTTAATCTATGCTAAGTACTTTCTTTCCATGTCTTGCATTTTTTTGTTAGGTCCATGAGTTTCTTTTCATATGCCTCGTTTGATGGCTCTTTTCCTTTAGGTTCCATGGTTTTTAGAGGAGTTGATGATCTAAAGTAACCCTGGATGTTTGACTCTCCTGAAGATTGCATATTCTTATCAATTTTAATGGCCAAATTCTGAGCTTGAAGCAATGTGGTCGGCTCCTTGTCTCTAATTTGGTACTGGATCTTGCCACTTAATGCTTCTATGTAATAATCCAAAGTGGAAGGTGCAGGAGGAGCATAAGTAGCAAGGATGGAATTTGATAACTCTGTGAACCTATAGTTGAATTCATCCATGGTTTCCGTATCAGATTTCTTCATGCTAGTCAAGGCTTCCACTAGATGTCTAGGCTCCTTTTTTCTGCCAAATTTTTCGAGGAACGCAGCCTTGAAAGCTGCTATGGTAGCGAAAGAGTTGTTCGGCAAGTTGTCATACCAATTTCTAGCTTTACCATCCAAAGATAGAGCAAAAACGGTAATGCAAACATCTCCATGCTTGTCAGTACCCCTGACATAGGCACCACAATGTTTTGAAAAATATCTGAGATGTTGCTCAGCAGAGGTAGAGGCATCAGTGCCTGTGAAAGTGACAAGCTTATCAATAACTGTTTCGGGAATGTCATGGGGCTGAGCTGCTATCTGAGTGAAATTGAGCTGAGTAAAAAACTCACCCATTGTGTTAGGAAAATAGTTATTGTTTTGAAAATTTTCTAAATTTTCTTGAAATAAAAGGTGGATGTCTAAAACAGACTCATATCCAAGTTCTTCAAGGATCCTACAAGAAGCAAGTTTGTTCAGTCTCCTCCTATAAGTCTTTTCAAGCTCGGGGATGAAATTGAGCAAACCTTCAGAGTTTCTTCTAGTTGAATACCTTGAGGTGTTTACTGACAGTGGAGTCGCCAGGTGGATTCAAGTCTAATTTCGGAGAGTGATTGGACTAAAAATATACCAAAAAGGGGGAAAAAAGGTAAAAAACTAAAAAGAAACAAAGGTCGTCTAGGAACAAAAAGATTTGTCACCGGCAATGGCGCCAAAAGATGTTGTTCGTCGATTGCACATCAGCAGCAGAAATCTTCCAAAAGCTGTCTCCTCACTTGAGAAAGTGGGAGAGGTGTGACCTTGGGGACAAGCACAGAGCTAGGTACTGTCACCTACTCCTAGCTCCTCCGTTTAGGCTAACTCCTAACGAAGCCAAGGGGGGTAGTCTCTAACAAAGAGTTTTCTATGGCTCAATGTGTTTAAGTTAAGTTCTAATGTGTGAATGATGCGGATGGATGTTGTTTAGGATTTATTGTGATGAAGGATGTATTATTATTAGATAAATGAAAAATTAAACATAAGACAAAAGAGCAATCCATGTTGCTATCATAAGATTTATAAGATAAACAATATATTGAGAACTCACAAGATAATGCAGCATTCAAAGATATAAATTTTACTCAAAATATCCAATGGACAAATGGCCCAGATTATCAATAATGCATAAAAGAACGGACCAGTTCCTTATGGAGTCAACTTATCAGAAATGCTTAAACGTATTGAGGATGTGAGTTTCAAAATAGTGCCAATGAATGCGTATTGTGATTAATCTTGGTTTATTTTAACGTCTTTTAATGGTTTTGTTTAAGTTTCAACAAAAGGTATCAAGAGACCAACCGAAAAAATCTTCCGAGTTACTCCGTTCGGGACATGACGACCTGCCCAGTATCTCAGGCTGGTATCGCGAAGATTGACCAACTAGCTGAGAATCTAGACAACGGGGATTTCGACGCCCTTACTAGGAATGACTTGGGAAACTTTCTACAATGCCGTTGCGTTGGTTTATGGGGTAAAATTTTAATTTGCGTTGTTATTGCGGTCTTAGCAAGTCCATTCACTGTTCTGAGTACGAGCCCAACTTGAAAGTCGACAAAGCATACTAGGTGAAGGATGTCAACGAAGTAAATTAATTAAGGGGGAATGTGAGTTGAGAGATTTTATTAAATTAATTAATTAAAACCCTCCGACAGAGAGCGCTCTTGAATTTGTCTTATGACAAAAGTTCAAGAGTCTTAGCTAAACTATATGCTTGATGCAAGGAAATCCAATACTAGAATGCTCTTCGATAGAGAGTGCTCTTGACTTGAATTCTGGCAAGTTCAAGCGACTTAACAATTAATTAATTAACTTGCAAAAAAATAAAATGACTAATCTACCCAAGAATCTATTTCAGGTTTTTAGGCCTTAATCGGGAGAGCATGGGGGTAAGTAGAAAAACCGAAATAAACAACTCTCCGATAGAGAGCACTCTTGATCCACAAAGTGAGATTCAAGAGATTTCTACTTTAAAACAATTGAAATACTTTTGAAAGATGAGATCTTTAAATGACAAAGTACACAAGTTCACAATGAATTAAAACAAGCTAATCTAGCAATTAGTGTTCTAAGCAAGAAAATGAAACTATTCTAAGTAAAGCAAATCTAATCTAAGAACACAAAAGAAAAGAGCACCTCAAACCTCCCCAAATGGGGGAGGTTGGGAGTGGGGGCTTAAAAACCCCACTCAAAAAAGAGAAATTTTATTAAGTGTTACAATTTTCCTCGGGAATTTAACCCTTGAAAATGACTTTTTAAAATAAAGCTAGAAGACTAAAAATGAAGCTTTTTTAATAGATTTTATACAAAAAGGAGAGTGATTTATCTTTTTGTTGAGAACCTTTTCTTCAAACCTGCAAAAATGAGAAAAAGGAAGAAGATAAAAGGAGCAAAAGAGGGCTGAAACAAATGAGGAAAAAGGGAGAAAATGGGCAACGAACTAAGCAATAAGAGGGTTTCAAAAAATGGTAAAAACAGGGCAACAACTTAGGAGAAAAGTGGCTGCAAAAAAATTGAAGAAAGAGGGCAGCGAAGAAATTGAAGAAGACAATCAAACAACAAGGTGGAAAGAGGCCAAATCCAGCCTAGAAGAAGAGGACAAAAAGTCAACAAGACTATCAACCAAAGGTGGGATCAACCTCCGAACAAGGTGACCATTAGAAGCATTAGTCCCGAAACCATCCAGTCTAGCTGGATGTACGCAAGGATGCTAATGGGGAAAGAGAAGTAGTCACAAAATTATGTGGCACTTGGGATCAAATCCCAAGCTTACTTTCTCAGGTCAAAAGTAACATGTGATACATAGAAATATGACAAAAGAAGAGAGATATTTAGATCCAACTTAAGAAAAGTAACCGGAAAGAATTGATTTTGCTTGATGGATGAGGCAAAGAAACTTATGCTTTTCGAATTTCTTGAAAGAAAATGACTCCTTGTAGAAGGAGCAGAATGAATGTTAACCATAAAAGAGCCCCTGTATATCGGACAATACCTGAAAGCAACACAACTTCAAGAGAAAAACATGGATTATACAATATAGTGCTAGATTGTTAGCCTTCAACAATTATACAATCAAATGCTTAAGAATCAAGAGAGAAGAGAGCAAAGAAAGGTATCACCTCACAAGGTGAATCATGACAAACAAAGAGCTTCTGCATTGACCTCCAAAGTCATCAACTTTATTAAATCTTAAGCAAAATATTACAATGAAAATTCTCTAGAGCTTCTATGCCAAAAATTCTCATCCCAATAGAGCAAAAGGAGCCTCTATTTATACAAAGAGAGAAGGCTAAAACCTTAAAACCAAACTAAGAGAAACACCGGAGTAATTGAATGAGCTCGGCATGATGATTTGGAGTTGAACTGAGCTGCAACTGAGTTGTAACTGAGTGTTGGAGTAATGAGAGGGGGTGAGGTGGTTCATCCCTCCCTCGTAGTGATCACCCAACCAATAGATAACCCACACTTCAACCAAAAACGAATTTGACCAAAGAAGGCAAATTTCTGACTGATAGTTCAACTGCTACACTCCGATATTTAATCTGAAACTGATCGATATTGATTGGAATAATCATAAATGCTCCGTGCCATGTCATTTAGCCTTTTATTTTATTCAATTTGGTTTATTTTGGAGAGTTTTTTATTATCTCCAAAATATTCATTTTTAATATTTTAATTAATAATTTCTCCGTAAATGATTTTTTTGAGAAATTATTAATTAGGAGGCTGAATGAACTTTTGAAACTTGGAGATAGTTGGTCGGCTGATCATGAGTGATTTTTGACTTAAGGTTAGAGCCTTCAATCACTGAATTTGGGTTCCGGATGACTGACATATTACAAATTGAAATTTTTCCATTTAAACTATGGAAAAATTTAATTAAAAAAAATTAAAAAATTAAAAATCCAACGCGTTCGGTAAATTTTTTTCCGAATTTTTTACGAGGGTCTTAGTGACTTAGGACATGACCATAGTCTATTTTAATAATGTCTAGTAGGTTTATACATACTCAGTTGGGCTCTAATAACCCCCCAAGGCCCAGAATTCAAAATTGGGCATTCCAGCTTTGAAGGAAGCCGGAGAAAACCTTGGCGATTATACTTGGCTATAGGAAAAGCATAATTGGCAAGGGCAAAAAACTCCCTAGAATACCTTAGTTGAAATTCTACGTCTTAGGAGACCGAACCTCTCAAAAACACCCTACTAGCACATTTTATTACAAACCCCGCGGGGCCATGGTCATAATTACTTAAAACAAAAACTGGCTAGGCACAAAGGCGGATCATCTGATACACTGGAACACAAACATTTATCATGTTTATCAAATGGAGGCTCCTTAGCTAATCCAACTATGGTACAAATAAGTTGGTAACACAACCCACTCAATGTCTCCATGCCTCACGATAGAGCTCATGCTATGTGAAGATATCACTTGATTTGGATAAGTATGCATTCCCTTCAAAGTCACCTGCTTCCCATTTGGACCCTTACCTTCATTTCAAGAACCTTGTAATTCATAGAATGCTCCCCAATAGATAACAACCATTGAACCCCCTATATGGCCATGTTGGTAACAACCACATCAACCACATAGAAGCTATTGATTAAGGTACAATATCCTATGGTAACCTGCAACCTTGGAATCCACCTAGTACAATCCATGGAGTTATTACTTGGAACAATGACAGTGAAACCATCAAAGGTTTCTATGGGAAGCTTCCTTCTTTCCACCAAGGATGAATCTTTCCTCTTGGATCATCATGATACTCTCAGAAGCCTTCATATTCACCTTTACCTTCACCACCTGAATCAAGAAATAAACCATTAAAGGTTCATTCAATGGAGCTTCAGGTTCTTCTCTGTAATCATATGGTCTATTGTCAGGCCATGTTCTTCAGAAAAGAGTCTCACCATAAGGTATCTTCCCTTAACGATGGGGGCTATGGCTCTTCCCCTCTTGAATTTGATATCCCAGTTGCGCTATGGCTTGTGTAATTTGTTGGGTGATGGATGCAATGGACTTTGATAAATCCCCAACCTGCTGTGACATGGTATGCAAATCAGACCTCATTTCATTCTGATTCCCTGCCATACTTAGAGCCTCTTATTCTACTTGGATCTCTGCTTTAATGGAATCTCGATCTTCCTGCCTTTCTGGAGTTGGTTGCTTGGGATTGTCCCTCCGAGGAGTTGTCTTCTCTTTGGACTCGTCAATGGCTGCCACACAGGGATACAAGAAAGTGCTATGATACCACTGTAGTTTACCTAGGCCAAAATTACTAAGGGAATAGGAAACTTAAAGAGGCAAGAAAGACACTAAAAATTGACTTCCGGGTAGGTAGGAGGCTTTGGAACTTAAGAAAGGGTTATGTAACGAGTCTCTGGTCTTTGGTATCACAGGTTCTATAGTAAGAATGTATGCAGAAAACTGCAGAGGTCAATTTGGGCAAGGGAAGCTCCAAAAATAGAAATTACGAGAACAGGACTACGCATGAAGATGATTTCCCAGTCTCCCAAAACCACCCTTGAGGCTCACTATTTTCTAGGAGGAGGATATGGTCTGGCCCAATTTTGTCTTATCTACCTGTAAGTACCTTCATATTTCTATTTGGACACCCAAAAGTTAGTTTTTCAATTCGAAAGTGAAAACTAGTCAGATTTAATCCCACAAAGAGCATGGGCAATTTTCAATGATGCACAAAGACACATAAACTCAGAACCAAAACTCAAGATTTATTGTTATATTGTTGTAGAGGTTCAAAATACACTAGAGTGTTTTCTTCGGGAAATGGATCCCTGAGGATCTTCTACAACAAGATTGCTTCACTAGAACACCCCAAAAATACATAGAAACCCGCCATCAACAAAACGTGACATGATTTGCCACCACCACAACACACCAGGTACCACTACTGTCAAAACCTGCAGAAAACACAGTGAATGGAACTAAGTACTCTACTCCTTAATAGAAAGGTGAGGGGCCCATCTCCCTCATGGATAAGGGGAATATCTCCCAAGCTGTAGAATTTTCTCAAGCAAACTCACAATAATTTCAATATCAAAATTAGCCAACCCTTGGAAGTGTGCTAGCTACTATTTATAAATACTTAGAGGACCCCCAAAACCATGAGAAAATGCCATGTACAAGAAGAAACCATGTTTCCCCAAACCATCAACCAACTTCCAACTCCTTTGAAGAGATCTAGTCAAAGATGCTTGGGTTTGACAATTTCTTCAATGAACCTCCACAAGTGCATCGATTTCAACCTCTTGGACTCAATCTTCATCATTAAAACTCATAACCACCTCAAGGGAGGTTAGATCTAAGTCCAATGTACAATTCCAACAACTTCCCTTATATCATGGAATTTCCCTATTTTATGGTAATGGGTCAGATTTGGTCCCAACTTGACCTGAGTGCCTTTTTAACCTTTTGAACACTTAATAAGCAACAATAACACCCCTTGGGACCCTTTCACACCTATCTATTATCCCAATCCATAAGTGGACAAATTTGCCTCATGAATTTTTACAATATTTTTCACTAGGCAATTTATTATTATTATTTTAATTATACCCGGATATAATCAATTCCCACTTGAACCCATGGGAACCTAATGGGTAAGTGGAGTGGATCCATAAGCTGCTAGGAAGGAGACATGACAGTCTAGAATATAAATTACCAACAATATTAGAAAATCTCAATAATCTTGAAAAAATACAAAATATTTTTTTTTCCTTCTTTTTAACATCTAATACTACAACAACATCAAATAAACACATTGCCACATTAATATGAAAATAAAACTGATCTATAAAATGTCGATACATACATTATACATGGCCACTGAATTCTGATATCTATCCTGATTATTACATCCTAACAAGATGACACAAATAAACACATTGCCACAGAAATATGAAAATAAAATTGATCTATAAGATGTCAAACAATACATCATACTCATACATCGCCACTGAATTCTCATATCTATCCTGACTCTTAAGTCCTGACAGGTTGATACAAAATCACATCAAAATAATAATAAATGTGTCTCATGATTCTATCTTCATGAATCATCTCGATTCTAGAGTGATAAATACACTAAAGAATCATTGATTCCCCCTATTCCTTTCAGAGGCAAAGGTTACCATTCTTCCTTTTGAAGCAGCAGGTTCTGGGGCTGATGTGGAAGGCATTCTTGTGTTGATTGATGAAGAGCATTCTTTGTGTTGATTGATGAAGAGCATTCTGTGGTGCTGATTGATGGAAAAGCAAATGTAATGGACATTGCAAGCCCTATACTAAATCTCAAACAAAGAAAATATGAGCATAAATTTTCTCCTTGTTAGCTCAATGTAAGACGGTGACAAACTACTCAGCTCTCAATTGCCTAGCTCTGTTTTTCAAAATAAGGGGAAAAATGCTAAAAATCGGGTCTTAAAGTGTAATGGGTGCAAACAGGGTGATTGTTTCCATCGACCCACGGTAATATCGCAAAATATCAAGATAATATTGCTGATAAGAATACGTCGCAATATTTTGGAGCAATAATATTGTTTCTTTGAAAATCACGCGATATTTAAAACATTATTGCAGTATTAGTAACCCTGGTCAAGACACAAAAGAAAGATGAACAATTTGTGATCTATATAATAATTTATGTACATAAATTTTATATCAAGACTTTTTAACTTCATCTAATTATTTGCAGCATTGTAAACGGTGTGCATATGTACAACTCATTATCACTTCTTTTCAACTACAGCATCCAATGCAAATAATATCACATTTTTGTCTGGTTATTGGTTTCAGAAGTTCATGAGTCATATCAAGTTTATCAAAATACTTCTTGTCTAGACACAATAGAAAGAAAAAGAAATTGTGTTCTAAAAATCGATTTATGTACATATATTTCATATCTAGACATTTTAACATAATCTAGTTACTTGCAGCATGGTAAATGCTGTGCATATGCGGAATTCATTATCGCTTATTTTCAACTACAGCATCCAATGCAAATAAAGATAATAATATTTTGTCTGGTAATCCGTTTCAGAAGATCAAGAGTCACATCCTCCAGTTAAGTAAAATGTTCGAACTTGATCTGTGAAAGTGGTAGGCTACCGATACTATAACCCTTTAAAAGATCAGGATGCCCCAATTCTGGCTTATTGTTAGTTAGGTGGCTTCATATTTAAGCAGTTGTCTGCTATCATGCCAAAAAGTTCCTGTCTCTGCATAAATTCCAACTCTGGAAAGCAATGAAAATGATTTTCATTTCAGAATATAGAATTAGAACAGAATCCGCCAGTCTTGTAGGAAAAAAACAACCAAAGCAGGAAACTTGCAGCATAACGAATAAGAGACTTCACCTGCATCCTCTATTTCTGTTTGAAGCTCCTTACCTATATCTTCATTCTCTGCCTGCACAAAGTGAATGTTAATCTTAACATATACATGCACACCGATGGGCACCTTGAACCAAAGGAGTCTCAATAATCATCATATACACTATATTTCTGCTGATTCTTTAAAAAAATAGTAAATTTTAATGCACACAGAACGTTATTGGCATTTTCAGAAGCAACAGAAAAACAAGTCAAGCAATTAAGATAGATTCTCTGCCTGCACAAAGTGAATGTTAATCTTAACATTTACATGCACACCGATGGGCACCTTGAACCAAAGGAGTCTCAATAATCATCATATACATTATATTTCTGCTGATTCTTTAAAAAAATTGTAAATTTTAATGCACACAGAACGACATTGGCATTTTTAGAAGCAACAGAAATACAAGTCAAGCAATTAAGATAGATTCATTATTATAGAAATCAAGTTACTGAATTAAAATAGTTGCTACACATGATTTCTGAAAATCATCATAAATAGCATATAAAAAAACAACTTAACAAGTAGAGAAATATTTAATAAAGTATGACCACAACAACATGGGGCTTTCTCCAGGGAAAATATCTGAAGTTCTTGATATCCCCAAACCAATGAGAACGCCCTAAACACTGCTCTTATTGATAAAATTCTGGATGGTATTGAAATGTCTGATATCTAGCTAGTTCAGAGTCCAAACTTGCTTCTGTAACACTAATCTGGAAAACATTCCTAGATGTGTTATTCAGTTGCCACACTCTAGTCAAACATGTGAGATGCAAAGTGTAACCAATATAGTTTCCACTTAAGCTAGAAATTCCAAAAGCAGTGTGTTACCAACTAAGTTGCACTAGGTTGGATTTCTAAACGAGCCGCCAAAGATGAACAATCACTTGTTCAAAATTCAAAGTTCAAAAGTCCTTGCAGGCCTGCTTAGGCCCTTTTAAAAAAAAATTTAACATGTTCATACCCCATGGGGAATTGTAATAAAATGAGTTAGTATGATGACTTTATGTAAAAGGTTTGGCTTCTTAGGACTTATTTATTAATGCATTATTCCAGGGTGTTTTTTCCTTGTTAATTATTTATTGTTTTTAAGCAATAAATAATTTTCGAGTTTTTCACCCAAAACCTCCAAAGCTGGAATAATCGCCTTATTAATTAAGCTTTATGAGGTTATTAAAACCTATGTGTCGATGTATATTACTATGCTAATCATTGTTTTGAGTCATTATGAACATGTACTATGTTCTCCATAGATTTTTTTTTAATTTCCAAAAAAAAAATATTTTTTCCATTTTTACAGGCTTATTTTTTATAAGTTAATTGTGAAAGTGTAAAAAGTCATAAAAGTGTGGCAAGGAGGTTGTTTTTGCCATGGAGGTGCTCATTTTCTAACTCGGAGCACCCACTTAACCCCTAGACCCGCTTTCCTAAGTTTTTGAGTAATTATTCAACCCCAAAATTAATAATTACTCAAAAAACCCAAAAACCCAAGAAAAATGAAATATCAAAAAATTCGGCAATTAAAAAAATAAAAGATAATTGCCAAAAAAGAGTTGGGTGACTTGGCAAATCATTTTGGCAAGTAGCCGGGCAAGAGGGACAAGTCAGATGTTGCCAATTCGGAGAGTTTTTTGAGTTTGGAACTTTTCTCTCCAAGTGGGGGCACAAATCCCAAGATAGAGGGAAGTTTGGGTGATGTGGATGATTTTTGGTGATGTGGATTCCAAAGTTCTGGAAGTTGCTTCTTCTTTTGTCTTTATCCAAATCATTCCAACCTTTCTCCAACCCACAACCAACTCACTTGGACCAAGCACATCCTTGAGGAGATGCTTTCCCCTCTCTTTGCCAGATCTCTATTTAAGCAGGCAACCTCTCTTCATTCTGGACGAATGATTTGGGCATTGAACCTCTGCTCTTGTGACATGTAATTTCGATTGTTGAGTTAATAAAAGGATTTGGAGGCTAAAGCAAGTGTGGTCTATGGTGTTTGAATGTATTTTCATTGGTGATATTGAGGTAACCTGTGGATTTTCATACGTTTGTATGTGTTAGGGATTTGTTGGTTTTTTCTGATAAAGATAGGAAGTAGTACCCTTGTGATTACTTATTATTGCAGAATGCTTATGAGTTTATGATTCTAGTTTGATTTCATATTTTTATTGAGCATTCATTATTGGATAAACACCGGCATTTAATCCCCATTTGCAAGGTTTTGTAGATTTACTTTACAGGTTGCTCAAGATGGAGTTTTGGATGAACGTGTGAGCTCTACCTTCATTCCAAGTAACTTATCAAAGAAGAGGATTTCATCCCACCGGTAACATTTCGTGGATTCTTTCTTTCCTTTCTTTCTTTATCTTTCAAGCTTGGTGATACCCTTCCGTTACAAAACTTCAAGTCGTTTGGTTATTAAGTTTTCATTTTTTGCATATTCGAATCTCACTGAAATATTGGAATAGCTTAGCTTTCTCATTACACATGCAACTCTTAAGTTTTAGATCTGATTATGAAAGTTATATTTTACAAGATTTGATTACAAGCAAGTACTAGTTTAATTCCTAAAATTTGCTATCTTAAAAGTAGTTGAAATTTTTATGTTTCAATTTGATTTTCTATCATATTTAATAAAAATTCGTTTGTTGTTTTGCAGCAGAGATTGATTTAATAGAGAGACACTCTGGCAAGTTTTAAAGATCCCAGTCAAACCAGAGACCCCTCCTCCCATCTTCTTCATTGGCCACTTCTTAATGGCCCTTTAATTGTAAAAAACTTGTTGTTTCCTATTCTACAAAGGAACAGAAGTACTTCTTTCTTCTAATCATTGTAAAAAGAGAAGCAAGTGGGAAGCCAAGTGCCCACACCCCATCCCCCTAGGAGGGATTCACACTGTTTTACTTTTTTCATTTTTTTAGTTTTTCTTTAATTTTTTCAGTTAATTTTAAGTTCCTAAAGTAAAATCAATCAATCCCGCTGTGTTTTCAGTAACGAGAGTATCGGTATCGAGATTTAAAAACTCGCATTTAGCTTTAAAAAACTTAAAATATCCAAGACTTTAAGACCCCTTATGCTCTTGTGACCATTGCAGGCCTTTGGCTAGATCGATGGGACAATCAGAAAGGGATTGAAGTGACTAGTAATTAGCAAAACACATCAATTAATCCCTACAAGTGAAAATCCGACACTTAAACGATTTTATTAAGCTGTGGGGAAATTCTGCAAATGAAGCGAGAACCACTAGAAAGTGACCGCAGGCTACCATTAAGCTACACCCTCATTTGGTGTAGTGTTGAAGACAGCCTCGCAACTCCATCTAGCCCACATGTCACTGTGAGAGCCACTTCTTGGTAACTACGGATACATTCCTTGTACCTCCAGGTATATCTAAAATACCCTTTCCCTTCATAAAAAGATCATTACCACATTAATAATAAAATTTACCAAGAATTGACCCACTCCCTAATTACTCAATAATCTTAAAATTGACCAATTGAGACGACTGCAATACTTCACGAGACTTCACTAACAACCCTTTACACAAGCACTCCACTGGCACTGGTCTATTTTTGCAATCTAGCTTAATCATTGTGTTGTGTGGAATGTTATTTATGCTAGTTAATTAAATATTGTGCAGTTATCTTTGTTTCAAAGTTTTATTGTATCTCATATCGTAGACTAATTGTTATATTATCATAGATTAAACGCCATAATTTATTTTACTAGGGACCACCCCCCTTGGCTTCGCTAGGAGAGAGACTAGACGGAGGAGTCAAGAACAAGCAACAACACTTGACTCTTGCTTGCCCCTAAGGTTGCACCCAGTGGCTTGAAGATTTCTGCCACGTAACCCGAGGTGTGAATTAGGCGGAAACATTTTGACGTCGTTGCAAGGGATAAATCGTTCTATTCCTTGAGTACGACTTTTGTTTTCTCTTTTTGTTTTTCCTTTGTTTGATGATTTTTTAGATTAGTTTTTTAATTTTTCATCCGATGACTCCACGAACCTTTTTTCTTTTTCATAATTTACAAAAGAAAAGCAAGAGAAATTTTTTTGTAAGAAAGTTATAAATGCATATTTTTTCTTCTCACGTGGCAACTCCATTGAAGGGATAAAACCCTGTTATCTCATAAACTAGTGAAGTTTTGTTGTGTGTAGATGAGCCCATGCGGCATATTAAAACCTTTAAATCTCATCACTTGACAGCTCCACCTGTTCAATACAAGGTTCAATGGTTATATCAAATGCATACTATTAATTTTTGATATGGATGAATTAAGGGAGCAGTGTGGTGCCCAGATAGCCGGACTTTTTCAGCCTTTCGATTTCTCAAACATCCTGGGTTTTCCTAATTTTGGTCATAGTGTGGGGGATGTATATAAATGGCTTCCAGTCTTTCATGGAAACTATGGTGATTCGGCCATCTGGCATATCAAGTCTTTCCTTCAATTGTTCGCTGACTCCAATGTTCTTTATGAGGACAATATGATGGAAATGTTTGTTGGTACTTTTCAGGGAGATGCTAGTTGTTGGTTCTATAATAGTATTACCTCCTTTTTGTAACACCCCGGTTTTGACCCCGTTTGCATTAAATGTATATGATGTATATATTGTAATTAATCGTGGTGTGGAGCTAAAGGAAAAAGCCCCACCATCGATTTAACGTTTTATGTTCCGGCGATTAAAATCGTTGCAAATGGTATATTCGTGCTAGCCGGCGCACATTATAATTTTCGCATCATGTAAATATGCATTTTAATTAAAAATACCCACAACCAGCAATGTCAATGCAACCATAATGAAAAGGGCATGATTTTCCTAAGGATAAGGAGGGGGAATTATTTAACCTTTAGGGCCAATAGGAAAAAGCCACATGTTAATAGGAGAACCCCTCAATCAGTCAATTACCAAATTAAATTCTCTGGAGTTAGTTGGGGGCAGTTATGGCCTGGGAAAACATTTTTGCATGGGCAGTGGTGTGTGGCAGGACTGTCAGTCCTTGCCCACACGCACACTCCACCAGGGATCCGTTCCTCTTCACGTGGGCATTCTTCCATTTTTTCCCATTCTGACGCAGAGGCAGCTGTTCTTCACCTCACGCACAGGTTTTGGAATTTTCCTCACACAGAGAACTGGGAGAGTGACCTTACCCTCATGATTTTGTTGTGTGTGTATTTCTCTTCATGTTGTGGGTCTGGGTATGTGAATTCACCTCCACGCGGGTTGTTTTTCTTTCCTCACGCAATTGAGAAATCGCTGCTGGTTTCCCCATGAAATTTGGGTTGTTGTGGGTTCCTGTTGAGTCGTTTTGGCCACGATAGGGCCAAGAACAACTCAGGAATTGAATTTCCCAGTCAGAGCTGTGTATTACCCAAATTGTCACCTCGGTTTTGTTCTGTGGTGTTTGCTTTTCTTCCCCAGAGTTGTGAATTGTCCGAATTTGTTGTGTGTATGCAGTGGTTGGTCTTTGGACTGTATTGGAGTGGGAATGAAGGCTTGGTATGCTTGATAAACCCGGTGTGTTCGGGAGCCTCATAGACAGAGCTAGAGGGTTGGCTTTCTTCTCCACACCCCCTGAATAGCACTGGAAGGGAAGTCAAGGCCCGAGGGACTGTGTAGTAAAGAAGGGACTGATTCCTTGTGTTGGGTGTGTGTGGGTGTCCTAAAAGTCAGGCTAGTTCTGGTGCAGGTGTCCTTAGCTCTTCAGTGAGCCCACCAGCTTGGCAGTCAGCTTTTCCCAGCTCCCTGATGGCCTGATAAACCCAACTGTGTTGGCTTGGCTGAGTTGTGTATCTTTGGCTATGTGTGAGCCTGCTTAGTTTCCTTATTCCTTGGGGAATCATGCCCAGCTCGGGGGTGGCAGTGTTGCTGAGAGATTAAGGAGCACACTAGCCTATGGTTGGGTGGAACGTTGCAGCGACATAGCTGGTTGCGAGGAGCTTCATTCAAAGATAAGTATTCTTGTCTATTTCATCTCTGCAATTGTATTTACTGTTTAATGAGTTACAATGAACATGCCAAATGCTTGAATGTATGGTTTCTCTTCCGCTGTATGGTGATAATGTATGCATGTTTTAGTTTCAAAGCATTTCAAATTTTATGTGTATGTTCATGGGCCTGGTTGCCCGGTTAGATAATGGTATGGTAGCGTCTTCTTCGTCGGTCGGAGGGTCGGGGATGTTACACTTTCCAAGCTTCCTTTGGATGTTTTTAGAGCAGTGGCATGATGGTAGGGGTAGTCTGAATGGTTTGAAAAAATTCCTTGAAAATATCTTTACCTCCTACCTATCTGGGACAAAATATCACATGGAAACATATGATGGACCTTTTTCCATGATACAAAGTATTGAAGACTCGGAATCACTTCTTGAACATTTTAGTGAAGAGGAGATCCATGATACTCTCATCAAAGAACTTCCTCATGTTGTCATAGACAACGTCGAATGTGTGGAAGTCCCTCTAAGTTATTTAAGAAAGGAAGAGATTAAGCGGCTTATTAAAGAATATGAGGTCTCTCTCAATACACAGCAAGATTCTGAAGAGGGGAACATCCATGACAATCACGTTGAAGAGTTTCTTGAAGAACCCTTATTTGGAGACATTGTTGAAAACCATCCTCATATCACTTTAATAGAAAATAACGAAGATTTGGCAAAGCTGGAGGGACCCATTGAGCAACACAACCCAAGTGATCCCATTGAATATGTTCATAAAGGTTCATTGATTGAAGATATTATTAAAGATCCTCTTCATGATACCATAATAGAAACCATTGAAAATTTGGAGTGTTCTCATGATCACAGTTTTTTTGCAGATTTACCTCAAGAAGAAACCATTACAGAAGCCTATAAAGAAACTTATGATAAGATTTGTATGGTGTGTGAATACACTAGCCCTTGTTCTCCACATGTTGACGAAGATTTGGAAAGTTTACTTCCTTATAACATTTTTGAAACCAAATCTTCTGAAGAAGATTGTTATGAAAAAGAGGAAGACATGGATAGTCGGGAGCATGATGCCATGGATGAAGACTCCCTCACATCTGACATAGATGGGTATGATGACTATTGGAAATTTATTGGAAATCCCATTTACGATATGTCAAGAGAAGGGAGTGCTTATTCAGAATCTTTTGGAGGTTTTATTGAAAGTCCCATCTATGACATGTCCATAGAAGGGAGTCTTCACTTAGAAACTTGGGGAGGTCTCGGTTTGGAAGAGGAGCATTCAAAGTTTTCTTACGATCATTCACATCCATATCATCCCAAATATTACAGAAGTATTAACAACAAGGACTTTGACAGGCAGTGCATCGAAGAGTCAAATTTGATACAACCGATGGAGGGTCATCCTGAGCCTGCATTTTTTGATTTAGAGGTTCCTTATGATTTGGAGCAGCCTGGGGCTTACATAGAAAGTTATCATCCGACAATCCTGTTATCACCAACCTTGTAGTTGCCTGTGTGAGGTAGATCCAGGATGGATGGTAGAGGGGCAAGCAACGAAGGAGGTGGAACCAAGACTGCCTAGACTCCCAAATGGATGGTTGTCACGCCAATCAAGGCAGTCTTCACTTTATGTTATCTAAGTCCAAGACAACAACGGGGGAGACCCGGATCTACTCCCGATAGGAGAGATCAGATCTAGACACCAGGACAGATCAAATGTGGCTTTGAGGTACGTAAGGTGTAAGGTAAATGGAAACCCTAGCTCTAGGATTTAGGTACTAGCAACCGATGAAGATGACCACTGTCTTGGGAAGCGTAACTGTGACAAGGTGAGCAAGGACAAAGTTGGGACTGTCTAGTACCAAAGAGACAGACTCAGTGAAAGATATGAAAGAATCAAGGAATGTTGGCAAAGAGAACGGGAGTAAGGTCAATTTAGGGCTAGCACTAGAGATAGGAGATCAGTGCCTTTCGTGCATTGGGAAATGGAGTCAGTATCAGCACAACATTTCAGTGAACCCACTTGGGATATACCCAGATCTATGGACCCAGATAAGGATTTGGCACGAAAGATTCAGGTTACAGAAAAATCAGCAGAAGGAGGGCTAGCGCTAGGGTTTGGAGAGGCAGATCTGCAGATCTAGAGCCACCAGGAGACTATCAGCTCAGCGTTGGGGAGGAAATGAGATCAGTATGGCCCGATCTACGAACCCAAATCAGAAAATTGCAGGAAAAATCAGATCTGGAAAAAGTCAAAATCTGATGAGAGGGGCAAAGGGGCTGAAAGTCATTTTTTTAGATCTAGGGAAACCTGGCAAGAACTAGCTCAGCGTTGGGGGTGTTCTGGAGTGCTCAATCCCTGATCTATTAGCTTAGCCTGTCAAATTTCAGGAAAAGTAAACTCCGAAAAAGTCCAGTTTTCAGTGAAGGCACTAGGGCTGTTTTCAGTCTAAAACTCAGATCTAGGTCAAACTGCCATGAATCCGGACAGCATTGAGGGTGATTTGGACTGTGTGGGACTCGATCTATCAGTCTATGAAGTCAGAAATAAGAAAAAGTCAAAACCCTAGCAGGTCAAATTTTCAGTGGGGGCGCTATATAGTTTTCAAGCTAAAAATTAGATCTAGGTCAAACCAGCAGGAATTTGACCAACGTTGCAGTAGATTTAGCGAAGGGGAGGCCCAATCTATGAAACCCAACAGTGGTTTGGCCAAAGATCGGACGGTTCCCATATTTAGTACTTTTTAGGGTTTTTTAGTATTTTAGGAATTTTCAGAAAAATGGAAGGAAAAGCAGGTACAATGGATTCAGATCTGTTAAAGAGAAGAGAGTTACCTATTGGATCGTACCTGGAAATGCTTGTAGAAGTCTTAATAGTGATGATCCTTGCTATCTCGATCAATTCTGGAAGATCCAAGTGATTTCTATGACAGATGTAAGCTCCAAGCCACCAATGTGCCCCCTACCTTGCATGAGCAAACATCAACAATATCAGATTTGCTAATACAAGATAAAGAAACCAAATGCTACAGGAAAGTAAAACGAAGTAATCATAGATCACAATTAAACTAATGAAAACCCCTTGATCCAAGACGAAGAAAACTGAACGAGTTGAGGCCCCCCTGCAAAAACACTCCAGCCAAAACGCCCTCCTGTAGACAAGACAATGATAGTAGAAAAATATAGATCTCACATGAATTCCCACAATGCTAGGAAGCAGAAGACTATCCAATCACCATTTGAGAACATCAGATGCAAAGCAGATCCATAAAATATCTACAGAAAAATCTTTCTATTATTTAGATCCAAGAGCCAAAGACCCCTTACAAATGAGAAGCTCTCTCCTTTAAATAGAAATGAGAGAACCACAGTCATAACCGAATCCTAACCACTTTCAAAACGAGTGGCTAAGATTAAAAGATAAAATATCCTAATCAATGGTTGAGATGAGCTCAACATACAATACATGGATCAATATAACCATAAAGTATCAAAGTGGACTAAAACACCCAACAAGAGGGTACCCCACTCAACAAGAAATAAATGAAGCACATGGTGGGTCCATGGAGTGTTGACTAACTCCCTTTGGGTGTCCCCATGGCACAATAAATAATATAACAATTTAAAATTTTGACTTTTGTGCCTTTTTGAGGAAATCGTGAGTCTCCAAAAAAAGCTCCAGAAAATAATAAAGAATGCCCAAAAAATAGGTGTGGGCCCAATCAGGAGCTGCAACTGCTGGAGAAGTTGTGGTGGACATCACTCTCATCATCATGACTCATCCCATGTCATTTCCTTGCCTCAGTAGCCCAAATCGATTTCTTCAATAGCCATTTAATCATTTTTTAATCTGCCTCGGGAAACATGAACCTGCCAAAACAACCTCCTAGGGTGCTTGCGTTGTCAAACTGATCCCACCATGCTCTCTGGGATGGGGGTACTATGGTACAAACAAGTGGCTGCATCCCTATGCCCATACAATGCCCTAGGAGATCCAACTGAAACATCTCCCTGCTCAGACATATCAACCTGTGAAGAAAATTGCATCAGAAAGGCAGAATGAGCCTGATCATATCTGCAAGTGCCTGAAAATGGAAATAAATTGTCTCATTAGACTCAGAGAGTCCCAATCCATCTAGGGTATATACTCATACCCCTCACAGGTCTCTACCTGATCATCAACCATATTCAATAAACAATATAACCATCTGTAAATGATCAGATACCAATAATAACTCAGACTATCATCCATCTGCTGCAAGTGTTATAAGGCTAAGACATGCTCTACAACTCATTTAAGCAACAATCACAACAAGTAGCAGTCATTTCATTGGCGGTACATCAACAAATACATATATAAGGCTTTATTTATTATTACTCAGACTAGACTTTCAGGACTATACTCACCTCATAGTTGTAGTCAATTTGCTAGTGAAGGGTGAATGATGAAATTGACAAGGCTAAGGCAAAGGATGACTTCCTACTTAACATCATGACACTTTGGATATGGAAGGGGAATACTCACTATAACCAATGCCGGACAAACAACAACACAGGGAATGGCAGTGCCTCACAAATGGTTGAGTTGTTTAGAGAGTGCTTATTCAACTTAGGCATCATGACTACATCAATCTTGATCCAGTTTCATTAGGATCATCAATTTTATTTCCATGGCCTTTTTGGCCTATATGACCCTTTGGGACTTCACCAGTGCTTAAAAGCATAGCTAATCGCAGCTTTCATCCGGGACATATTCATATTTATAAGGTCAGCAATATTTGGATATAGCACATTTTAAACCATTGCTTTTTGGACCTTTTCTTATACCCTTCAAGGGGTATTTTAGCATTTCATTGCTCTTGCCCTCTTTACATATGTTAAGAAACACAGTTTTAGCATTTTCATTTTCCATGGGCGCATATATAATATTTCCAACACAAGTAGTACATGAGATTTCAGTTTTAGCCAACAACGTCTCAAGTGACTAGGGGGAGTTCTGCACAGTGCCAACATCGGGACAACCAACCAGAATGATTTAGGCATACAATCCAACTCACCAAAGGCAAGTTCTGTCACCAACTCAGAGCCGAGACACAATATAAACAGGGAGGCTTGTCCAACAAAGGTTCTAGCGGGGAAAAAGGTCCTCCATGCCATAAGTCAAGAAGTCAGTCGGGTTGAAAACTAAACTGGAAGGTAATGGATGGGTGGAGACAATGAATGATGAAGCCAACACTAGCAAGCCAAAATAATGGTGGGAATGACTACCTCTATTCTCCCTAAGGAGGGTAAAACCAATGAGTATAGATCAAGAACTTCAAAGTCAGAGTAGGAACATCAATACATAAATACAAATACATCCAAGTCCATATTATTATGACTGCCAGATCATGACACTACATGTTAATACATGTCACAAAGATGAGTATAAGAGCAATGATAACCATGACACAATATAAAAAGCTGAGTCATAATCATGCATATAATCCATTTGAAACATCATCTGTCCAATGAGAAAGAACTGATATAAAACTGGGCATCAAAAACTGCTCTGTAATCACTAAATGGCTACATCGGTCCTCAGATCTGAGTGTCCTGAGACTCAGTCCTGACATGGGAGAGTACAATAGTTTACCAATACAATAATGATCCGTCAAAACTGCTTATCTCAGCATCTCATATGTAAGAGATTTGGTTGAAAAATGTACTGTGTCTGAAAAATAGAATATGGTAGCCTGGCTACTATATATGTGATAACAAAGCCCTTTTGATATATGTGATGGAGTTGTTGACTTGCTTCGTCATGCAGATGTGTACACTAGCCCTATCCAAGCTTGGATAGAAGAAACCTGCAGAAGCTCATGCCAGTTTGGGAAGCAATTTGATGAAGCGTTATATGCTTATGATCTCCCATCCAGCTCGCCCATCCTGAATATCCATGCAAGTTTGCACTTTCTAATAAATATGTCCTTGCTTTGGCTGGTAACCAAAGACAAAGGAAAAAATTTAAATTTTTATAAAATGTTAAGGTGGTTGCATTGGATTTATCATTTCACTTAACGTTTTGACTATGTTATGCTTAGAGTAGGAAAATAAGCTCCTTAAAGTGAGCATTTACATTTTGCATTTATTTTTTGTACTTGGGAATAATAATCTTTTTTCAGTTAAAGTTTCATTTTTCCATTTACTTTCTAATAAAGCAACTTAATGGTTCGTTGGATTTTACAAGATTTTGTGCTACTAAGGTTGGGTTGTCAAGTTGAGATGTTTTTACAGATTATTGAAGCCAAAGATTCTATGGTTCTCGCATGCTTTCCTTGCCTAAAGACCAGATCAAGCATGCGTCCTGCAGTTGGAGCCAGATGTTACCAACTAAGTTGCACTAGGTTGGATTTCTAAACGAGCCGCCAAAGATAAACAATCACTTGTTCAAAATTCAAAGTTCAGAAGTCCTTGCAGACCTGCTTAGGCCCTTTTTAAAAAAAAATTCACATGTTCATACCCCATGGGGAATTGTAATAAAATGAGTTAGCATGATGACTTTATGTAAAAGGTTTGGATTCTTAAGAATTATTTATTAATGCATTATTCCAGGGTGTTTTTTCCTTGTTAATTATTTATTGTTTTTAACCGATAAATAATTTTCGAGTTTTTAACCCAAAACCTCCAAAGCTGGAATAATCGCCTTATTAATTAAGCCTTAAGAGGTTATTAAAAGCTATGTTTCGATGTATATTACCATACTAATCATTGTTTTGGGTCATTATGAACATGTCGTAAGCCCCCCATAGATTTCTTTTTAATTTCCGGAAAAAAATATTTTTCCCGTTTTTACAAGCTTATTTTTTACAGTTAATTGTAAAAGTGTAAAAAGTCATAAAAGTGTGGCTAGGAGGTTGTTTTTGCCATGGGGGTGCTCATTTTCTAACTCAGAGCAACCACTTAACTCCTAGACCCGCTTTCCTAAGTTTTTGAGTAATTATTCAACCCCAAAATTAATAATTGCTCGAAAAACCCAAAAACCCAAGAAAAAATGAAATATCACAAAATTCGGCAATTAAAAAAACAAGAGATAATTGCCAAAAAAAAGTTGGGTGACTTGGCAAATCATTTTGGCAAGTGGCAGGGAAAGAGGGATAAGTCACATGTTGTCAATTCGGAGAGTTTTTTGAGTTTGGAACTTTCCTCTCCAAGTGGGGCCGCAAATCCCAAGAGAGGGAAGTTTGGGTGATGTGGATGATTTTTGGTGATATGGATTCCAAAGTTTTGGAAGTTGCTTCTCTTTTTTCCTTTATCCAACTCATTCCAACCTTTCTCCAACCCTCAACTAACTCACTTGGAGCTAGCACATCCTTGAGGAGATGCTTTCCCCTCTCTTTGCCAAATTTCTATTTAAGTAGGCAACCTCTCTTCATTCTGGACGGATGATTTGGGCATTGAACCTCTGCTCTTGTGATATGTAATTTCTATTGTTGAGTTAATAAAAGGATTTGGAGGCTAAAGCAAGTGTGGTCTATGGTGTTTGGATGTATTTTCATTGGTGGTATTGAGGTAACCTGTGGATTTTCATAAGTTTGTATGTGTTTGGGATTTGTTGGTTTTTTCTGATAAAGATAGGAAGTAGTACTCCTGTGATTACTTATTATTGTAGAATGCTTATGAGTTTATGATTCTAGTTTGATTTCATATTTTTATTGAGCATTCATTATTGGATAAACACCGGCATTTAATCCCCATTTGCAAGGTTTTGTAGATTTACTTTACAGGTTGCTCAAGCTGGAGTTTTGGATGAACGTGTGAGCTCTACCTTCACTCCAAGTAACTTATCAAAGAAGATGATTTCATCCCACCGGCAACACTTCGTGGATTCTTTCTTGCCTTTCTTTCTCTATCTTTCAAGCTTGGTGATACCCTTCCGTCACAAAACTTCAAGTCGTTTGGTTACTAAGTTTTCATTTTTTGCATATTTGAATCTCACTGAAATATTGGAATATCTCAGCTTTTTGATTTACATATGCAAGTCTTAAGTTTCAGATCTGATTATTAAAGTTATATTTTACAAGATTTGATTACAAGCAAGTACTAGTTTAATTCCTAAAATTTGCTATTTTAAAAGTACTTGAATTTTTTTTTATCAAATTTTTATGTTTCAACCTGATTTTCTATTACATTTAATAAAAATTTGTTCGCTGTTTTGCAGCAGAGATTGATTTAATAGAGAGACACTCTAGCAAGTTTTAAAGATCCCAGTCAAACCGGAGACCCCTTCTCTCATCTTCTTCATTGGCCACTTCTTAAAGGCCCTTTAATTGTAAAAAAATTGTTGTTTCCTATTCTACAAAGAAAGACAAGTACTTCTCTCTTCTAATCATTGTAAAAAGAGAAGCAAGTGGGCAGCCAAGTGCCCACACCCCATCCCCCCAGGGGGGATTCGCACTATTTTACTTTTTTCATTTTTTCTTAGTTTTTCTTTAATTTTTCCAGTTTATTTTAAGTTCCTAAAGTAAAATCAATCAATCTGGCTATGTACTCGGTAACGAGAGTATCGGCATCGAGATTTAAAAAACTCGCATTTAGCTTTAAAAAACTTAAAATATCCAAGACTTCAAGACCTCGTATGCTCTTGTGACCACTGCAGGCCTTTGGCTAGATTGGTGGGACAATCAGAAAGGGATTGAAGTGACTAGTAACTAGCAAAACACATCAATTAATCCCTACAAGTGAAAATCCAACATTTATACGATTTTATTAAGTTGTGGGGAAATTTTGCAAGTGAAGCGGGAACCACTAGAAAGTGACCGCAGGATACCTTTAGGCTACACCCTCGTTTGGTGTAGTGTTGAACACAGCCTCGCGACTCCATCTAGCCCACGTCACTGTAAGAGCCACTTCTTGGTAACTCCGAACACATTTCTCGTACCTCCGGGTATATCTGGAATACCCTTTCCCTTCATAAAAAGATTATTACGACAATAATAATAAAATTTACCAAGAATTGACCCACTCCCTAATTACTCACTTAATAATCTTAAAACTGACCAACTGAGACAACTGCAATACTTCACGAGACTTCACTAGCAACCCTTTACACATCACTCCACTGGCACTGGTCTATTTTTGCAACTTGGCTTATTTTCTTTATTAAGTTAATCATTGTGTTGTGTGGAATGTTATTTATGCTTGTTAATTAAATATTGTGCAGTTATCTTTGTTTCAAAGTTTATTGTATCTCATCTCCTAGACTAATTGTTATATTATCATAGATTAAACACCATAGTTTATTTTACTAGGGACCACCCCCCTTGGCTTCGCTAGGAGAGAGCCTAGACAAAGGAGTCAAGATCAAGCAACAACATTTGACTCTTGCTTGCCCCCAAGGTTGCACCTAGTGGCTTGAAGATTTATGCCACGTGACCCAAGGTGCGAATTAGGCAGCAACACGATGCAAGACAATGGGAAACCCAACAGGGGAGCCAATGTCACTACACTACCCTCTCTCACTTAAGGCCGAATCTCCTCCAGCACAAGGGAAGCTCAAGGTGAAGTTGAGAGAGAGCTCTAGCAAAGCATATGGTTGTAGCAAAAAAATTGTGCCCATCAAAATTGGGCAAATGGAGTCATCAAGAGAGTCAAAGGGGATGAAAAATGGATGAGTGGGGGATGGCGAGAAGTGTTGTTACAACATACAACCTTCACCTATGAGTGACAAATGATATTTGTGGGAAAGAGTTATATGGGTACTGTTATCACATACATTGTAGATGGAGCTACCAGGATGCATATCATTTTTTTTCCGAGATATGAGCAAGTTCCTTGCTTGATGATGGATACTTTTTCATACATCATGATAAGATGGGAGCTATATTCCAAGCCATTCAGAACATTGTTCAGGTCTCCCCTTGCCAGGATTGAGCCTCATGACCCTAGCTCAATGACTGAGTTAGCCATTCTTCATCATTCAGAGCAGATATGATGACAATGCCCCTAGTGTATATAGTAGCAGTGTTCCAGCGGCATTCAGATGTTACAGGTTATTGATGTAGGTACATGACCTAGTACCTATATGGTTTGTGCACTTGGATGCTTATTTTGCTCCTTTGCTTATTTTAGTAGCTTGAATTCGTGTATGGTGGTTATGCATTGGCAATATTCTATGTTCCTCTAATTGGTTGGTTTAGAGTAGAAGTGATTCAGTTGCTTTAGCTAAGAAGCTCTTGTGTATACTCATTGGTCATGCCCTTATCTTAGTATGGACTTGGTCATTCCCCATAGGGTCTTTGCTAGTCGTGGCACCATTTTGTCATTTTTCCCACCCGTCCGCTATCTTTCATTCTTGATTTTGACACCGACCTACACCTTATCTAGTGATATCAAGGATTTTCCCAACCTATGCCTCTATGTTGGATAGATCCCATGTTTTCTTCGTGCAAACCCTGGATTGTGTGATTCTTATCACAGGGATGTCCTACTTTAGTCCCCGAAACCAAGTATTCCTAACAAAAGTCTCTTTAGACACAAAGACATCGAAACTTAAATGACATATCTAAATGGATGCTAAGTAAGCAAAAACAATATTACTAAACACGACTACAAATAAATTAAATATATTTTGTAGCTAGTCAGTTGCCAAGAGAAGAGCACTCATCCTTTGTATGACGTGAAGTCGTTTTCCCCTACAAGGAAACATGGTGGTCACTCCATCGCACCTATGGACGGTTGTAGGCGCACCTATGGATGGTTACAAGCAATGGAGGTCATACTGAGTCATTATCGGAGGCCCGCGAGGCTATTCAGGGCACCTGCTCTTAGAGGATGACTAGTGAAAGTTGATCAAAATGTTAAATCTTGAAAGTGTGCAAAGCTAACAATGAATTAATGCAATAAAGGTTGCTGGTCTAGAGTCTATTGGAAGCACTCTCATCACTCTACCCATTTGTGAGGCACCACCATCCCCTAGTGTTCATTTATCCATCATATGTATAGTGTAGTTTCCCTTTTCCCTTTAACCAAAGGTCATAGTGTTAAGGATGTTGAGTCAAACCCTTTAGCCTAGCCTTGTTTTTCCCACATTCATCCATTACTAGCAAAATGGCCAAGTCTGTAAATGAGTATACACTTGAGGTTTTTGTTTGGAGTGATTTGTTACTTTGATCTAGACTTATTATTGTTGTTTTATATTCATGATTGCCAGTTAAATGCCATTTAGACTTTAGTCTTACTGCTAACATAAATAAAGGAGCATACTTGATCCATTTGTACATGTAGCATCAGTGATTTTCAGTGTGGTCATTATTTTGATCATTTTTTACTTGGTCAACCAAGTTTGACCAAGTCAACAACAAATTCAAGGATGAGTTTGGCCGATAGTGCTCGATATTGTTTATTCATGATCTTTCAGTGTTCATTAGATGGTTCCATGCTCCAGGCAGTGGTTTTATATGATGGATTGCATTACTTTTATTATTAGTAATAGTTATAGGCCATCTTTTTATTATTTTTTTTAGCATGGATGGACTTATAGATGTACTTCTTGATGGACATATGGTGTATGACTACTCATTCCTAGTTGATTTGGACATTTTCAGTCCTTTGACACACTCAGTTTTCAATTCTTGGTGCAAGTACTTGATCTTATGGTTAGTTCATCATCCAGCAGCAGATCGACATATAAAATTGGCCTATCTATGATACATAGAGATTATTTTTGTTCTCCTAGGGTGCTACAGGGGACACATTGGTGTGAGTACTCGTAACTACCATATTCTTGTCTCCGGATTCATTTTTGGACTTAGTTGGGGCTCTGGATCAGTCAACAGTGTGTTACAGACATTTTTATTTTTCCAGGATGATTTTCCGGCATGAAATTAATGAAAGAATGGCTAGTAAAGAAATCGATTTGGCCCAGTGAGGTAAGGAAATAGCTTGGAGATGACTTGGCATGATGAGATGAGGTTTACTAAACATGTTCCATGCTTCATACCTTTCAGAGGAGCACATTTTATGTTTTATCTTGGTCCCAACGGGTGGCATCTCCTAAAGAGGGCGCACTTGTCCTTGGTTGATGTTGTACCACCATGTTGTATCCTATGTTATCATGTTATTAGGGAGCCTAGGGTGATTTATGTCCCTAAAGAGTCCCCTTTTGATGTATATTCACATTTTATATCATACTCATGTATTATTTTCCTTTCCTAAGGCGTTATTGGGCAAAAGTGTGCCACATTGATTTGGTCATCTTGATCCATGTAAGTAAAAAAAATAAAATGATCTCCACCGTTGATGATGTTTTAATCTCAACAATTGGATTGATATTGGTTAGAATGTGGGCACACTCTTGATCTATTTAAGAGATGTGAACCCCTCATTGTATCCCATTGGGAATTTGTTTCTTGTACTGAAGATAATAGAAAATCTGTTTGGCTCTCTTGGAATTCTCCGGGGCGTTCGTGATTCTTGTGTTTCTTAGTCTCTTTGGGCACTGCAAGTTTATATTCCAGATTTCGGCAAATACTTGTGTTGATTTTACTTGCAGGAGGGGCGACTTGGTGGAGGGAGACTCTGTGGAGGAGAATCTCTCTCTCTCTCTCTCTCTCTCTCTCTCTCCCCCATTTTGTTTTAATAGGGGGTTATCTTGTGTATCTTGAGTAGCATTTGATTACTATCTCTCCTTGTTTATCTTGCATGCATTTCTTTTCTTGTGGTTTTCATTTCCAATCACAATTTTAGCTCGCTTATTGTGGTTGTTTGTCTTCTACAGGATCAATTCCATGCCATACAGGTATATAAAGGTGACCCATACACTATGCCTCGAACCAATTCCATGCCATTTCTTTGCCTCATTTTCCCAAATCAATTTCTTCATTAGCTATTCTTCATTATTAAAACGTTGCCTCGGGAACATAAAACTACCAAGATGTCACCTGGGACCAAAACCTGAAACTGAACGACTACACAGATGTGTCTGGCACCATAGTAGTATGATACAATCGTTTGGATACACCTCAAGATTCCCTCTGGCTCCCTTGGAGATCTCACTTTTATCTACACTGTGTTTTATTTTATTTTCCTTGGGCAAAATTGCTGCAAAAAGGCTACAAGACCCGTATCTCTCCTGTAATTGCTCGAAACTAAAAACCACTTGCACCAGTGGACTCAAAATGTCCAAATCAACTAGGAATGAGTACCCATACACCATATGTCCATCACAAAGGTACATCAGAGGCCCCATCCATGTCAAAACAATAAAAATAATAAAGCCTGTAAATGTTGATAATCATAAAAATAATACAAGCCATCATAGTAAACCATCATCTGAAGCATGAATATGTCTAATGAACATCTACAGGCCATGAATAATCATCATCCACAACCATCGGTCTAAAAACTCATCTTGGACCTTACTCCTGGCTTGGTCAACACTGGGTTGACCAGGTCAAGACTGATCAAATGATAACCCAAGTGCTAAACTTTGATTCTACAAAGTACAAAATGGACATGTAAGCTCAATTATCTATACTAATAGTGAGACTCAAGTACAAGTAGCTTTCGTTGGTGATTATAGACAAAACATATATATAAATAATCTTAAATGAAAATGATCAGTTGCTTTAAACAAGAACCTCCAGTGTATACTCATTTATAGATTAAGCCATTTTGCTAGTCAAGGGTGAAGGTGAATGAAACCAAGTAAGCCCAAGGGAATGACTTGACACTAGACACTATCAACATCTAGGCTAAAGGACAAGAGAATCCACACAATACATAAGTTGGACTAGGTAAACAATAGGGAATGATAGTGTCTCACAAATGGGTGGGATGATGAGAAGGCTTCACTAGACTCTCGACAAGCAACCTTTTTTTATATATTTATTTTCACAAAAACATACACTAGTTAACTTCCAAAGGCAGGTGCCTTGGTAAGCCTTTTAGGCTTCCAGAAAATGACAAAGACAACCTTTTGGGGGTCAGTCTCACCCTGTTTCCTTGTGGGGGCAAATGAGTCGTACATTAAACAAAGAATGAGTGCTCATCCTCTAGCCATCAACTTTACTTGAAAGGATTTATTTTTATTAACTTGCCAGCCTCCAAGAGTAGGTGCCTTGGAAAGCCTTTTGTCCTTCCAAAAAATGACTAAGGATTAACCCTAAGGGGTTTTCCTCACCCTGATACCCTGTGGGGATAAATGAGCCTTACACCATACAATGGATGAGTCCTCATCTCTTGGCAACTAGCTAGTTTTACTTTTACTTGCAGTACTGTCTAGAGACACTTTTTTTTTGCTCGCACAACATCCATTTAGAATAACTTTAAGCTCTGATGCCTTAGTGTCCAAAAACACTTCTTGGGTAGGACTACTTGTGTTCAAGACCTACAGGTATGTTGAACACAATGCTCACATTGAGAAGGGGGGTGAATCAGTGTGTAGGCAATTTAAACCCTTTTTCAACTTCTAATAATCAACAGAGTTCATCAATATATGTTGCTACCAATTCATCATCATTTTATAAGCATCCATCAACTAATCAACTATAAACAATAATCATATCATCAACTAGATCACTGGATCATAACAAGCAACACAACATAAGAGGACACAAGATTTGTATGGTAAACTTGCTTATACATGGAAGACAACAATCTTCACGATTACAATCAACACCAACTGATACCAAGAGCATCAACTCTAACAAAAAAGGCCTAGTCTAGTTTTCTCGGCTCCAACTAAGAAGGGTTAATGTATCCAAACCCAAAGGTTGCAAGCTTAGCTTGCAAGTTTGATGTTAAGCACCCACTATCATCACTCTATTACTTGTCAATCTACTCATCTTTGTCATGTCACTGCTTAGTCATCAATCTACATCATACCACTGTCATCAATTCAATGTCATCACACATGTGACTGTCAAGCATGTCATTGTATTTACATCGTGTCATCATGTCACTGTACTTCATTGTATTTACATCATGTCAACACAATAAGAAATCTGCCCATACTCTGCTCATGCCAAGACACTGCTAAGTCATCAAGGGTCTGCTCATCGAAGGGTTTACTCATGCCAAGCCATTGAGGGTGTTCCTAAACATCAAGGAATCAACCCAATCATCAAAAGTCTGCTCATGTCAAGTCCTCAAGGGTCTGCTAGATACTTCAAAGTCATCAAAGGTCTTCTCAGTATGATGCTGCACATGCCAGTCAAGAGTGTTGAAAAGTTACCTAGGAAGTGTTTCTCCACCTAGAGTTTCCTTGGGGTGGACAAGGACACTTAAATGTGACTCCTAGTCATTTTGTGCATTTAATGAAGTGAGATGCACTTTATATTTTTAAAGTGACTTTATTAAAAAGTTAAGTGGGTATTTTCCTAAGTTCACATTTAAAAGTTAAGTGAGTGATTAAATAGAAAAAGGGGGTTGCTCAACTTTATTAAATGACATGAGTGCAATAAATGTCATTTAATTATTATTTAATGGAGCATTTAATGTGAACCTCTCATCTAATCTAATCCTAAGTCACCTGGTTCAAATTTGTGTTCGAGTTTAGTGACATTAAAATTCGGCAATGAAAATTTTGGTGATAAAATTCGGCATTAAATTCGAGAGACTATAAATATATATATATATATAATTATTAAACTTATATAAATTTATGGTTAAAATTTGTCACATATATATAATTAATTTTAATTATTAACATATATATAAATTTATGGTTAAAAATGAAAATATCTAATTATAATATCTTTTATGACTCACTTTATATTATTAATTATATATATGATTTGTATGTTCATATTAATTATTTAATATAGAAAGCTTATAGACTAATATTATATTTATAGCATATAATATTTATAATGTGGATTTGTTTAATTAAGTATTTGTGGACCTTTAGAAAGATCTCGACCAGCCGAACCCATCGAAACCCATCGAACGGAGCTTGTGGATGTATCCTCTGGTATAACCCTGCCCAAATGCTCCCTGAAGTTTGAATTTCAAGACTCGGCGCGCAGGAGACTGGTCATGACTCACACTCATTGCAGTCTGCCACTGGAGTTGGTAGTCTTCCCTCAAGTTTCAAGTTCTTTAAACAACAACAGCTGCTAGGCTCACCCATCTGCAAACTGCAACTCACGGGTGACGGAACTACGACATCCATAGTCCCCACTTCACTCACGATCACTGAGAATCGACGGCTTCACTCGTGGAATGAGCAATGAACAATGACAATAGATGGCTTCGCGAGGGGAGAAAGTTTTGTTAGGGACGAGGGTTTACCTACAGGACGCGAAAAGGGGAAAAAACTCAACGATTTTATGTCGTTTTTACAAAAACTAACCTGAATCTGTGGTGATTTAATTCGCCTTGAAATTTGCCAAACAAAAAAAATTGAAATTGTGATAAAATTCGGCGATTTTAATCCGATTAGTTTGGTTGTCTCAGAAAATTGATGATTTTTTATTTTTAAGGCGGAGAATCGCTGAACCAGGTGACTTAGATCTAATCTTGATCATTAGATTGACAGGATAAGTTACCAAGATAAAAAAGGCTAGGGCAAGGCAAAAGTTCATTCATTGTGTTCATTTTCAAAAGAGATTTTTGGAGAGAGAAGAAAAGAGGAGTGAGGGTTTTGGAGAGATTTCTTAACCAGGAGAGAGAGGACATTCCCCAACACAGAAATCCAGGAGCGACATAGAATTTAAAAGGGAAGCACAAAAATCGAGAAGACTGCATAGAAATCAAGAAGAGGCACAGTTTTCGAGAATTCGTACAGCAGTACGGTCTAGCACAAATTTCGAGGCAGTCTGACATCTCCGTACAACAGTACGGTCTGAATTTAATTTCCTGCACGTTTTTCAAGGTATGGCCTCTCATAATTTTATGAATCTGTACAGTACAGATTTGGCACGATTCCCAAGGTGAAAGTAAAGACATTTATTTATGTTTCGTACAATAGTCTGGTGGCACGTTTTTCGAGGTAAAATTCAGAATATTAATTGTTGTCAGTACAGTAGTTAACCGACACAAATTTTGAGGCCGAGTTTGGCACGTTTTTCAAGAAAAGGAGTTTCAACATTGGGTTCAAATTTCGAGACTAAAAATTGATAAGTACTGCTGATTTTTATTCTTGTAATTTTGCTGAAGAAAAATAAAATCTCTCACTCAGAAAACAGGTTTTCCCTTAGGGGTTTTGTCTTGGACCATTGGTAAAAAACAAGTGTGTTAATTTCATGTGTGAATGTCTGAAATTTTTCAGAGTATTTAAATTTTTCAGTCAAAAGAAATTTTCTGAATTGTTTGAAATTGAGAAAAAGTTTCACATGTGTTTTAGTCAAGTTAAATTTTTGATAAAATTTATGCATTGAAGGGTTGGGCATTAAACCATGCAGAGAAGCCAAAAGGCTTGAAACCGGGCTAGGGAAACTTTCAAAAACTTTGATGGTATCAGAGTTGCATTATAGATTCAGAATTTTTAAACATTCAGAAACTGGGGTTTGAAAAAAAGAAGTCTTGAACAGCTTGCTTTAGGTTACAGGTTGCAGTCATGGTTTTCGGTCTTAGAGTGGAAGATAGATTAGATGGGGCTGCAAATTTTATCCCTTGGAAGGCTAGAATTAATTTGATTCTTGAAGAGAATGAACTATGGAATATAGTTCATGGGACAACAACAAATCCCGTAGTAGTACCTGCTGATGCAACAGATAAGGTAGCTTACATGAAGAAGGATGTGAGGGCAAGAAGAGTCATTCTTGATGCAGTGAAGGATCATGTGATCCCTCACATTTCAACCAAGGACCATGCATTTGAGATGTGGACAACTTTGACAAATATTTATCAGAATTCCAATGCAAACATGAAGATGGTATTGAGAGAGAAGTTGAAGAGTGTTCACATGGGAAAAGGCGAAGGCATGGCATCATATCTTACCAAGATCACACAGGTAAGAGATGAGCTAGCAGCTGTAGGAGAGGTCATAGGCATTCCTGAGATGGTGCGTACAACACTAAATGGAGTATCACAGCAGTGGACCATATTTCTTCAGACCATTATTGGGAGGGAGAACATACCCACATGGGATCGATTGTAGGATGATCTCACACAGAAGAAGATACGAAGAGGCTTCATATAGGGAAACTCATCACATTAGAGGGATGATGAGGAGAATATTTCTTTAGAAACGAAGGGCAAGAAGAAGAAGAAGTTCAAGAAGGGTTCTAAGGAGGGAGCCAAACATCATGATGGAGAGAAGAAGGATATGAGCAAAGTGAAATGCTTTGCATGTCAGAAGATGGGACACTATGCTGGACAGTGTCCTAACAAGAAGAAGAAGAAACAACAGACTGCAGCTACAGCGGAGATCGATGAGTTTGCAGTGAGATTTGAGAGAGACTTTTCTCTCTTTGCAGGTGTTAGTGTTGAGAGAGCATCTTCTATCACTAGCAGGGATTTTGAGGGCCGCATGGAGCATTCCATGATTGTTGGGCATTCGTTGAGTGCCACCACCACTTCCTCCATTTGGTACATTAATAGTGGAGCTTTCAGTCATATGACAAGTGATCGCGACATGTTCATAGAGATGTCAGAGTCAGACTTGGAGATGGAGGTTGTATTGGGTGATGACACAGTGGTGAGTGCAATTGGGCGAGGGACTGTCCATTTTGACAGGGAGTCCATGCAGCCTATGTTTCTGAGGGATGTGTTGTATGTCCCTGGGCTCAAGAAGAACCTTGTTTCAGTTTCCATGATTGAGGACAAAGGCTTCGGTGTATATGTTCTTGATGGAAAAGTTCATATCTTTCCCAAGGCAGCAGGTCCATCTGATTCACGAGTGATTGGAGTCTGATGCGAGAAACTGTACAAGCTTCTCTTCGAGCCCCATCACGCACTGTCACACACTCAGAGAAATAGTGAGTTGTGTGAGATTTGGCACAGGAGGATAGCCCATCTTCACCATCCAGCTTTGCAGATGTTGAGAGACATGACCATAGGTATGTTATATTTCAGCACAGAGTCGAGTGGTGTGTGTAGAGGGTGTGCTTTGGGAAAGTACACCAAGACTGTTTTTCCAAGCAGTGATTCCAGATCAGAGGGAGTGCTTCAGTTGATTCATTCAGATCTGTGTGGTCCCATGTCATTTTCCTCTTTGACAGGATATGAGTATTGCATTACTTTCATTGATGACTTTTCCAGGAAGACCTGGATCTATTTCCTTAGAAGCAAGAGATCAGAGGAAGTCTTGCTTCGGGTCCAAGAGTTCAAAGCTCTTGTGGAGAACCAGACAGGAAAGAAGATCAAGGTACTTCGGTCAGACAATGGAGGTGAGTATACTTCAGGTGCTTTTAATGAGTATTGTCGACAGGAGGGGATAAAGAGGCAGTTGACTGTTCCTTACACTCCACAGCAGAATGGAGTGGCTAAAAGGAACAAGTGTTCTATAGTGGGTGCAGGTAGAGCCATGCTGCATGATCAGAGTATTCCTTTCTTTCTATGGGCAGAGGCCTGTAGTACCGTTGTTTATGTTCTCAACAAGAGTCTACACCGTGCATTGGGGAGTAAAACTCCTCAGGAGACATTCACAGGGAAAGTGCCTGAGATAGGTCACTTTCGGATTTTTGGTTTCCTTACATACTCTCATGTCCCTTCTAAGAAAGGGACAAAGTTGGAGGCTACAGGTAAGCATGGTATTTTTGTTGGTTATGATGAGACATCGAAGGCTTTTTGCATATACCTTCCTGCACAGAGGAAAGTTGTGGTGAGAAGGGAGGTGAAGTTTGAGGAGGAGAAAGCCTTCAAGAGGTGTCTTGATTCCGAGATGGAAGATCAGCAAGGTACTACACAGGTGACAGCACAGATTTCAGCGAGTCAGAGTTCAGGGTCACCGGTTTCAAGTGTGACTGGGTCACAGGTTACAGGTCCTTCAATTGCAGGGGCTAAGTCCACAGGTACATTTGGTACAAGGATAGGTTCACAGGTGACACCTTCAAGTGATTCGAGTTCGAGTGGTACAAGTACAATTTCACCAGGGACAGGTTCTCAGATTGTTGGTACTTCTTCAGGGAGACAGATGTCTAATGAGGAGGTCGAGAAGAGTTTGAGACAGGATGCTTCCTCCAGTAAGAGAAAGCCAAGTTGGCTTAAGGATTTGATGAAGGAAGCAGAGGAGTCAGTTGGACGGCCCAAGAGGGAGGTCGGGGAGAGCAGGGCACCTGAGAGATTTTCCAGCTATATGGCACAGGTGACTAGCTTGCGTGATACTGTTCCTGATACTTATGAGGAGGCTTCTGCACACCAGGTATGGAGAGATGCCATGATAGAGGAGTACAACTCCATCATGAAGAATGGGGTGTGGGAAGTGGTTCCGAGACCAGAGGGTGTTAGTTTTTCATCATTTAAGCTAGCATTATGATAAGATCTTTTCACTGAGAGAATAACAAGCACGGCAATTACATAAGCACATCACAAGAGACAAGAGACACAAAGATTTTAGGAGGGGAAACCATAAATGGAGAAAACCCCTCAACTTCCTCTAAGATAGTATCACCACAAGATGTGATCCCAAAACAGTAAGATGACCTCCCAACACAACAGCAGCCTTCTGTCTTCTGTCAAGCCAAAGTATTTCCTTCTCCAAAGGTGCGCCACACTTGAGAGAGCAAGAGATACAAGTCACAAGTGATAAATAGAGAGACACACACTCTCTATTTATATTAATCCGTTCACTTGAATTGCCATTTCACACGTAGGCTCGACCTAACATTTATTACTCGAGCCTACAGCTTAATTAGTGTATAATAACTCAAGTGCCCCGAAACTGTGGGGACTTACCTAATGACTTGATATGACTTGTTTACATTATTAATCCTCCCGATCGGAACATCGGGGTATGACCACATGACTCAAATACATAATAGAAACATCCCGGAATAAACATCGGGTTACAATACATAAAAGATACATAAAATAATACATTCCGAAGTTACATATACATCAACACTCCCTCTTAACTAGGAAGGTATTCTTTCGACACAATTTTTCAGCACTGGTCTTCTTCTCTGCATCAACTGGATCATCTTCATCTTCAAGTCATCTGGATCTGGATCATCTCTCGATTTGGATCATCATACAAAGGCATCACTGGATCTAGATCATCACTCGATCTGGATCTGGATCTGGATCATCACTCGATCTGGATCTGGATCTGGATCATCACTCGATCTGGATCTGGATCTGGATCATCACTCGATCTGGATCTGGATCTGGATCATCACTCGATCTGGATCTGGATCTGGATCATCACTCGATCTGGATCTCCTCTAGTCATCATCAAGTGTGTACTATCTCGTCATAGGAAGTTCTACAGAGCCAGCCCTTTTTCATGCTGGTTGTAGGCCTACTCTCCTGTAGGTCTTCGCCCAGCACTTACATCTGACCTGCTCGTCAGAAAGGCACGCCCAGCACTTACATTTGATCATGTAGTAAACTACAATCACATCAGAAAGGCCCAACACTCACATTCACCAGCATGATAGGCACAATCAACTATCATCTGTGAAATGGCTCTGCACTTATATCTGACCTACTCGTCAGAATGGCACATTCACCCAGGCCGGAACACATCCTACCACAATGATGAATGACTTTCACCCAGGCCGGAGCCCCTCCTACCACAATGATGAAAGATTTTCACATTCACCCAGGCCGAAACACATCCTACCACAATGATGAACGACTCTCACCCAGGCCAGAGCCCCTCCTACCACAATGATGAGAGATTTGTGCACTCACATCTGACTTGGTAGAAATTGAATCCTACACTCTCTGTCAGAATGGCCCCCAGTCCTTGACTGAGCTACCTGGTAACGGACCAGGCGCCTCCACTCTCCCGGAGAGTGGCAGTTGCCCTTACATCCGACCTGCTCGTCGGAATGGCCAGCACTCACATCTGTCATGGGAGGAACTTAATCCTTTATCCATGACCAGAATGGCTCTTCCCTTACATCTGACCTGCTCGTCAAAATGGCACAATCCCACCCAATGATGGAAGACTCTCAACTCTAATGAGGAGAGATTTCTGCACTTACATCTGACATGGAAGGAACTA
>LPNX010734607.1:603923-629929 GCA_001517045.1 Pseudotsuga menziesii
GAGTTCCGTTATGTTGTTGTATTTTTATTTATTTTTTCTAGTTAATTAATTTCACTCTTTGGTGATTAATTAACTCAGTCGTTGATGTAATAATGTAATCACTCGAGCATGGCATTTTGTAATAGGGGCTACGAATGCAAAGTTAATTGCTATGAAACCCCCTAAGCCACTGCTTCGAGTCCCATGTCATTCTGATGAGTGGTTGAGGAGATAGACCATTTTTGTCTAAGCAAGGTCTATTTTTCCTAGGGAATTAATTAATTTCCCTAAGTCAAAATTCACATTTTTTGATTTTGAAGTAAAAAATCAAGAAATGCCATGGTAAGTTAGTTTGGGGATTCCTAAGCCTAGGAAAATTTATTCCAAAGTTTTTCACCCCCCCATGGCCTAGATATTAATTTTTCAAGTTTATTTTTTAAATTTTCCTAAGTCAAAGTGGAAAAATTTTAAAAATTAAATTTAAAAAATTAAATCTAAGGAAAATTATTTTAGCCTAAGTCTAAAGGTTAAAATTTTATTATGGAGCAAATGGCCAAGTCAAAGCTAAGTTAGAGGAGCCACGTCCAAGTTGGAAACCTCCAAATAAGGTGGGGTGTATGTAAATGAAAGGGGCCACTCTAATTTTAATGAGGCATCCATGTTAAAACCCTCACTATGTTAGTGAGGCGCCAGTGCACTATAGAGGAGGCGCTATACATTGAAGAAACCCTCACCAAATAAGATGAGGCGCTATACATTGAAGAGTCTCCACCATTTTGAAGGTGTGCTACACTATATTAAGTGGGAGCGCTAGCACTAAATGGAGGCATCTTATTATAATGAAGGCGCTAGATACAATATAGAGGGCGCTACTACAATTTGGAGAGGTGCCACATGAAAGTCAACGCTAGATATGGAGGTGGGAGCTAACTATGGAGGCGCTGTCATAAAGGGACCCACGCTAAAGTTAATGGAGGCGCTAACATGGAAGTGGCCCCACGCCAAAGTTGGAGGAGCGCTAGTGTTTGATAGAGGCGCCACCATAATAGAGGGTGCCACCATTTTTAATGGAGGCGCTAGTATGATGAATACGCCAGCTAAGTTTGGAGAGGGCGCTAGCCCTAAGTGGGGCGTTTTTTTTTGGAAAGGCCGCCAAGTTAAGAGGACGTCCAGCCAAAGATAGAGGGGGGCGCCTAGTTGGCCCATTCTATTTTTATTTTTACCTAAAAGCTGATCTAAGGGTGAATATTAAATCAAAAAACCTAGATCTAAAGGTTAATATGGTTAAGACTTGGATTAAGCTTTTAAGCCATTGATTTAAAATTTATCCAAGGGCAGAGATTAATGGAGAAGAATAGAAAGCCAAATACCTAGATCTAGTGGGTGAGATTAAACCCTAAATCTAGATCTAATCTCAACCATTTATCTTCAAGAAATTGGGGATTGCCTCAACTATTTAATGAGGGTCTCACTCCCTCATTGAAGGGGGTCTCTCATGCTAATGTTATGCTGCCGGAAATTTCTTGCTCTCATATTCTCTTGCTATACTTTGTATTGAAGATTTGCCCAAGTTGGGCCATTAAATAAAAATTTCTTTGGAGGGATACTATGCTGCAAGCTCTTTCATGATCCAAATCTTTGTAAGGTAACCTTGTATTTGTCTTGTTTGCATTTATTGTATTTTTCTTGTTAGCTCTCCACAAAGTGTTTTGTGGAGAGATTAAAGAATAAAAGTGTTTTTATTCTTTCTTGTGAATGATTTGACATTTCTTACAAAGTGTTTTGCAGGAAGTGTTAGGTATTCATCACTAGGATTACAATTCTTGCAGGCATAGAGTTATTTGCAGGTTATTCAAAGCAAGGAGATCTCTCCAAATATCATTCCGGCAAAGTTTTAAATTCGACCATCTACTTTCAGCCTTCCTAAAGAGGGGTTTATTTCACTGTATAGTGAATGTAACTTTTGTTTTAGGGCCCTAACCTCTTATATATTAGTTAGGGCTTACATTTCCGTTGTTTAAACACTGTTTAGCTAAGTTTCTTCGATATTTCTCGTCCGATTCTTACAGTTATTTTGAATATTGCATTTGTATAAATTTCAGCCTATATTTATCTACACTTTGAGCTTAATCGTGGTATTCCTCGTCTGAGATCAAGCAATTGAGATTAGAACGCGAAGCGCTCAAAGCTGTTATAAATATTTGTCTGTCATTCAGTTTGCATAATAGTTTCCAGCCCTTTAAATCGCTCATTTCTGCAATATTTTACACTCATATTTTTTATGTAAATTTGTGAATATTGTACTAGTATTTTAACAACAAATTTTAGTGTTTTTCTGTGATTTCCAGCGAAGAATAGCTCGCTGGTTTATGACAGGTTATGCACATTTTGAAGGAGATTTGATGCCCGAATAGGCCCAGGATCTCTTCAAACTTCCACCGCTTCAAAAGGGGTTCAAACCCTCAACCCTCTCTTTCATATTTTTCCAGTTTATTGTAAACCCCAAAGAGAGTCTCTTGGGGTATTCTGTAAAGTTTTGTAATCATTTGTAATTTATAATTAAGTAGATTAGGAAGTAAGGTAGATAACTAGTTCTATTTCCAGCTACCCACCTATCTTTGTGATAGACTATCATCTCTGTCACAAAGATTTGTTGTGAGGTGAGTTTACTGAAGTTAGTTGTGTATTTCTTTCAAGTTTATGTAACTTTAATTTTCTGTTTAAAAGTAATCATACAACCTATCAAACCTGTGTATCCTCTATCCGCTTGTCATCTCCCTTTAGGGACTTCAAGCCGGATATGAAAAGCAGGGGAAGTGGGGGCTTAGGTAATTATAATAACTTTCATTTTCTTGTACTACAATCTACAATCAAATATTTTATTTCCCAAGTCATTTGTTAATCACTTTAAAATAAACACCGCATCTTAACCATCAAGATTAAAATTTACTCTTAAAACTTACCAACAACAACTTCCCACATCCTGCTCCTCTACTCGGTTATCACCCTCCGGGGTACTCCGAGATACGACGAGGGGAAAGGGAAGTCTTAGTTTAATAGGCATCCATCTAGCCCTTTTTCTGTCAACTAAAAACAGTGACCTCAGGAAGCTAAAAGGGATAGCAGACCGCGGGCGGTCTCTAGGCGCTTCGACGTCCTCCTTGTTGAGCACCAGGGCATTGGGGATTGACCTGTGAGCTACGGGTGGGCTTTGCTCCCACTTTGTTGAGCGCAACAGCATTCCTTCTTTGATTGGAGAAGTTCTAGATCGGGGTAGTCACACCACCAGATCTAAAACTTAATCAAAGACTTCAACTTTAATAAAATCTACTAAAATAAACCAAGAAGCATTGCAAAACGTCCTACAAACACAGGTCATTCTATTCGTCTTTGCCTTGCTGTTCAAGGCTTTTACCGCAGGCACTTTCATTTCTCAGTCACAAGTATTTTCTTTCAGTTTTGCAATCTCATATGGTGACACCTTTAATTCATTTGCTTAAGTAATCGCATTGCTTAACCTTGTAACTTAAAAGTAATCTATCCTTTGATCTTTGATACAATAACTTGTTCATATTGTGTAATTCTTTAGCATTTGTTCATATTGTTGATATTGTAAATCTTGCTTAGCGTAGGCAACTGTGGATAATCATTCTTATTCTTTTGTAAGTTTGTAACTTGTAATCTTTTGACTCCATTTAATCTAGGCACTGGTCTTGTAATTTGGTAATCTTAGTAAAAGATCCCTTTAACTAATAGTTAATAAATCTGGAACTTATTTTCCTGTAAGGACTACCCCCCTTGGCTCTGTTGGGATCTAGCCTAAACGGAGGAGTTGTGGACTGTGGTGACAGTGGTCCTCAGCTCTAACTTGCCCCCAAGGACACACAAAGCGGGTTGGAGACTTCCCCGTGTCTTAAAGTGTGTATTAGACGGCAACACCATGCAGAGAAGCCAAAAGGCTTGAAACAGGGTTGGGGAAACTTTCACAAACTTTCAAAGAGGTCTGCTTCTAATGTAAATAGGCTATCATACTGTCAAGTCAAACCATGTCACTGTTATCACAAGGCGAAGTCAACATTTGACTGTCAAAGCTTCATTCCATTGTCATCACTCAAGCAAGAGTCATTTCATACCACTGTTATAATTGTTAAGCATTCATCACAGTCCTCATCATTGTGAAGTCAATCGATATTTATATCACTGTCCTCATACCATTGTCTTCATAGTAATATTTTATCATACAACTGTTATAAACTTATATATCAAGGAAACACATAGATACTTGTACTGTAACATACATACCAGTACTTCAGCTCAAGATGACTGTCATTGGGTAAACAGTCGGTGCATATTGGAATGGAGATAGAACTCCAAAACTGTGACTGTGTGAGCCTCTAAATACTTTGGAACTATGGCAAATTTGTAGACAGGTTTGAGGGTTGACTACTGAGGTACTCTATGAAAAACTTGACTGTTGTTTACTGCAGTCAACAAAGCTCGGCCTGTGGTTGTTGCAGCTCCAGTGGACAGACCCATATGTCAGACCATACTTCATGATGCTGCTGTATTTTCCTTTTACCACAAATTTCTGCATCAGGGAGCAGTCCAAATTTGAGAGAGAATCATTATTTTTGCTTGTAGTTTCTTCAACCTTCACCTGCTTCTCTTTCCTCCACTGAATTTGCCTCATAGACAACTAAAAACTTGAGGGAGAAGATCACAGTTTGCTCAACTTTCAATTGCTGCTATCCCAACAAATCTGCTGCTGCTCTTCCATGAATTCTTCTTAGAGACAGCCACGAAATTAGAGAGATAAGACTAAAAAAAACTTCAACATTGCTTCAAAATTCTACCTCATGGACAGTCCAAATTTCAGAGAGGAGAGCTCACTCTTTTTTTTATGTTTATAATGAAAAACTTTGAGGTATATTTATACTAAAAATGTGGACACAAATTTTAAATTTTGTTGTCCACTTAGCCAACCTCTCAAAAAAAAATTTCAAATTACATTTTAATTTTGTGAATTTAATCATTAACTTCAAAAATTCAAATCTCTTCAACCATGAGTTAGGAGACGCTCCACATATCAATGGAAAAGGCTTGATGAGGACTATCTCCCTATGAAGGGATTTTTGCAAACACATGGTCCAATACCCTTAAAATCTTCAATTTGTTTAGGACGCCAAAGACCCCACACATGAGGGCACCAAAGACCATACCACCAACTACAAGAGTTTCAAAGACTTCATCAAAGTCTTCTTCAACATATCAAGGCATGTCCATGGGCTCCACCTCCATCAACATTCCAATATCCATATAACTACAAAGAGGTCCATACATCACCAACTACAAGCTACCGAGTGTGTGGGTTCAAGACCCAAGGCAACACATGCAAGGGTTTCAAGGACTCTTTCAAAGATGTCATATAATATTTAAACAAGTACAAAGGAACATTCAAGCTTTGCATGGACTTCAATTCCATCACATATGAATCCATTATCAAATACAAAGGTACATTCAAGCTCTATCATGATCACATAATGTTACCACCATGTATGTGGGTGCCAAACTTTCTCATGCATAGTGACCATCTCCAAGGGTTCCATGACCCCATCAAGGGCTACAAGGGAATCAAGGTCTTCATCAAGTGCAAGCATTGGGCTCCACAAACATCAAGTGGCACATACGAAGTATGTGGGATTCATGACCCTCTCCATTCATGACCTCTTCAAGAAATGACCATATAATGGGTCATTTGTACCACCGTGTGCTACAAGGCGCACACCATCAGTGAATGGGCTCCAAATCCCACAACAGGGGCATGTCCAATCAATCAATCATCAATCCTATCATCCAGTTGGGCATTGTATGTGGGTAAAGGGTGATCAAACTCATACCAAACATGATCAATGGTTATTGCTATTCATGTTTGGTATGAGTTTCAATGGGCAAGTATCCATGATCAAAACCATACCTGTTCATCAAGCTTGTCCACTATAGGGGACCTGTTATCACATATATAGTAGCCAGGCTACCATATTCTATTTTTCAAATACAGTACATTTTTCGTGCCAGATCTCTTACATATGAGATGCTGAGATGAGCAGTTTTGACGGATCATTATTTTATTTGTGGACTATTGTACTCTCCCATGTCAGGACTAAGTCTCAGGACACTCAAATTTGAGGACTGATGTAGCCATTTAGTCATTACAGAGCAGTTATTGATGCCCAGTTTTATATCAGCACTTTCTCATTGGACAGATGATGGTTCAGATGGATTATATGCATGATTATGACTCAGCTTGTATTATATTGTGTTATGGTTATCATTGCTCTTATATTCATCTTTGTAACATGTATTAACATGTAGTGTCATGATCTGGCGGTCATAATTATATGGACTTGGATGTATTTGTATAATGTATTGATGTCTCTACTTAGACTTGGAAGTTCCTGATCTATACTCATTGGTTTTACCCTCCTAAGGGAGAATGGAGGTAATCATTCCCACCATTGTTTTGGCTTGTTAGTGTTGGCTTCATTTTTCACTGTCTCCACCCATCCATCATTACCTTCCAGTTTTGTTTTTAACCCGACTTATTACTTGACTTGTGGCATGGAGGACCTTTCCCCGCTAGAACCTTTGTTGGACAAACCTCTCTGTTTAGATTGTGTCTCGGTTCTGAGTTGGTGACAGAACTTGCCTTTGGTGAGTTGGATTGTATGCCTAAATCATTCTGGTCGGTTGTCCCAATGTTTGGCACTGTGCAGAACTCCCCTTGGTCACTTGAGATGTTGTTGGATAAAACTGAAAGCTTATGTACTACCTGTATTAGAAATGTTTATATGCACCCATGGAAAATGAAAATGCTAAAACTGTGTTTCATAACATATGTGAAAAAAGGGCAAGAGCAATGAAATGCTAAAATACCCCTTGAAGGGTATAAGAAAAGGTCCAAAAAAGCAATGGTTAAATATATGCTATATCCAAATATTACTGACCTTATAAAGTTAAATATGTCCCGGATGAAAGCTGTGATTAGCTGTGTTTTTAAGCACTGAAAGGGTCATATAGGCCAAAAAGGCCATGGAAATAAAATTGATGGTCCTAATGAAACTAGATCAAACTTGATGTAGACATGATGCCTAAGTTGAATACGCACTCTCTGAACAACTCGACCATTTGTGAGGCACTGCCATTCCTTGTGTTGTTGTTTGTCCAGCATGTGGTTATACCATTATAGTGAGTTTTTCCTTTCCATATCCAAAGTGTCATGATGTTAAGTAGGAAGTCATCATTTTCCCTAGCCTTGTCAATTTCAGCCTTCACCCTTCACTAGCAAATTGACTACAACTATGAAGTGAGTATAGTCCTAAAAGTCCGGTCTGAGTAATAATAATTAAAACCCTATATATGTATTTGGTTGATGTACCGCCAATGAAATGACTGCTACTTGTTTTGATTGTTGCTTAAATGATTTGTAGAACATGTCTTAGCCTTATAACACTTGCAGCAGATGGATGATAGTTTGAGTTATATTATTGGTATCTGGTCATTTACAAATGGTTATATTGTCTAATGGATATGGTTGATGATCAGGTAGAGACCTGAGAGGGGTATGAGTATACACCCTAGATGGATTTGGACTCTCTGAGTCTAATGAGATAGTTTGTTTTCAGTTCCGGGCACTTGCAGAGATGGCCAGGCTCATTTAACTCTCTGGATGCAATTTTGCTTCAAAGGATGATGTGTCTGAGCAAGGAGATGTTTTTATTTGATCTCCTAGGGCGATGTATGGGGCATAAGGGGTGCAACCACTTGATTGTACCATAGTACCACCATCCTAGAAAGCCTGGTGGGTTCAGTTTGACAACGCAAGCACCCTAGGAGGCTGTTTTGGCAGGTTCACGTTTCCCAAGGCAAATTAAAAAACAGTGTTCCACGAGGACGCGCCTCCCAGGGTCGAGGGCTCGCCCCCTACGCTTCCCACGCCCCGGGGGCTGGGGGGCTCCATGGGAAACATTTCCCAGCGCCCTCCTTTCTGCGAAACTTGGGGAAACGCAGGTCTAGGAGTTTCCCGGATTGGGGGGCTCCCACACGCCCCCTCCTAAAAAATGGGGGGCTCCGATAGGACCCCACTGCCCTCGATTTTTAAAATTTGTTTACTTAAAAAAGAAATGGTTCATCTTAAATTTTAGACTTTTACACTAAATGGTCATTTTAAAATGAAATAGAAACAAACATCGATATGATATGCTTGGCTATAACAATTACATTAAATTACACTAAACTCTTCGGGAACATAAGCATGCTAGTATGCAAATGGTGATGGGATAATGAATTGATATGTTTATATGTTGGGGTTCATATTTTTATTATTTTTCTTTTTTCTTTTTTATAATTTTAGAGACCAAACCCCTATGCTAAGGACCCTGATGCCTCCCCGCCCCCCCGTCTCCCAAAATACCCCAAAATTTTGGGGTGTCTCTACACGTACCCAATGTGCGTTTCCCCGCTCTCACGCCCCCGCGTCCCGGAAACTTGGTGGAACACTGTTAAAAAATGATTAAATGGCTACTTAAGGAATCGATTTGGGCTACTGAGGCAATGAAATGACATGGGATGAGTCCTGATGATGAGTGTGATGTCCTCCGCACCTTTTCCAGCAATTGCAACACATGATTGGGCCCACACCTATTTTTTGAGCATTTTTATATTATTTTCTGGAGCTTTTGGGAGGCTCACGATTTCCTCAAGGAGGCATAAAGTCAAAAAATTAAAATATTATATTATTTATTGTGCCATGGGGCACCCAGAGGGAGTTAGTTAACACTCCATGGACCCACCATGTGCTTCATTTATTTCTTGTTGACTGGGGTACCCTGTTTATGGGTGATTTGGTCCACTTTGGTACTTTATGGTTATATTGATCCATGTATTGTATGTTGAGCTCATCTCAACCATTGATTAGAACATTTTATCTTTTAATCTTAGCCACTCGTTTTGAAAGTGGTTAGGATTTTGGTTCTCTCGTTTCTATTTAAAGGAGATAGCTTCTCATTTGTAAGGGGTCTTTGGCTCTTGAAACTGAATAATAGAAAGATTTTTTGTGGATATTTTCTGGATCTGCTTTGCATCTGATGTTCTTCAGTGGTGATTGAAAAATCTCTTGCTTCCTAGCATTCAGAATATTTTGTGAGATCTATATCTTTTTTTGAGATCATTGTCTTGTCTACAGGAGGGCGTTTTCAGCTGGAGTGTTTTTGCAGGGGGACCCCAACTCGCTTGGATTGTCTTCGTCTTGTATCAGGGGGTTTTCATTAGCTTCATTGTGATCTATGATTACTTCTTGTTATTTTTCTGTAGATCTAGCTTTTTCTTTCATGATACAACAAATCTGATATTGTTGACGTTTGCTTGTGTAGGATAGCAAGGCACATTGGTCACTTGGAGCATAACGTTGGTCCTAGAACTCACTCATATCTTCCAGAATTGATCGGGATGGCAGGGATCATCATCATCAAGAAGCATTTCCAGGTAAGATCTAATAGGTAAGTCTCTTCTTTTTCAGATCTCAATCCATTGTACCTGCTTTTCTTCAAATTTTCTGAAAAACTCCTAAATAATAAAAATCCAAAAAACACTTAATTGGGGAACCGCTTGATCTTTGAGCAAACCATTTCTGGGTTTTGTAGATCGGGCATCCCTCTCACTAAAGCATCCTCAATGCTCTCCAAATTGTGACTGGTTTGCCCTAGATCTGAATTTCTGACTGCTCAAACCCCAGTGCCCCTACTAAAATTTTGACTTTTTCCGAAAAATAATCACGTGGGTTTGTAGATCAGGTCTCCTTCATTCCAGAACACCCCCAACGCAGAGCTAGTTCCTGCCAGGTATCCCTAGATCTGAAAAACTGACTTTCAACATCCTTAGCTTCCCTCATCAGATATTGACTTTTCCAGATCTGATTTTTCCTGAAATTTTCTGACTTGGGTTTGTAGATTGGGCCATTCTGATCTCATCCCCTCTCCAACGCTGAGCTGATAGTCTCTTGGTTGTCCTAGATCTGCAGATGTGCCTCTCCAAACCCTAGCGCTAGCCCTCTTTCTGCTAGTTTCCCTGTAAACTAAATGTTCCGGACCAAACACTTTTCTGGGTCCATAGATCAGGGCATATCCCAGGGGGGTTCACTTTAATGTTGTGCAAATACTGACTCCATTACCCAAGGCTCAACAGGCACTGATATCCAAGCATAGTGCTAGCCCTCTTTTGACCTCTTCCCCCTGGAAGTTGACCGCTCTTTGATGACTCAAGTAATCTGACATTGTCATATCTCTCATTGAGTCTATCCCTTTGGTACTAAACAGTCCCAACTCTGTCCTTACTCACCCTGCCTCGGTTACGTTTCCCAAGGCAACTGTTATCTTCATCAGTTGCTAGTACCTCAGCCCCAGATCTTGTATCAACCCCACAAGTCACCTTGGTTCCACTTTGGATTGAACTTAACACTTCCAAAACCCTAATCCAAAGCCTTGGCACACCTGGTAACAAATCCCATAGATCTAGGGTCTTCAATTACCTTATACCTTACGTACCTCAAGCCTACTTGATTTGATCTGGTGTTTAGGTCTGATCTCTCCTGTCGGGAGTAGATCTGGGTCTCCCCCTTTGTTGTCTTGGACTTGGATGACATAAAGTGAAGATTGCCTTGATTGACGTGACAACCATCCATTTGGGAGTCTAGGTAGTCTTGGTTCCACCTCCTTAGTTGCTTGCCCCTCTACCATCCATCATAGATCCACCATACATAGGTAACTACAAGGTTGGTGATAACATATTGGCGTCGTTGCCAGGGAGGTAGAGGCCTACCTTGATTCAACATACCTCACCTTTACCTACGACATATCTCTTATTGGTGAATTACTTGTGTGGTTCACCTGGCGACTCCACCCTGCGACTCCACTGAGGACCGTACCCAACGTATTAATCTTAAGTTCCTAGAACATCCCATAAACCCGGACGAAATCCCTATAACTTACGTAAGGAAAAACGAACAAGTATTAGGCCCCACTGTTTTCTCAAGACATCCTTTGGGATCCCCTTCATCCTCATCTAGCCCGATGGCCGAAACAAACACTAGTGGAAATCAGAATGCTCCTCCTCCACAAAACCCTAGGATTTTTGGAAGGAAGGCCAAGGCATCTCCTTTAGATTTCTCCCTGATCCAAGGGGCCCCACATGACATGCTTGATAAATATTTCGAAAAGGTTCCTAAGTTTGATGGAGGGTCAGCTACCTCCATCGAAGACCACATTGACAAAGATATTTTGAAAAGGTTCCTAAGTTTGATGGAGGGTCAGCTACCTCCATCGAAGACCACATTGACAAAGTCTGGGATCATATGGAAGCATATGGAGCTGTTGATGAAGATGTATTCATGAGAGACCTTCTGCATTCTTTGGAAGGAGATGTGCGGAAGTGGTTTGATAGATTACCTGCTTCATCCATCAATGGATATGACAACTTCGTCACAAAGCTTAACAATGATTGGTCTCACAAGTTGGATGGGAAATTCCTCTTGCATCAACTGTTTGACATAAAGAAGAGGGAGAATGAAACAGTCCATGAGTTTAACTTGAGATTTGACAAGACTGTAGGAAATATCCCAGATGAAATTAGACCTAAGGACCAAGCAATTGTTATTCATTATCTAAATGCTTTTGACGGTTGGCTGGGTTTCAACTTAAAGGATAAAAACCCAAATGACTTAAAGACTGCCCAATTCAATGCAAAGATGGCTGAGTAGCATGCGACATCTATGGGTAAGCAAAACTTCTTCGATCATTATGCCCCATCCACTTCCAGATTTGACCCTAAGCTCCGAAAGCCCAAGGAACCTGTGAGTGAACCAAAAGAATCAAAGGACACGTTAGAAACCATGCAAGAGATGATGAAGCAACTGATTGTCCTGACCAAGAGTGTCAGTAGTTTTCATGATCTAGAGAGACATAGAAATCCTTATGGCCCTGAACCCTACTGGAACAACAACAAAGAATCCTGAGAAGAGGAATGTTAATTGGTGTGATGACAATGATGAAGAGCCAACAAACACCAGCCACCCTGATGACCGACCAAACAACATCAATTTCATGAATGATTTATCTTTTGATGATGGGTTTGGAAGAAATCTCCTAGAGGAAGAGCCATGGGAGCAAGAAGAAGAACCTTGGGAGTAGGAAGAGGATTTTGTTAATGAGCCTGATCCTTCATGTTGTGCAACAAACATCCCAGAAATGAAAGAGCAACCATAGGTTAGAATCTATAAACGAAGAGTGGATCCCCAACCTTCTTTCTTTGACAAAAGCAAAGCAATTAATGAAGATAAGAAGAAAGAAGAAGATCTTTCCTTAGGAGATTTGAATTTGAACATTGACATAGAGAAAGAGCTAAGCAAGCTAATGTGTAACATCCCTATCACTAAACTAATGAATGTGTCCTCTGTAAGAAGCCAAGTAGAGGAGCTCTTTGATGGAATTAGCCAAGACAAGACCCTTGAAATTTCCTTAGAATCCAGTCACGTACAAAGCCCTAGTGGGATACAACTTAACAAAGATGAAAATGATCCACCTGTTAACATACAATCTGCTATCTATGAGAGAAAGAACGATGGTCACCCTCCCTTTTACTTAACCTTACACATTCAGAATATGCTCCTGCATAATTGCATGTTGGATTCTGGAGTAGCTATCAATGTAATGCCTTTGCATGTCATGAAGGAAATGGAATTGGAAGTGACTAGGCCTTATGGAAATGTTTGTGGTATAGACTCGAGGTGAGTGCCATCCTATGGCTTGATAAAAAACCTTAGAGCTGATCTGTTTGCATGCTCAAACATCTCCACTATGATGGATGTAGTCGTTATCGACTTGCCCCCAGCATATGGAATGCTTTTATCTAGAAAGTGGGCAGCTTGTTTAGGCGGATACATCATGATGGATTTATCATACCTTTGTGTCCCAAACTCTGACGGTGCTCTGATTAGGATCAATAGGGAACCCTGCTATGAGAAACATTTGGAGACTTTTGAAGAAGGGTGTTATCACATATATAGTAGCATGGCTACCATATTCTATTTTTCAGACAGTACATTTTTTAGCCAGATCTCTTACATATGAGATGCTGAGATGAGCAGTTTTGATGGATCATTATTATATTAGTGGACTATTGTACTCTCCCATGTCAGGACTGAGTCTGAGGACACTCAGATTTGAGGACCAATGTAGACATTTATGTCATTACAAAGCAGTCATTCATGCCCAGTTTTATATCAGTTCTTTCTCATTGGACAGATTGTTGTCTCAGATGGATTATATTGCATGATTTTGACTCAACTTTTTATATTGTGTTATGGTTATCATTGCTCTTATACTGATTTTTGTGACATATATTAGCTTGTGGTATCATGATCTGGCGGTCATAATTATATGGACTTGAATGTATTTGTATTTATGTATTGGTGTCCCTACTCTGACTTTGAAGTTCTTGATCTATACTCATTGGTTTTACCCTCCTTAGGGAGAATAGAGGTAGTCATTCCCACCATTGTTTTGGCTTGCTAGTGTTGGCTCCATCATTCATTGTCTTCACCCATCCATTACCTTCCAGTTTAGTTTTCAACCCGACTGTCTTCTTGACTTATGGCATGGAGGATCTTTTTCCCCGCTAGAACTTTTGTTGGACAAGCCTCCCTGTTTATATTGTGTCTCGGCTTTGAGTTGGTGACAAAACTTGCCTTTGCTAAGTTGGATTGTATGCCTAAATCATTCTGGTCGGTTGTTCCGATGTTTGGCACTGTGCAGAACTCCCCCTGGTCACTTGAGATGTTGTTGGATAAAACTGAAAGCTCATGTACTACCTGTATTGAAAATATTGAATATGTGCCCATGGAAAATGAAAATGATAAAACTGTGTTTCTTAACATATGTAAAGAGGGCAAGAGCAATGAAAGGCTAAAATACTCCTTGAAGAGTATAAGAAAAGGTCAAAAAAAGCAATGATTAAAACTATGCTATATCCAAATGTTGTTGACCTTATAAAAATAAATATGTCTCGGATGAAAGCTGCAACTAGCGGTGCTTTTAAGCACTGGTGAAGTCCCAAAGGGTCATATAGGCCAAAAGGCCATGGAATAAAATAATGATCCTAGTGAACTTGGATCAAGCTTGATGTAGTCATAATGCCTAAGTTGAATAAACACTCTCTAAACAACTCACCCATTTGTGAGGCACTGCCATTCCTTGTGTTGTTGTTTGTCCGACATTGGTTATAGTGAGTATTCCCTTTCCATATCCGAAGTGTCATGATGTTGAGTAGGAAGTTATCCTTTGCCTTAAGCCTTGTAAATTTCATCCTTCACCCTTCACTAGCAAAATGACTACAGCTATGAAGTGAGTATAGTCCTGAAAGTCTAAGTCTGTGTAATAATAAATAAAGCCTTATATATGTATTGGTTGATGTACCGCCAGTGAAATGAATGCTACTTGTTGTGATTGTTACTTGAATGAGTCGTAGAGCATGTCTTAGCCTTTTATCACTTGCAGTAGATGGATGATAGTCTAAGTTATTATTGGTGTCTGATAATTTACAGATGGTTATATTGTTTATTGGATATGATTGATGATCAGATAGAGACCTGTGAGGGGTATGAGTATACACCTTAGATGGATTTGGACTCTCTGAGTCTAATGAGACAGTTATTTTCCAGTTCCATGCACTTGTAGATATGATCAGGCTCATTCTGCCTTTCTAATGCAGTTTTTCTTCACAGGTTGATATGTTTGAGTAGGGAGATGTTTTAGTTGGATCTCCTAGGGCGTTATATGGGCATAGGGGGTGTAGCCACTTGTTTGTACCATAGTACCCCCATCCCAGAGAGCCTGGTGGGCTCAGTTTGACAACGCAGGCATCCTAATAGGTTGTTTTGGCAGGATCACGTTTCTCGAGGCAGATTAAAAACGATTAAATGGCTATTGAAGAAATCTATTTGGGCTACTGAGGTAAAGAAATGGCATGGGATGAGGCTCACGATTTCCTCAAGGAGGCATAAAGTCAAAGAATTAAATTATTATATTATTTTATTGTGCCATGGGGACACCCAGAGGGAGTTAGTCAAACACTCCTTGGACCCACCATGTGCTTCATTTATTTTTTGTTGAGTGGGTTACCCTTTTTATGGGTGGTTTAGTCCACTTTGGTAAATTATGGTTATATTGATCCATGTGTTGTATGTTGAGCTCATCTCAACTATTGATTAGAACATTTCATCTTTTAATCTTAACCACTCGTTTTGAAAGTGGTTAGGATTCGGTTATGATTGAGGTTCTCTCATTTCTATTTAAAGGAGAGAGCTTCTCATTTGTAAGCGGTCTTTGGCTCTTGGATCTGAATAATAGAAAGACTTTTTTGTGGATATTTTCGGGATCTGCTTTCCATCTAATGTTCTCAAATGGTAATTGGATAGTCTTCTGCTTCCTAGCATTGTGGAAATTCTTGTGAGATCTATATTTTTTTGCTGTCATTGTTTTGCCTATAGGAGGGCGTTTTGGCTGGAGTGTTTTTGCAGGGGAACCTCAAATCGCTTGGTTTTCTTCGTCTTGGAATCAAGGGGTTTTCATTAGTTTCATTGTGATCTATGATTACTTCGTTTTACTTTCTTGTAGCATTTGGTTTCTTTATCTCGCATTGGCAAATCTGATATTGTTGATGTTTGCTCATGTAGGATAGGGGGCGCATTGGTGGCTTGTGGCTTACATCCTTCATAGAAATCATTGGGATCTTCCAGAATTGATCGAGATAGCAAAGATCATCACTGTTAAAGACTTCTACAAGAATTTCCAGGTAATATCTAATAGGCAAGTCTCTTCTCTTCAGATCTTATTCCATTGTACCTTGTTTTACTTCAAATTTTCTGAAAACTCCTAAAATACTAAAAACCCTAAAAAGCACTAAATTTGGGAATCGTCTGATCTTTGGCCAAACCATTTCTGGGTTTCATAGATCAGAACTCCCCTTCACCAAATCTACTGCAACGCTGGTCAAACTCTTGCTGGTTTGACCTAGACCTGATTTTTAGCCAGAAAACTGCATAAACCCCCATTGAAAATTTGACCTGCTAGGGTTTTGACTTTTTTCTTCTTCTGAATTTTGACTTCACAGACGGATAGATCAGATCCCACACAGTCCAAATCACCCCCAACGCTGTCCAAATTCATGGCAGTTTGACCTAGATTTGAGTTTTTTGACTGAAACAACCCTAGCGCCCTCACTGAAAACTGGACTTTTTCGGAATTGACTTTTTCTGAAATCTAACAAGATAGGCTGATAGATCAAGGCTTAAGCACTCCAGAACACCCCCAATGATGAGCTAGTTCCTTCTAGGTTTCCCTAGATCTGAAAAAATGGTTTTCAGCCCCCTAGCCCCCCTCATCAGATTTTGACTTTTCTAGATCTGTTTTTTCTTGCGATTTTCTGATTTGGGTTTGTAGATCGGGCCATCCTGATCTCATTTCCCCTCCAACACTGAGCTGATAGTCTCTTAGTGGCTACAGATTTGCAGATCTGCTTTTCCAAGCCCTAGCACTAGCCCTCCTCCTGTTGGATCTCTTGTAACCTGAGTCTTCTGGGCCAAATCCTTTTTAGGGTCCATAGATCAGGGTATATCCCAGGTGGGTTCACTGAAACGTTCTGTTGATGCTGACTCTATTGCCCAATGCATTAAAAGCATTGATCTCTATCTCTAGCGCTATCCCTAACTTGAGCTTACTCCCATTCTCTTTACCAACATTTATTGATAACTCAAGTTACCTATCTTTCACTGAGTCTGTTTCCTTGGTACTAGACAGTCCCCACTCTGTCTTTACTCGCCCTGTCACAGTTACGTTTCCCAAGACAGTGGTCAGCCCCATCAGTTGCTAGTACCTAAACCCTAGAGCTAGGGTTTCCATTAACCTTGCACCTTACATACCTTAAAGCCCCATTTGATTTGTTCTAGTGTCTAGGTCTGATCTCTCCTATCGGGAGCAGATCCGGGTCTCCCCCGTTGTTGTCTTGGACTAGGATAACATAAAGTGAAGGCTGCCTTGATTAGCGTGACAACCATCCATTTGGGAGTCTAGGCAATCGTGGTTCCACCCCTTAGTTGCTTGCCCCTCTACCATCCATCTTGGATCCACCTCACATAGGCAACTACAAGGTTGGTGATAACAAAGGGAAGAATAGATTTCCCTTCGGAAGTCAAGTCCTTATCCAAAACCACTTACTGCATTTCTGATCAGGGCAAGCTAATGACCTTTGGGTTGGACCCTTTTCCATAGAACGTTGCGTAGGTGATATATGTTTTCTTGTTACTAGTACTGGACAACAGATTTTACTTCCTATCAACCAGAGGGATTTGAGGGGATACATTCCCGACCTCACTTAGCCTTGAGTCCCTCCTTGCCTAGTAGAGGTAGATAGGACCCGAATAAGCCTTTCCTGACAGTAGTATAGAAACTTGCACTTTTGTTTGAAGCTGACCTTTGAAGCTCTTAGTGTAGTTTTGATTTCTGCAAAATAAAAAATCAAACTTTTATTGAAAGTTATGGTTATAGATTAGATTTATTTTATGCTTTTCAGTTTCATGCATCTTTATTTTCAGATTTTTTATATATTATCCACATGTCGTTCTGACGACCGGTCTGTGAGTTTGATATAGCTCTGGACATGCTGCAGGTAGTCAACAACATTTTGGTAGCGGTTGCAGAGGTAAATGGATTGATCGAGGATACGAGAAGCAAAGTACGAGGACCAGAGATTGTGAGGTTCTCAAGCGCTCTTTTCAGCAGAGCACTTGTCCCAGCTGGAGCCAGATGTTATCACATATATAGTAGCGGGGCTACCATATTCTATTTTTCAGATACAATACATTTTTCATGCCAGATCTCTTACATATGAGATGTTGAGATGAGCAGTTTTGACGGATCATTATTTTATTTGTGGACTATTGTACTCTCCTATGTCAGGACTAAGTCTCAGGACACTCTGAGGACCGATGTAGCCATTTAGTCATTATAGAGCAGTTATTGATGCCCAGTTTTATATCAGCACTTTCTCATTGGACAGATGATGGATCAGATGGACTATATGCATGATTATGACTCAGCTTGTATTATATTGTGTTATGGTTATCATTGCTCTTATATTCATCTTTGTAACATGTATTAACATTTAGTGTCATGATCTGGCGGTCATAATTATATGGACTTGGATGTATTTGTATTATGTATTGATGTCCCTAGTTAGAGTTGGAAGTTCCTGATCTATACTGATTGCTTTTACCCTCCTTAGGGAGAATGGAGGTAGTCATTCCCACCATTGTTTTGGCTTGCTAGTGTTGGCTTCATCTTTCACTGTCTCCACCCATCCATTACCTTCTAGTTTTGTTTTTAACCCGACTTACTACTTGACTTGTGGCATGGAGGACCTTTCCCCACTAGAACCTTTGTTGGACAAACCTCCCAGTTTATATTGTGTCTCGGCTCAAAGTTGATGATAGAACTTGCCTTTGGTAAGTTGGATTGCATGCCTAAATCATTATGGTCGGTTGTCCCGATGTTTGGCACTGTGCAGAACTCCCCCTAGTCACTTGAGATGTTGTTGGCTAAAACTGAAAGCTCATGTACTACCTGTATTGGAAATGTTTATATGCGCTCAGGGAAAATGAAAATGCTAAAACTGTGTTTCTTAACATATGTGAAAAAAGGGCAAGAGCATTGAAATGCTAAAATACCCCTTGAAGGGTGTAAGAAAAGGTCCAAAAAAGCAATGGTTAAATATATGCTATATTCAAATATTGTTGACCTTATAAAGTTAAATATGTCCCAGATGAACGCTGCGATTAGCTATGTTTTTAAGCACTGGTGAAGTCCCTGTTGCCGCCTAATTCACACTTTAAGGCGCAGGAAAGTCACAACCTGCTATGTTTGTCCTTGGGGGCAAGTGAGAGCTGGGGACCACTGTCACCACAGTCCACAACTCCTCTGTTTAGGCAAGATCCCAACAGAGCCAAGGGGGGTAGTCCCTATAGGAAAGCTAAGTTCCAAATTTATTAATTAATTATAATTTAATTAAAGGGATCTTTTATTAAGACTGAGGCTAAGGTTCTGAGAGATGACAATCAGACTGATGCAATATGCAAGATTTAAATGACAGTCAACCTTTTACTTTAAACCAGTGCCTAAATAATGGAGTCAAAAGATAGATTACGGCTTTATAAACTTTACAAATAAAATTGAGATTTAATTTGTGATTTAAACTATAGCTTCGATGTTTAACAATGAAATAAATGAATAAATGATATAATTATAAACAGTAAGGAAATAAAACATTAAACAATGTATAGATGATTTACCAATATGGACAATGAACCAGATTTACAATATGGCCGAAAATTGCTGTGAGTGAAATTTATTTAACCAACAGTAAATTTAAAAATGGAAAAACTTTAAGCAGTTAAGCATTCACCACATAACGATTGTATAGCTGAAAGTAAATGTAACTGAAAAGTAAAATAAGACTGAAAGTAAAGAATTGTAGTGCAATGCTGGAGTGAAAGAGTGTTGTGAAACCGGTTATGCAATGTCTCTTGGTTTATTTTAGTTAATTTTATTAAAGTTTTTCTATCTTGGATTTAAGTCTTGGAACCGGTGGTGTGACTACCCCGATCTAATTCTTCTCAAGTCGAAGCGGGAGTGCTGTTGCGCTCAACAAAGTGGGAACAAGCCCACCCGTAGCTCACAGGTCAAACCCCAATGGCCTGGTGCTCAACAAGGAGGACGTCAAAGCGCCTAGAGACCCCCCACGGTCTACTACCCCAAGTCGCCTCCGAGGTCACTGTTTTTAATCAACCGAAAAATTACTAGATGGATGCCTATTAAACTAAGACTTCCCTGTCCCCTGGTCGTATCTCGGAGTACCCTGAAGGGTGATAATCGAGTAGAGGAGCAGGATATGGGAAGTTATTGTTGGTAAGTTTTAGGAATAAATTTTATCTGGGTGATTAACATGCAAGGTTTATTTTAAAGCGATCAACAAGATCAACCAAGCTGTATCCCTTATGGGAGATGCCGGTATTTGATCTTGGACTTGGAAAATAAAATGTGTGGATTGTAGTACAAGAAAAGAAAGTTATTTTAATTACCTAAGCCCCCACTTCCCCTGTTTTTCATATCCAGCTTGAAGTCCCTAAAGGGAGATGACAAGCGGATAGAGGATACACAGGTTTAATGGGTTTTAACAGAAAAATAAAATTGCATAAACAGAAATTTGAAACAACTATTATCCTACTTCCTACTCTACTTCCTAATCTATTTGTTGTAGATTACAAGTGGTTACAAAACTTTACAGAATACCCCAAGAGAAACTCTCGTTGGGGTTTATAATAATCAGAAAAATTATGAAAGAGAGGTGAGGGTTTGAACCCCTTTTGAACCGGTTGAAGGTTGAGGGAATCCTGGGCCTATTCAGGCAGCAACTCTCCTTCACTTGTGCATAAACTGTCATAAACCAGCAAGCTATTCTTCACTGGAAATCACATAAAACACTAAAGAATTTGTTAGAAAAAATTAGTACAAAAATTTACAAATTTATAGAAAAATCTGAATGTAAAATATGGCAGAAATGTGAGATTTAGAGGGCTGGAAAATGAGTTTCCAGCCACCTAAATAATGTTTAAATAGCAGAAATAAAAGCCTAAACTAATGTATGATAGGTTGGGGCCCTAAAAAAAGGGTTATATTCACTATACAGTGAATAAAACCCTTTTTTAGGAAGGCTGAAAGTCAATGGCCGAATTTAAAATTTGCCGGAATGAAGCCCTTGGAGAGATCTCCTTGCTTGGACAACCTGCAAATAAATCTATATCTGCAAAATCGTAAACCTAGTGATGAATGTCTAACAGCGCCTGCAAAATACTTTGAAAGAAAAATGTTAAATCATTCATAAAAGAGAATAAAAACACTTTTACTCTCTAATCTCTCCACAAAACACTTTGTGGAGAGCTAACTAGAATATTACAAAAAATGCAAACTAGAAAAAATACATGTTACCTCACAAGAAATGGATCATGAAAGAATTTGCAGCACAGTGTCCCTCCAAAGAATTCTTTTATTAAAATGGCCCAACTAGGGCAAAGCTTCAATACAAATATGTGGCTAGAAAATGTGAGAGAGTAAGAAGAAATTTCCGGCAGCATAACAATAGCATGAGAGATCCTGTCTAATGAGGGAGTGAGACCCTCATTATATAGTTGAGGCAATCCCCAACCTCTTGAAGATAAATGGCTGAGATTAGATCTAGATCTAGGGTTTAATATCCACCACTAGATCTAGGTATTTGACTTTACATTCTTCTCCATCAATCCATACCCTTGGATTAATTTTTAATCAATGGCCCGGAAGCTTGATCCATATCTCAAGCAATTTTCACCCTTAGATCTAGGGTATTTGACCAAAACTCACCTTAGATCTTGCTTTTAGGTTTTTGGTATGGGGCCAACCTAGGTGCCCTCCTCCAAATTTGGTGGTTTCTCCTCTAAGTATAGCTTTGACCTTCATGTAGCGCCCTCTTAAATGCATTAGCGCCCCTCTTATTATAGTGGTGCCTCCATAATGAGCTAGCACCCCACTAAATATGGTGGCGCCCTCTAAACTAGCGCTCTTCTATTTGCAAGATAGCGCTCTTATTATTTGCAAGCGCCCTTCACAATATAGTGACGCCCCATCAAAATAGCACCCTCTATATTTAGCCTTGACGCCCACATATGGTAGCGCTCCTCTATATTGTAGCTAGCGCCCCTATTTTGGTAGACGTCCCTTCCTTTGACGCCCCACTAAACTTAGTGTAACGCCCTCTTAAAATGGTGGAGACTCTTCAATATGGTAGCGCCCCATCTCCAAGTTTGGATAGCGCCTCCATTAATTAAGTGTGCACTTTACCCTAGCGCCTCCATCTTAGCCTGGACGCCCCACTTAATATAGTGGAGACTCTTTATGCTTGCGCCCTCCTTATTTAGTGAGGGTTTTGACTTGGATGTGGTATTTAGACTTGGCTTTAACCTTAGCCATTGCTCCATAAAACATTTTTAACCTTAGACTTAGGCTAAAAATTAATTCACCTTAGATTTAAATTTTTAATTTAATTTTTAAAATTTTTCCAATTTTGACTTAGGAAAAATTAAAAATAAATTAAAAAATTTATATCCTAGCCATGGGGGGGTGGAAAACTTTGGAATAAATTTTCCTAGGCTTAGGAACCCCCAAACTAACTTACCATGGCATTTCTTGATTTTTTACTTCAAAATAAAAAAATGTGAAGTTTGACTTAGGGAAATTAATTAATTCCCTAGGAGAAATAGACCTTGCTTAGACAAAAATGGTCTATCTCCTCAACCACTCATCAGAATGACATGGGACTCGAAGCAGTGGCTTAGGGGGTGTTGGGCACTGTTTTTTACCCCTTTTTGCCTCTTAGATAACCTTCATTTCCTTCATAAAACCTCCATTTTGAGTAGAAAGCTTTAAAGTTCATCTATAAACCTTGGTTAAAGAGGTATAATGTCATTTGCTTATTAATAAATTGAGTTTTGTGATTTTTTAGGCATTTTAACTAGGATTTTTACTTAGACTACGGGATGTACTAACTTCTCGCATTTCCTCCAAGGTTGAGTAATTTCAGGACAGCTAGGAGGGAAACGGAAGATCAAGAATGGATCCTTAATGTCCACAGATGGATGAACATACAACAGTCAAGTGAAGTGGCCTGTGCAGATGTCGAGTCAATTAGAGTCAAAGATGGCCACCTGTTCTGCATTCAACACAAAAGAAGGAACAATGCTGATTTTGTGGAACTCCACAATTCTGAAGATGATCTCGTTAGCTCTTAGCATTAATTAGATACAAGTTTATAGCAATTACAGTTTGATTTAGAATTTGTATAAATCAATTGCAAGACAATGAGAAACATCATCACGATTTTGAAGAGGAATGCACTTGTGCTTCCAAACTGCGTGGTATCTCTGTGTAAACGATTTTCTGGTGAATAAATATCAAATTTTAGTTCTGTAAATCTTTCATTGTGCGTGGAGCAAGGCTTTGGAGAGCCCCCATCGTTGAGCTCTCGCACTTTTACATTGCCGGTGTATTGATTTGATAAATGCAGCGATTTCATTTTGGTGCAAGTCCTTTAATCAAGCCATTGGTATGTGTTTTCTGGTAGATTTAGTTTATAGATTGCAAAACAAATTCAGTTAAGTGTTCAATTGATTTTATTAATGCTCTGTTCTTTCAATTCATGGTTTAAATTACAAATTCTATCATGCTGTATATCACTGGCAACATTGGGTAAACGCTGTTCTTCATTGGTTAAATGCTGAGGATATCAAATGGTTCAGACCACGACCTCTGTGTATTGTTAAATGCTGTTTATTTGATAGTGAAATGATAAAGAACATTTACAGATTATGAATAATGTCTTGTAAGAGATCTTGATTGGTGAATGTGTCTTCAGCGCTGGTAGAATTCTGCAGTTTGACCCTAGGGTTATAAATTTGTTGTTTAATTACTTTTCACTTCAGTCTTTTATGCTTTCACAAATCAATTACTGTATGCTTAAAAGGAAACAAACAAAGTCACCCTTGTAAAAGGATTTTGTCTCTGTGAGCTGCAGTATTTTAGTTCTGTCAGTAGATTCAATTACAGATAGTTAAATTCTAAATGAGTCCAGCTTCTCTCTCCTAAACTTGGATGTGTCTCGAAGTTCACAAACCCGGATTGATTTTAAATTCAAGTTCTGATTAATACTGATAGATCAGAGCCCAACATTTTGGCGCCGTTGCCGGGGAGGCACTGTAGAAGCAGACTTAGGAACCTTAGTTTTCTGATAAAAATAAAAATTTTAAACAAAAACACAGAGTAGGTTTTACTTTTATGTCAAGACTTAGAGACGAAGAAGGAAGATTTCGTACAAACCCCCCAAAAATAGAACTAACAGGAGCTTCTCTTCCAAAGGGATTTATCTCAACAGTTGGTAGTTCAAAAATGTCTGAGGAAGAAACGTCAAAAGGCCCAACAACTGAGCAGAGAAGAAAATATGAGAGGATGCTAGAAATAGAAAACAAACACAGACAGGAGAGGAGAGAAGAAGAGAGGAGACATGAAAGAGAAGAAGAAAGAGGACATGTGAGAGAAATGAAAAGATAGAAGAGGATCAGGAAGCTACCTTCAAATTTCCTATTTTGGACACTAGTATTATCTTAGGGGAAGATGTAAAGATGAAGAATATTCCACCCTCTGTTTTACCAAACTTTTATGGCTTAACCTCCGAAGATCCTGACTCTTTCCTGTTCGAATTCGACATCTTGTGTCGAACTTATGGGTATACTGATGATACCCATAAGCTCCGTCTTTTCCCTGCTACCCTTAAGGCAGCTGCCTTGAAGTGGTTTATGGGTCTAGGAGAACATTCTATTACTAGCTGGGATGAAATGAGGAAGATCTTTCTTCGGAAATATCAGGCCTATTGTAGATCAAAGGATCTCAAAGATGATATCTTTGGAATGACTCAACAAGAAGATGAGAGCTTGGAGGAATATTTGGAAAGGTTCTCATACAATTTACAAAAATCTAAATACAATTCTTTAACATCAGAGATGATTAGAACAATATTTCTAAAAGGGATAAGGGAAGAGTATTTAGATATTTTAAATGTTATGGGCAAAGGTGACATTTCTTACCTTCCATTTGATGAGATACAAGATTTATGCCAAAAATATTTGAGAGGGAAGGCTAGGACTGGAAAAAGAGACATAATTACCAAAGTAAATAAGTCTGCAAACAGTGGTATTTCTAGGGCTGAACTTGGAAATCTTCTAGAAGATTTCAAAACCGATTTATTGAGTACATTGGGCACACAGGTTGAAGTAGCAAAAACTAAGAAAAGACAAGAACAACAGGACCAGCAAGATCAAGCCTTGTCCATCTTTTGTCCTAAGTGTAGGAAGAAGCACCCACTTAAAGAATGTCCTTTAAATGCTATTGAAATTTATGGTTTATGTACTTTTAATCATAAGACTGATGATTTCCCTAGATTGAAAGAGTTGCAGGCAGCTCGAATGGAGGAGAATCAAAGCATGGAGTCTCTCTACTTCATGGGACAACGAAGACCTTGGCAGCCACGATTCTCAGGTATGTCCCAAGACCCTATGCAACAATTTAATGCAAATTATCAAACTCCTATTCAGAACTCATGGAGTGCACCTATGCCTTGGCAAACTTGGTCTCCTCCCTTAGCCCAATCTGCTCCAAATTGGAGAGGTTATGCCCATGGTAATCAAACATATCAGCAGGCCTATTTGCAGCCATACCAACAACCTTCAGCCTATCCCCAGTACCAGCAGCAACAAATCCAAACTCCTTATCAAGCCCCACCTTACCAGGTTCCATCTTTCCAACAACCCAATATGGTTCCTCAATTGGGTCCACCACCTCAACAACTTCAATTGCCATCCAATCAGCCTCCACCTCGGCCTACACAACTACCAGCTCAGCCCATTCCAAATCCAAACAATAAAACAAAAAGACCTATGTACAATGTTGATGATGGAATGGCACTTCCCTATTCAGTTCTTCCATTGCAAAATATTACTTTAAGATCTGGGAAGGCCTTACAAAAAGAATCTCCTGTTATTGTAGAAGAACAAATAGAAAATGAGAAAAATACAAAAAAATTAAATACAGAAAAAACTCAATCAGAAAATCAGAGTCAAAAAGGAAAAGCTTTAGTCTCATATGAACCTCCTTTCCCAGAAACGCTGGCTAAAGAAAAACCTTCAGTTTCCTTACCTAACTTTGATGTTCTGAATGAGTTAAAAGATGCATATGTCAAAATTCCTTTACTGCAGGCTATAAAAGATATTCCAATTTTCACTAAAG